>CAXKVI010000002.1:86256434-86742200 GCA_964058755.1 Campiglossa producta | reverse complement strand
GGAAATTCTTAGGTCCTTACAAGGTCGTCAGGGTCCTGAACCACGAGGTGACAAAAGTTGGCTTGGCCCCAGAGTTACAGATAAAGAGGTTGTTTTCTATGATAAAATCAAAAAGGGACTCACCCCTTGTATTTGTGTCGGTTGAGCCCCATGCGAGGTGGTGCGCGTTGGCGTCGGCTCCAATGACTATCGGAAGCCCCTTAGATCGATACGAGGTCCGCAAGGGTCCCGGTAATACAATAACGGTTGCCGAACATATAAAAGGGTGGGAACCTTACCTCCAATCTCCTCGTGCATCATCATCCGAGCCGAATAATACGTCAGGAGGGCCGAATGTAGGATTGGGTGGCAGCGCCAACCGTCGGTGTTAGCTACTATTAAAATGCAAAACTAACGAATTAACAAAAGAAAGAGAATATAGTAAATGATGGTTGAATTGAGCTAACGGCTCTGTGAAAAAGTCAGAGTACATTGCCGACCGCCAACGCAGTAGATCGCCTTTTTTGTGAACATGAAATTTAAGTGCCGGTTACACAATCGAATAAGTTTTAAATACAGTTCAAATTCGTTATAACCGCGCCAAGAAGCGCATGTGACAATTTTACTAAATATTGAACCAAATAAACTTTGTGTAATCCCTGCACGGGAAGTTTAAACTTGGAGTTTCATTTAACTGGCCGGGCCGAAATCCTACATATATTTCATAAAAACTTCTTCATTTATGAAAACGTATGCCTACAACTAGCTAAATCAATCATAAAAACTTCCAAAAGAATGCAAATACAAATACAAACCAAAACTGAACAAAATAATCAGTGATTTTTACCTCACAAAAGTATTTTGCTTCTGACTATTATTTGCAGTGATGCGCAGGCCCTATAACTTGAATCAATTTTGTTTTTGTTTTGCCCTTAAATATAGGCACAGATACAAATTCACACTTTGAATTAAAAAAAAATTCAAAGCACTTCCATTTGCCCTCATATAAAAATAAAATTCAAATGAAAGTGCCCGAGTTTCTTATGAAGGAGAAAATCAAAAACCCTTTGGTAAGAAGCTCAGGCACTACCTTATGAAAAAAATGCTGCTATTGGTTTAAATGAAATTTCCTGTTTTGCTCTGGTGAAGAAAGACGTAGCCCCTGAACGTGAGACCTTTCCGGAATTTTCAATAATGGGGGGATCCACCTCCGAAAATCTAACGATACCTAGCTCATTAAGATGCCCAAACATTAAGTATTCGCTTTACTATCAGAATGTGAGTGGCATGCGCAGTAAATCCATTCAGTTCCAACGCTGCACATCATCGCAAGATTTCCACATTATCGCCATTACTGAAACGTGGCTAACTGAAAATTGTTCATCATCGGAATATTTTGATAGCTATTACCAGATTTTCAGAAAGGATCGCTGTGCAATTGCATCAGGGTTATCTAAGGGGGCGGTGTCCTGTTGGCTATAAGGGCGGACCTACGTAGCCAAATGTTAACTTTACCTCATGCCGATAGTTCATGCGATCAGATTTGTTTAAGCATTAAGACCTTATGTAATAAATCTCTATATATAGTTTTATCCTATATTCCACCCAAAAGTAATATTGAATTATTTAATAAGCATTTAGATAATCTGGTTTACCTTAATGATATCGCTAAAGAAAATGGCGAAGTTATTTTTCTTGGTGACTTTAATTTATGCAATATTTCCTGGCTTAATAATAATAGGACTCTAGTTCCAATAAATCTCAAATCAGATATAGACCTGCAATTTACAAGCACGTTATTATCTAAAGGGTTTAATCAATGTAACGCTGTTTTAAATAGTGGTGGCAGAACGCTTGATCTGGTGTTTTTATCTATTGACCTAAAAGCAAGCTGCAGTGAATTCCATTATCCTCTTTCTATTAATACATTTCACCATAAAGTACTTAATATTAGTTTCGAATTTTATAATTTTGATTGCGTTACAGTAAATTCGATGCAGCAGTACGAATTTTCAAAACCCAACTATACAGGAATTAATGATTTTCTTAATTTAACTGATTGGGTATTCCTGAACCCGCCTAATAATCCGATGTTATCTTATAAAGCTTTTCACTCTTTAGTAGATCAAGCGATGTCAAATTATGTTCCATTAAAACGTTTATCTGCAAATAATAAACCTCCTTATTTAAATAAGCGATTATGTAATCTGAAAAATAAAAAGAATAAAGCCTTTAAAAGTTTTAAGCCAAGTCGAAGTGAGAGGGACTTTCATAATTTTGCCTTCACAAATTTTTGTTCAAACAGTATGTATGTATGTTAAAGTGGCTGCCTCCGCAGTCCACGCGGAGTTTCACGTGAGCCTTAGTTTGGTCCGTTGTGATACCACGAAAGGAGCCCTAAATTCCCTTTCTGTAGATCGACCTAACCCAGCAGAAAGGTCGCATCCCCCAAAAAGTTTTGTAAGAAACCTTCTGACATACGACCTCTCCGCTGGGACGGGTCGAGGCAGGAGGCCCCAAAAACACATAAAAACCTTGAAGGGATCCGTCCGCCCGTCACCCCCATACAAAGTGCAACGTATACGTTGCAACTCTATATGGTGATGACAGACAGACGGATCTTCCAAGGTTCCATGTGTTTAGGGCCGGAGTTCATACACCCATGAAGCTAAACCAGCGCCTTTGTCTGATGTAGCGCAGAATATCATCTATATTGGCAGATTCTAGCTCCGCGAGGCATCCAAAGGAGTGTTTGCGGAGACATCGGTACCTGGTTTTCGACAGAGCGGGACAGTGGCATAGATAGTGTTCTACACTTTCTATCTCCTCCTCGTCCCTGCAGCTGCGGCAGAAGTCATTTGTATAGAGGCCCATGAGAGCGCCATGGGTTCCCATAAGGCAGTGTCCTGTAAGAAGGCCCACTAGTGGGCTAATGAATAGGCGATTCAGATGAATTACCGATTGCGACCTTTTTTCGTTAAGTTTGGGCCAAATTTGCCTGGACGTTCTGCAAGTCGGCTCCATGGCCCATCTTGCGTCGGCTTGTTCTATGAACCGGGAACGCAGACAGTGCTTGCATGTATTTAGAGGGGGGCTCACCCAGCTGCCGGAGGTGATTGTATGTAGACAGGTGCCCTTCCATGCTAGCTCATCGGCAGCGCAGTTACCCGATACAAAACTATGGCCTGGGACCCATATTATACTCAGGCTGCACTTATCGGATAGCTTATTTAGAGCTTCCCTGCACTTAATCGCCACTAGTGACGACGTCTTACTACTTTGCAGGGATTTTATAGCAGCTTGGCTGTCGGAAAAAATGGAGATAGAGTTAGTCACTGGCAGGTTAGTCAGATAGCGAGCAGCTTCCCAGATAGCTATAAGATCAGCCTGAAAGACACTGCAGTGGTCTGGAAGGCGTAAGCTCATATTAATGTCGAGCTTACTTGAGAAGATTCCACTGCCGACTTTGTTGTCTAGTTTAGAGCCGTCCGTGAAAACGGAGATTTCTTGACTTCCCGGTTCCACGCAAATTTTCCACTCGCTTCTCTCTGGGATCCACGTATCGAACTTGTTATCCCAGCAAGGCCGTAGTATTGCGTAGTCCAGCTTTAAATAAGAGTTGGGGAGTTGCTTCAGGATTTGGGTATGCCCAAACCTGCAGTCCCTCCAGGGTTCTAGTGCGTTGAGCCTAGTTGCGTTGCAACTGGCAGTAAATTTCCCATACAGGTCAGTGGGAAGAAGAAAAAGTATGGTTTCAAGAGCCTTGGTGGGAGTGGAGGGGAGGGCACCGCTAATAAGCATTGCTGCCATCCGTTGCATTTTTGTGGCTTAGGTTTTGTTATATTCGATCTCGAGAGCCGGCCACCATATGGTGACGGCGTAGAATAGTATAGGTCGCACCACTGCCGTGTAGATCCAGTGGACAATGTGGGGCTGAAGACCCCACTTTTTTCCGATTGCCGACCTACAGGCGTAGAGCGCCATTGTGGCTTTCCTGGAGCGTTCCTCCATATTACGCCTCCAGTCCAGCCTTTTGTCAAGAATTACGCCAAGGTATTTAACCTCGGTAGAGAGTTTGATCACCCTCCCATTCAGCGATGGGGCGGTGAAATCTGGTATATTGCGTCTGCGGGTGAAGAGCACCATCTCAATTTTTTCACTGCTGATGCTTAGTCCACATTCCTCAGACCAGGTTTTTGTTAGATTCAGCGCATTTTGCAAGAGTTCGCTAAGCACCGAAGGATGCTTGCCAGTAGCCGTCAGGGCTATGTTGTCTGCATAGGCAATGACCTGGCAGCCGGTGTGCTTTAGTCTAGATAAAAGAGTGTTCACCGTCAGGTTCCAAAGTAGAGGAGAGAGAACACCCCATGCTGGTAGAGAACTGCCCTGCCAGCTCAGATACCGAGAGTGTATCACTCTCGGACTCTGGAGCACTACGTGCTAGTTCGATATCGACCTCATGTACAGTCGAGGTGTTGCATGGGGTCGTGAGATTTGCTGCGGTGGAGGTGGGTACACTCGAGGCGCTGCCCACCTCCTCCAAATTCATCGGAGCCGACTCGATGGAGGTAGCTGCTGCCTCAGAGTCAAGCGTAACAAGTGCACTCAAGGTGTTTCCTGCCATCAAATCACTCTGAAGCTCGGGCTTCGTCTCCATCTCCTCCGGCTCATCTCTCTGGGTACCATCCCGCTTGACTTTCAACGTGATGGAGTAGAAGCCGTAGCTTAACACTCCATCACATTTAGCAAGCCAAGGGAGAGACGCCTCGCTAATGACGAAACCGACATAGCGTTGCTACTCCCTTTTCTCGCCCACGCGGACTATCCTCCAATCGCTTGAAGGTAGTCCCGGGTTGCTTTGCGCGATGGTGCCCAGAATCTCGCCAGGCTCCGCCAGCTCGTCTGGGACCCAGGCACAAGCTCTCGGCCTGTTTGGAATTTCTTCCTCCGGCTTACTACCGCCACGTCTTAACGGCTAGGCTACTGTGGCGCACTGCATTACCATTTTTATATAGAACTGCGTTACCATTGCTACTCGGTAGAGCTTGGCGCTAAACTGACTATGATATACTTAAAAAAGAAGTGCACTTCAATTTTTTAGTATTACTCTTACTAAAGTGTACACTAACTCAGGACTATGAGTATGCGCCTATATGTTTAAAGTCGAATCTAGTCTCAAGTTTAATCCGTCATCTTTCTGGCATTATATAAATTCAAAAAGGAAGTCAAGCGGGTTTCCAACAACCTTTGTTTATAACGAGATAGTTTCTGAAAACCCACAGGCCTCATGCGATTTGTTCGCTGAATTTTTTCAGGGGGTCTATGAAGAGTCCGGCAATCAGTCTCTGCCCACCCTAGCTTCTCCATCATTACCACCTATATCATCGATTCAAGTTGATGAGTGTGATGTGACTCTTGCAATCTCCAACTTAAAGTTCAGCAAGTTGGATAACGAAGGGCTTTGTTCCGCTTTCTTTATAACATGTGCGCAAGCTTTGGTGGGTCCAATTACTAGCATTTTTAATGCATATCTCTTAAACGGCTTCTTTATTGACAATTGGAAGATGTGCACTATACATCCAATTTTTAAATCAGGGGACCGTAACAACGTTTGTAACTATAGGCCTATGGTGAAGCAGAGTACAATGGCGAAGTTGTTTGACAGTGTCATTCAGCTGAAACTCTTTCTTCACGTACGTAGTATTCTTAGTCATTGCCAGCACGGTTTTTTGCCTGGTAGATCTACGTGTACGAATCCACTTTTAGTAACCCGTGAGATAGTTAAGGCATTTAATTGTCAGTCTCAGCTTGATGTGATATACACTGATTTTCCCAAAGCCTTCGATAAGGTTGGCCATGCAGTCCTTTTAAATAAGTTAAAGATTTTCGGCATTACTGGTGAGCTATTGAAATTTTTCACTAGTTTTCTAACTGGAAGAAAACTAATTGTGAAAATGGGATCTACCATGTCTGGCATCTGTGTCAATGCGTGGTCAGGTATTCCGCAAGGAACTCATAGCGGCCCTTTGTTGTTCCTACTTTTTATTAATGATCTCCCCTTTCACTTTAAATATGTGAATTGTCTAATGTTTGCTGACAATGTTAAACTCTTTTTAAAAGTTGATAGCACCTCTGATAGCGAGAAGTTGCAGCATGATCTAGCGTCTTTCGAAGCGTGGTGTAGTTCAAATCACTTGTATTTAAACATCAACAAATGCTCTATAGTAACATATGCTAGGAAGCCAAATATAGTCCAATGCGACTATTATTTGGGTACCAATGTTCTAAATCGTCTCACAGATATGAAGGATTTGGGTGTGATATTTGACGCTAAGCTTACTTTCAGTAAACATATTGATTTTATAACCTCCAAATCCTTTGCATTATTGGGTTTCATTAAAAGAAACACTAAGGACTTTAAAGACCCGAATATTCTTAAGTCATTATTTATGGCTCTTGTACGGAGTCGACTAGAATACTGTTCTTTGGTATGGAGTCCGTACTACGATCAATACTCCGCAAAAATTGAAAGAGTCCAGAGAGTCTTCAGGAAATATGCATTATATAACACCAACTTTGAAGGCGGTCCCCCGCCTTACATAAGCAGACGCAAGTTGCTTGGCTTACAGTCTTTATATGACCGAAGAATTTGCGGTGCATTGCTATTCGTGTTTAACGTGACTAACGATAATATTGATTGTGCTGGCCTAAAGGCTTTGTTCAACATTTACTTACCTCCAAGAACGCTAAGATCTAATCGCATATTTGCAGATTCAACCAGCACGACTAATTACTCGTTGAATGAACCGATTAAAAGATGTATCAGTCTTTGTAATAGCTAATGTAATTGATCTAAATTCGAGTCTCTTTACATTTAAATTGTGCTTGTGTACAATATTTAATTGATTTGGGTTTTATATGAATGTGATTAACTGTCTAGTGTGCAAGATTTATTAATCAGTAGACTGAAATAAATAAATAAATAAATAAACAAATTACACTAACAAATTGACAATGGAACATTTTTTGAAAATATTGAAGCACTGAAAAAATGCATGTTCAGAATTGATTTTTTAATTTATAATAGACCAAGATCCCAGAGCCTAAAAGCGTCACTTATTTTATAATGGATGAAACCAATACCGATCGATAGTCCTCCCCGAATCTAGAAAGAATGTGAAAATTTCAAAGCTGTACCTATGACAAGGGCCTAGGAATCGGGGGTCAAAGTCGCCAAAAAATGACCGTTAGGGGTCACTTATTTTATAATGGATGATTTTCACATATTTGACGAAGATTACCACCCCGCGTCAATATCAAGTGTTGTTAGACCCGTACCAGTGACAAGGCTCTAGCCAGACACCCACAGTTCGCGGATTTTCCTATGGAAATGTATTCTGTTTTACCAATTTCACGCATTTGGGCCACTTTGGCTGCTCTTAACTACCCAATATTTTCCCATATTTTGTAGAATACTACCCTCAAGTAGTATCAGGAATTATTAGACTTCGTCCCATGGCAAAAACTTCAGCCAGACACCTCAAAGCTCGGGAAATTTCACTAATTTTTACTGCGCTTTCACATGTTTAAGCGGGTTTGCCCAACTTTGGCCTCTTTTAAATAACAGATCTTCATACATGTGTTGTAAAATACTACTCTTAAGTAGAATCAAGCATTTCCAGATATCATCCCATGGAAAAAACTTCAGCCAGACCCCTCAAAATTCGGGAGCTTTTATTTTCCTATTAATTTGTTTTCTCTTGTTTGTCCCACTTTTACTACTTTTAAATGATGGATCTTTTCACATGTGTTGTAGGACACTACCCTTAAGTAGTTTCAGTAATTTTTAGACTTCGTCCCATGGCAAAAACTTCAGCCAGACACCTCAAAACTCGGGGAATTTCACTAATTTTTACTGCGCTTTCACACGTTTAAGCGGGTTTTACAAACTTTGGCTACTTTTAAATAACAGATCTTCACACATGTGTCGTAAAATGCTATCCTTAAGTAGAATCAGGCATTTCCAGACATCATCCCATGGCAAAGACTTCAGCCGGACACCTCAAAGTTCGGGAACTTTTATTTTCCTATTAAATTGCTTTCTCTTGTTTTTCCCACTTCTACTACTTTTAAATGACGGATCTTTTCACATGTTTCGTAGGACACTACCCTTAAGTAATCTCAATCATTTCTACACTTCGTCCCATGGCGAAAACTTCAGCCAGACACCTCAAAGCTCGGGATTTTCACTAATTTTTACAGAGAATTCACTTGCTTCAGCAGGTTTCTCCAACTTTGACTACGTTTAAACGGCGGATCTTTACACATGTGTCGTATAACACTACCCTTAAACAGTATCAGGCATTTCCAGACTTCATCCCATGAATAAACTTAACCCAGACAACCCAAAGCACGCGGACCTTTCATCATTTTTAATGTGCTTTCACATGTGAAATGGGCTTACCCAACTTTGGCTGCTTTTAAATGGCGGATCGTTACACATGTATCGCATAACACTACCATTAACTATTATCAGGCATTTTTAGACTTCGCCTCATGACAAAAACTTCAGCCAGACACCTCAAAACTGAGGAATTTTTATAATTCTTACTGCGCTTTCACATGTTTAATTGGGTTGGTCCAACTTTGGCTGCTTTTAAAGGGCGGATCTTTTCACATGTGTCATAGAACACCACCCTTAAGTGGTAACAGGTACTTTTGGACTTCGCCCCATGTCAGAAACTTGAGGCAGACACCTCAAAACTGAGGAATTTGTATAATTCTTACTGCACTTTCACATGTTTAAGCGAGTTTGTCCAACTTTGGCTGTTTTTGAAAGGCAGATCTTTACACATGTGTCGTAGAACACTATCTCTAAGTAGTATCAGACATTTTTAGACTTCGTCCCGTGGAAAAAACTTCAGCCAGACACCTCAAAACTGAGGAATTTGTACAATTCTTACTGCACTTTCACATGTTTAAGCGAGTTTGTCCAACTTTGGCTGCTTTTAAAGGGGGGATCTTTTCACATGTGTCATAGAACACCATCCTTAAGTGGCACCAGGTACTTTTGGACTTCGCCCCATATCAAAAACTTCAGCCAGACACCTCAAAACTAAGAAATTTGTATAAATCTTACTGCACTTTCACATGTTTAAGCGAGTGTGTCCAACTTTGGCTGTTTTTGAAAGGCAGATCTTTACACATGTGTCGTAGAACACTATCTCTAAGTAGTATCAGGCATTTTAAGACTCTATCCCAAGGAAAAAACTTCAGCCAGACACCTCAAAACTGAGAAATTTGGATAATTCTTACTGCACTTTCTCATGTTTAAGCGAGTTTTTCCAACTTTGGCTGCTTTTAAAGGGCGGATCTTTTCACATGTGTCATAGAACACCACCCTTAAGTTGTATCAGGTACTTTTATACTTCGCCCCATGTCAAAAACAACAGCCAGTGTTAGGTATGTATATATATAGGCAAGTGTCATAATTGCTCTCCCTCTACCGAGAGCTTGAAGGTTTGACTCGCCACCTTGAGTTTCGCTCAAGTCAGTCGTTAGTCACTATTCTATCAATAAAGTTATCTTAATTAAAGCAAAGAAAAAATGCTTTTGGCGCAGTCAAATTAGAAAAAAAAAAGTTATATTCAAAACTTAAGAACAATTAAACGAAATAATTTAAAACAAAATAAAAAAGAAGGATATTGTGTAAAAAACAAAAGTACTATTCCAAATTTCTAGTGCCTCACAGTTAAGCAAACTAAAGCATTAATTTGCTCTACCTGGCTGAGTGTTCGCCATTAGTGTATTGAATTTGATATTTTCATAAAAAAAAACAGAAACTTTAATTTCATAACACATTGTATGTAAATCCTTAATAAAAATTTGAATTAAAGGAAGACTAAATCATAAATTGATCAACCTTTGCGAATCAATGAAATTTTCACAAAATTTGTGTATACCTACCAAAATCATTCACCTTCAATGACCTCTAAATAGAGAGAATTCAGCTTCCATGTGTCCAAAAAGTGAACGAAAAGCGTATGTACGATAACGAAGTTAATGAGCTTTGTCAGCAATTATTGTGTTTGAGCGTAGAAACAACATCAACAACTACCTTGCAAACAAACGTAAATCTTAGAGGGGTAATACCGGTGAGTGCAACAGCAACAACGTCAATAGCTGATCTACTGTCAACAACAACAACACTAACAATGGCTGAAGCGAACCAAAGAAGAGAACGGACAGTGCAAAGCGTCAAGTGGATCGCTCCGTTCAATGGGGACAGAAATTATTTAGCGATGTTTGTTGATAGCATAAATGCACTAATGCCAGCGACAGCGTCTCTTAGTGAAGACAAAGAACCATTTCTTATCAATGCATAGTAAGAGCCAGTTTTAATTAGGTCAAAATGACTGACCTCAAAAACTGACTCAACTGTCAGCATAGAAATTTGGTGGAATATGTGTTTCCATTACGTCTCTAAAACTGACATGAAGTCGATAAAGCTGTGCGTGTCACAGAGCATCGTCAAATTTTCGTGTCAGTCGATTGCATCCCTGTTTTCATCACTTATGTCAATCGCGAAGTAAATTTGTTTGACAGCTGATCAGCTGATACATTGTGGCAAACAAAAAATTAATTAAATTGGTTTACGCGCTAAATAATATCCGCAAAAATATATGGGTAATTGCCTTTTTTAGCTGTCAACTGCTAATAAATTAGCTAAAATTATGGGAGGGGCCTGAAAAGACGGGGTTTGGCCTCAGGATCAGGAATCCGGAAGCGTTTTTTTTTCAATATTTTGTTTCTCTGAAGAGATATTTCCATTTTTATAAGCGCAGCCGAAGGCCGCCAACTCAGAAAGGTGTTCTGTACAAAAATACCCTGGATTCGCCCCAATTTTGGTATCGGACCAATTTTCGGTTTTTTGACCATAACTTTTCACTGAAACAAAAAATTAAAAATCGCTTCCGGATTCGTGATCTTGAGGCCAAACCCCGTCTTTTGAGCCGCCTTCCATAATTTTAGCTAATTTATTAGCACTTGACAGCTAAAGTAGACAATTACCAAAGAAACAAATTGCAAGAGCTTCTGCGACGTTGTGCTTTGAGGAAATGGACACGGAAGAGGGGCCAGCTAAGAAAGCAGAAGCAGTAGTGGGTTAGGCCGAGTCTACGGAGAAAAGTGTGGGTTCTACGCTACTCTTCCATCGTTTTCTCCATTTTTATTATCAAAAAACATTAAAAAGCATCGGAATAATTAATAAATTACATTGCTTACCATATTCTCATAAACATCATTTTCCTTTAAAATTCGAATAGCAGAGTTTACATCCGTTACCAAATTAGCATTAATTAAAGCAACCAAATGAAAGGGTAATTCTCTCTTAAGAGTCTTTAAACTTATTGCTTTTAATTTAGAGCTAAGAAAATGTATTGTTGCATTTGTCTCTTTCAGTTTTATACTATCTTTAATTCTACATACTTCCGCATTTATCTCTTCACATAACTCTCTAACACTACCTCTAAATTTTATATTATTAACTAACAATATTGCAGTTGTAACTGGTGTGGGATCGGCAAATTCATCGTTTAAAAGGGATTTTCGTGTCAGTCGATTGCATCCCTATTTTCATCACTGTTGTCAATCGCGAAGTAAATTTGTTTGACAGCTGATCAGCTGATACATTGTGGCAACCAAAAAAATTAATTAAAAACGCACAAAATAATAATTGGTTTACGCGCTAAATAATATCCTCAAAAATATATGGATAATTGTCTACTTTAGCTATCAACTGCTAATAAATTAGCTAAAATTATGGGAGGGGCCTCAAAAGACTGGGTTTGGCCTCAGGATCAGGAATCCGGAAGCGTTGTTTTTTCAATATTTTGCTTCTCTGAAGAGATATTTCCATTTTTTATAAGCGCGGCCGAAGGCCGCCAACTCAGAAAGGTGTTCTGCACATAATTACCCTGGATTCCGCCCCAATTTTGGTATCGGACCCGGGACAAATTTCTGTTTTTTGACCATAACTTTTACTTTTCACTGAAACAAAAAATTAAAAAATCGCTTCTGGATTCGTGATCCTGAGGCCAAACCCCGTCCTTTGAGCCCCCTTCAATAATTTTACATAATTTATTAGCAGTTGTCAGCTAAGATAGACAATTCCCAAAGAAACAAATTGCAATAGCTTCTGCGACGCTGTGCTTTGTGACAACGTTGAGGGCATGGACGCGGAAGAGGGGCCAGTTAAGAAAGCAGAAGCAATGGTGGGCTGAGTCTACGAAGAAGAGAAAAGTGTGGGTTCTACGCTACACTTCCATCGTTTCCTCCATTTTTATTATCAAAAAACATTAAAAGCATTGTAAAAATTAATAAATCACAGTTTTACAAATTTTACAAAACTTTTAATTTGTGATGCTTATATCAGCTGTTCGTTCGACGAATGACACCAATTTGCCAACATATTAGCAAATCTATTTTGAGTGTCAATGTTGTTGTTGTTGTTAACAATGCATTGCCCTGTCTAGAGTGTATGATCATTCCGAAGATCTTCATCAAGCTCTTCTAAGGGGAGTCCAAGGAAACGTGCAGTTTCAACAGGGGTTGTCCAGAGGGACAGAGGGGTTAGAAGAGTAGGTTCAGATGAACAATTGAAGAGATGTAGAGTATCATGGGGGGTCCTACCACAGGCAGGGCATGTATTTAAGATTGTATCATTAAGTCTGGATAAGTAGGAGTTTAACCTTACACTATATCCAGACCTAAGCTGTGCCAAGGTCACTCTTGTCTCCCTTGGTAAGGTGCGTTCTTCTTCAGCAATATCCGGTGGAGGACTGTTCAGAACGGGATTCACAGGTAGAGATCCGACAAAAGTGTCTACCGACTCGGTGTGGATGTCGGTTAGAGCCCGCTTATGATTCTGCAGATCAAACGGCAAGGTAATATGATTCCGGATCTCATCATAATGCTTACGGAGATGTCTCCTTATGTCTCTCGGGGCGGATCTATGTCCAAAAGATGACGGTTTGGATGTGCTGGCTTGTGGCAGTTCAGAAGGAATTGCCTGCTCAGCATTTCCGCATGCTCTTTTACATTGAGCAGTTTTGCCTCCTGATGGAGGTGAGACTCGGAAGACATGAGGAGACATCCCGTAGCAGTTCTGATGGCAGTATTTTGGCAGACTTGTAACTTCGTCCAGTTGGTGTTATGTACATTAGGCGACCATATGGGTGCAGCATAGTCAAAGACTGGTCGGCCAATGGCCTTATATGTAGTCAGCAACGTTTCTTTGTCTTTTCCCCAAGTACTGAAAGTATTATCCACTGTCATCCCTAATAACTTTGGGTGGCTGACAGTTGGTAGCTTAGTGCCATCAACAAAAATGTCTAATTCATTTCTCACCTGGTGCGTCCATGTCGAAAAAAGCGTCGCCGTTGATTTTGTCGGAGATATTGTCAGATCTCGCTCAGTGAAAAACCTGGAAAGGTCGCAGACGTAACCATTGATTCTCGTACAGAGTTCATCAGTATAGGGGCCCTTCCCCGTCGCCATTATTGTACAGTCGTCGGCATATGAAACGACGGAGACGCCCTCTGGTGTTGGGGGCATCTTCGATAGATAGAAATTAAACAGTGTCGGGGATAGGACACCACCCTGTGGCACCCCCTGTCTAATACGTCTAGGTTTTGATGTTGCGTTTCTAAAGTTAACCGACGCCTGCCGTCCATTCAAATAATTAGCGGTCCATCTCTTTAAACCATCAGGTATCTGTGTCTCAAACAGATCTTGTATGAGAGTGGCATGGTTGACTGTGTCAAAAGCTTTCGACAGGTCAAGTGCCACTAACACAGTCCTGTGATTTGGTTGGTTTTGATTTAGGCCGCTATTTATTTGAGTTGTAATGGCATTGAGTGCGGTGGTGGTGCTGTGCAGCTTACGGAAGCCATGTTGATGACTAGCCAGTTGCAGATTTGCAGTATAATATGGGAGCAAAATGGACTCTAGCGTCTTCACTACCGGTGACAAAAGTGATATAGGACGATATGAATCGCATATGTTTGCCAGTTTTCTAGGTTTTAGTAATGGAACCACTCTCGCCTTTTCCATATTTCAGGAATGACGAAAGTGTTCAGTGAAAGACTGAATAGAGCCGCTAAGTATTTGTGTCCCTGCTGGCCTAGATGTTTCAGCATCTTCATGGCAATGCCGTCGGGGCCGATGGATTTTGAGGGCTTAGCCTGTCTGATGGCTTCCTTGACCTCTGAGGAAGTGATGACAATGGGCGTAAAGATTGAGTGTCAATCGCTGCCAACTGCGCTGTCATACTGAAATTTGACCGTTTTCACATGCTTGTCATTTTATATGACAATGAGTCGTCAAAACTGACTGCAAACGCAATTGACACCATATGCCAGCCCGTTTTCATTAGTATGCCACCATTTGATGTCATATTTTGACCACGAATCCGGAAGCGATTTTTAATTGTTTGTTTCAGTGGATTCGTGTTCCTGAGGCCAAACCCCGTCTTTTGAGGCCCCTCCCATAATTTTAGCTATTTTATTATTAGTTGACACCTAAAGTAGAAAATGTGTTTTTTGAGAAAAATTTACCTACGCGCTGCAGGCACCAGAAAAGCCGACATATGTTTCGATGATACTGGAGTTACATCTCTTCAAGGAATTAAAAATCGCGCGGCCGAAGGCCGCTAACTCACAAAGGTGTTCTGTACATAAATACCCTGGATTCCGCCCCAAATTTGGTATCGGACCCGGGACAATTTTCGGTTTTTTGACCATAACTTTTCACTGAAACAAAAAATTAAAAATCGCTTCCGGATTCGTGATCTTGAGGCCAAACCCCGTCTTTTGAGCCGCCTTCCATAATTTTAGCTAATTTATTAGCAGTTGACAGCTAAAGTAGACAATTACCAAAGAAACAAATTGCAAGAGCTTCTGCGACGTTGTGCTTTGAGGACATGGACACGGAAGAGGGGCCAGCCAAGAAAGCAGAAGCAGTGGTGGGTTAGGCCGAGTCTACGGAGAAAAGTGTGGGTTCTACGCTACTCTTCCATAATTTCCTCCATTTGTATTATCAAAAAACATTAAAAATAATTAATAAATTACTTTTTTAAGGCTGGTTTTCATTAGGTCAAAATGACTGACCTCAAAAACTGACTCAACTGTCACCATAGAAATTTGGTGGCACATGTGTTTTCATTACGTCTCTAAAACTGACATGAAGTCGATAAAGCGGTGCGTGTCAATGAGCATCGTCAAATTTTCGTGTCAGTCGATTGCATCCCTGTTTTCATCACTGATGTCAATCGCGAAGTAAATTTGTTTGACAGCTGATCAGCTGATACATTGTGGCAAACAAAAAAATTAATTAAAAACGCGCAAAATAATAATTGGTTTACGCGCTAAATAATATCCGCAAAAATATATGGGTAATTGTCTACTTTAGGTGTCAACTAATAATAAAATAGCTAAAATTATGGGAGGGGCCTCAAAAGACGGGGTTTGGCCTCAGGAACACGAATCCACTGAAACAAAAAATTAAAAAATCGCTTCTGGATTCGTGATCCTGAGGCCAAACCCCGTCCTTTGAGCCCCCTTCAATAATTTTAGCTAATTTATTAGCAGTTGACAGCTAAGGTAGACAGTTCCCAAAGAAACAAATTGCAATAGCTTCTGCAACGCTGTGCTTTGTGACAACGTTGAGGGCATAGACGCGGAACAGGGGCCAGTTAAGAAAGCAGAAGCAATGGTGGGTTGAGTCTACGAAGAAGAGAAAAGTGTGGGATCTACGCTACACTTCCATCGTTTCCTCCATTTTTATTATCAAAAAACATTAAAAGCATTGTAAAAATTAATACATAAATCACAGTTTTACAAAACTTTTAATTTGTGATGCTTATATCAGCTGTTCGTACGACGAATGACACCAATTTTCCAACATGTTGGCAAATCTATTTTGAGTGTCAATCGTTGCGAACTGCGGTGTCATACTGAAATTTGACCGTTTTCACATGCATGTCATTTTATATGACAATGAGTCGTCAAAACTGACTGCAAACGCAATTGACACCATATGCCAGCCCGTTTTCATTAGTATGCCACCATTTGATGTCATATTTTGACCTAATGTAAAGTGATGATAATTCCAAATTTTCGCCTGCGGCGCTTTTTTTCCATAGATCCAGTATTTTTAACTCAGTTCTGAGTAAATGATAAATTAAAAAGGCTAAATATTATTAATTTTTATTAAAATAAAAAATTAAAATTTGGAATTAAAAAACGCGCGATTTTTTTTTAATAGACCCAGTATTTTTAACTCAGTTTTGAGTAAATGATAAAATAAAAAGGCTAAATATAATAAATTTTTATTAACCCTTTCGCGGACACGTCGGCATAATCCGACACAACGAATGGCTTAAATTGGACACGTCGGTATATGCCGACATAGAAAAAAATCGTATATAAACACGTCGGAGATAGGCGACGTCTACTTCATTGGTTTTATATGTAGTAGCTTATTGTACGCCCATGCAGAAGCAATCAGATATAAGTTAGTGTCCCAATTCGATTTGTTTTGTTTTTTTTTGTTAACTATAACGGAAATTTTCGTGAGTGGGACAAAGACATCACGTCGGCCAAATAAATGCATGTGTCATTCTGATAACACTTACTAAACTTCGTGTCTCCGCGAAAGGGTTAAAATAAAAAATTAAAATTTTCGCCGGCGGCGCTTTTTTTTAATAGACCCAGTATTTTTAACTCAGTTTTGAGTAAATGATAAATTAATAAGGCTAAATATTTAAAATTTTTATTAAAAAAAAAAATGAAAATTTGGAGTTTTGAGTAAATGATAAATTAAAAAGGCTAAATATAATAAATTTTTATTAAAATAAAAAATTAAAATTTGGAATTAAAAATCGCGCGATTTTTTTATGAAAAAAAAAATTATTGTTAAATTAATAAATTTTTATCAAAATAAAAAATGAAAATTTAAATTTCCACACGGGGCTATTTACTTTTGAAAGCGGGCGTTATTTCCTTTTTTTTGTGCGCTTTTTCCTTTTATTGGCGGGCGTTATTTCTCGTTTGAAGAGGAAATAACGCCCGCGGGAAATAAATATTATCCTCCTAATAACAGTTGTGGTAATGTTCAACAAATGCCATACTACAATACCCGTTTTAACAATAAGCAAGTATATACTAATAGGGGGAATATTTCAAACCAATCTAGAATAAGACGTTTCGGTAATCCTGAATCTATGGAGCAGGATAGTGAGAATTTTCGGCTAGAGGCCTCGGATACCTACCAAAAATTTAACTAATTTTCGAAAACCGCATTTTTAAATTTCTTGTTGATACAGGATCATCAGTGAGTTTAATTAGACCTAACCCTTTCACAACTAAAATTGTTGAATCAAAATCAATCACGTTAAAAACTGTAACTGGTGAGATAATATTAAATAAAATTCAAAAGGTATATAATAAAATAGACAAAACTTGACTGGGTGTTCTATGTATTCGATTTTTCCACAAAATATGATGGTTTGTTAGGTTACAACGTACTCCGGCAACTGAACGCTAAAATTGATTTAGTTCGAGACTGTATAACCCTTAACGATGTGATCCATAAATTCATAGATAAAACTGATACAAAACCATCCCCAATTTTAGGAAGCGTAAATTTGATTGGTAATTCCAAAAATCTAGGATTTAGACTCGATCATCTGAACAGGGAAGAACTTGCTAAATTAGGAAAACTTTTAAACAAATACAAACACATTTTTTAAAGGAAAGGCGATACACTAACATTTACAAATAAAATAAAACACAATATAAAGACCATACATGAGGAGCCTATATATATCAGATCCTACAGATATCCCCAAGTACATAATTTAGAAGTGGACAAACAAATAAAAGAAATGTTGCAACAGGGTATAATTTGTCACAGCAAGTCACCATATTCTGCACCAATTTGGATTGTTCCGAAGAAATTGGATGCGTCTAAGGTACAATGGCGAATTGTAGTTGACTATCGAAAGTTGAAGGATATCACTGTGTGTGACAAGTATCCCATTCCAATTATGGATGAAGTACTTGACAAACTTGGAAAATGTATGTATTTTAGCAATATAGACCTAACAAAGGATTCCATCAAATTGAAATGGATCCAGTTGATAGAATGAAAACAGCTTTTTCCACGCAACATGGACATTTGGAATTTCTACGTATGCCTTTCGGGCTTAAAAATGCACCGTCGACATTCCAAAGACTGATGAATACAGTCTTGGATGGCTTGATCGGAAAAATCTGTATGGTTTACCTTGACGATATTATTGTATTTAGTACGTCGCTTCAAGAGCACATCGAAGCTCTTGAAAAAGTATTCCATAGGCTTGGAGAGGCAAATTTAAAAGTACATATCGACAAGACAGAATTTCTCAAGAAAGAAACAGAATTCCTCGGGCACATCGTAACCCCAGAAAGAACTCCAAAACATTAAAGATTTTCTCGAATTTAAAACTAGAGTCCTAGAAATCCATTTGGAAGGTCTTCACCAAGGCATTGAAAAAATCGCTTATCATTTTAAAAGTAATTTTTACTATCCAAACTACTTAAAAGAAATCACTAAAATTGTTAACGAATGTGAGCTTTGTAATAGGTGCAAATATGATCACATTAGTCACAAACTTCCATTTAAAATAACCTGTTTACGAAACTAGGGAAACATTTATAATAAATTTTTGGGAATGGGAGAAAAAACACTACCTTACTTGTATCGATTTATATTCAAAATTTGCAACTGCTGAGAAAGTAGAAACCCTAAATTGGTTAGAAACCAAAAGAGCACTTACAAAAATCTTTAATACAATGGGACCTCCAAAGGTATTAAAAATCGATCAGGACCAAAGTATAAACAACGTTAGTATTAAACATTGGTGTGATCAGCTCAGTATTAAGGTCGAAGTAACCACAGGAAAAACGGGTATTGCAGATATTGAACGTTTCCACAAAACCCTTAATGAAAAACTTAGAATTATTAATAGCTCAGACGATAAAGAGCTGAAATATATGCAACTAGAACAAACACTTTTTACTTACAATCATAGTATAATACATTCTACTACTGGTGAAACTCCATACAACATTTTTTATAATCGCTTATCTCCTAAAATTAATGCGCAATTAATAAAAGAAAAGAGAATAAATAATGCGAACAAAACACGTAAAGAAAACATCATAGATACTTCATTAATCAATGCAGAAAATTCAAGAAAACGTCTAGACAAACCAAAAATCCATTCCGAAAAGTAGCATTAGTTGAAGCAGAAAATGACAACGAACATTTTATTGTTAAATTTAAGAACCGTAATGTAAGAAAATACAAAAATCAATTTAAAAGAAAGAAGCAATTTCAAGAAGATTAAAAATAACTCTACAGTATGTTAAAACTATGTCAATTTTAATTTTTCTATTTCTTAATTGAATTTAATATTAATTTAATCTAAAACATCTTTCCTTATATTTGTTTTTCGAGACACAAATGAAATTTTAAGCCGCAAAGTTAATGTAAGAATCCAAGTTTGTAGCTTAAGTCTTTAGTTGTACTTTTTTTGTAATTCATAGCCAATTAATCTAAAATGTTAACTGAAATTAATGAATTTATATCAATAAGGATACTGCTCTTTCTTGTAAAGGGAGGAGTGGCATAATTGCTCTCCCTCTACCGAGAGCTTGAAGGTTTGACTCGCTACCTTGAATTTCGCTCAAGTCAGTCGTTTGTCACTATTCTATCAATAAAGTTATCTTAATTAACGCAAAGAAAAAATGCTTTTTGCATAAGTGTATATAGGCACTTACAGAGGATGAAGTCTAAAAATGCCTGATACTACTTAGAGATAGTGTTCTACGACACATGTGTAAAGATCTGCCTTTTAAAAACAGCCAAAGTTGGACAAACTCGCTCAAACATGTGAAAGTGCAGTAAGAATTATACAAATTCCTCAGTTTTGAGGTGTCTGGCTGGGGCGAAGTCCAAAAGTACCTGATACCACTTAAGGGTGGTGTTCTATGACACATGTGAAAAGATCCGCCCTTTAAAAGCAGCCAAAGTTGGACAAACTCGCTTAAACATGTGAAATTGCAGTAAGAATTATACAAATTCCTCAGTTTTTAGGTGTCTGGCTGAAGTTTTTTCCATGGGATGAAGTCTAAAAATGCCTGATTCTACTTAGAGATAGTGTTCTACGACACATGTGTAAAGATCTCTTCCTTTCAAAAACAGCCAGAATTGGACAAACTCGCTTAAACATGTGAAAGTGCAGTAAGAATTATACAAATTCCTCAGTTTTGAGGTGTCTGGCTGAAGTTTTTTTCTTGGGATAGAGTCTAAAAATGCCTGATTATATTTAGAGATAGTGTTCTACGACACATGTGTAAAGATCTGCCTTTCAAAAACAGCCAAAGTTGGACAAACGCGCTTAAACATGTGAAATCACAGCAAGAATTATGAAATTTCCTCAGCTTTGAGGTGTCTGGCTGAAGTTTTTGTCATGGGGCGAAGTCTAAAAATGCCTGATAATAGTTAATGGTAGTGTTATGGGATACAGGTGTAACGATCCGTCATTTAAAAGCAGCCAAAGTTGGGTAAGCAGCCAAAGTTGGGTAAGCCCATTTGACAAGATAAAGCAAATTAATAGGAAAATAAAAGTTCCCGAACTTTGAGGTGTCTGGCTGAAGTTTTTGTCATGGGATGATGTCTGGAAATGCTTGATTCTATTTAATGATAGCATTCTACGACACATGTGGGAAGATCTGTTATTTAAAAGTGGCCAAAGTTTGTCAAACCCGCTTAAACGTGTGAAAGCGCAGTAAAAATTAGTGAAATTTCCCGAGTTTTGAGGTGTCTGGCTGAAGTTTTTGCCATGGGACGAAGTCTAAAAATTACTGAAACTACTTAAAGGTAGTGTCCTACGACACATGTGCAAAGATCCATCATTTAAAAGTAGTAAAAGTGGGACAAACAAGAAAAAACAAATTAATAGGAAAATGAAAGCTCCCGAACTTTGAGATGTCTGGCTGAAGTTTTTTCCATGGCATGATGTCTGAAAATGCTTGATTCTACTTAAGGGTAGTATTTTACGACACATGTGTGAAGATCTGTTATTTAAAAGAGGCCAAAGTTGGGCAAACCCGCTTAAACATGTGAAAGCGCAGTAGAAATTAGTGAAATTTCCCGAGTTTTGAGGTGTCTGGCTGAAGTTTTTGCCATGGGACGAAGTCTAAAAATTCCTGATACTACTTGAGGGTAGTATTCTACAAAAAATGGGAAAATATTGGGTAGTTAAAAGCAGCCAAAGAGGCCCAAATGCGTGAAATTGGTAAAACAGAATAAATTTCCATAGGAAAATCCGCGAACTGGGGGTGTCTGGCTGGAGCCTTGTCACTGGTACGGGTCTAACAACACTTGATACTGACGCGGGGTGGTAATCTACGTCAAATATGTGAAAATCATCCATTATAAAATAAGTGAAGTTAGGGTCATTTGCGACTTTGACCCCGATTCCTAGGCCCTAGTCATAGGTACAGCTTTGAATTTTCACATTCTTTCTAGATTCGGGGAGGACTATCGATCGGTATTGGTTTCATCCATTATAAAATAAGTGACGCTTTTAGGCTCTGGGATCTCGCTCTATAAGTACTCGAACCCAATAGGAGATGAAGCAAGAAAAAACCGATAAGAGATAAACAGCAAAACGCTTTGCTTACCGCGCTTTTATAATTTTGTTTTTTTTTTGCTTTTGATTTTCTTCAGCGCCACAAGTCGAAGTAAAAGCAATTTCCTTGCTTATGCAAATTGTATGCAGCTGCAGTCGTAAAATTAGAAAAGCAAACTTTTTGCAAGTAAAAGCAATGCTGTTTTGTGTTTGCCTACAACTTATTACCAGCTTCATCGTTTGCTGCTTACAGCCCTATGCTGCGCGTTACCGGTAAAATTGCCATCGGCAAACAATTTTCCCTAAAATACGTTACCAAATAAAGTGGCTGCGATTCTGAGCAGATGGTAACGCTCTAATGGCAAAAAAACTCACCAGTGTGTATGGTGAATTGAAAAGCCACCCTGCTAGTCACCTGCCATATGTTTTTTGTTTATCAAAAAGAAGAAGACTGCAAAATGGAAATGAACAAGTAAGTAAATTTGGTAAATATTTTATGAAATTTATTAAAAATTGTTTATTTTATTTACAGAAAATATGCACGCACCACCCCAGCGCAGTTACGGTTGTTTGTGGCCTTTTGCAAAGACCATCCCGAGCTCCTGCCGGAAATGCACAGTTTTTATTGTGATTTATTAATACTATATACCTGTTTATTTGTTTGATTTTCACTTTGTTTTATTAATTTGTTTAAATTTCACTTTATTTTGTTCAATTGCACTTTCGCTTTTTTATTTTTCAAAGTAAACATCAGCTGTTTTATATTGATGTTACCACATGTTACCACCTATTTTGGTGGTAACGGTGTTACCAGAAAACTTTTGCCCTCAGAATACCAAAAAGGAGTAAAAGTTGCCGAGTGAATTTGTTTGCCGGTAATAATAAAGTTATTATCACAGTAGAATTGACCTGTTAGTATACCTATACATATGTAAGTATGTATGTTCAGAGTGTCTTGCAATAATGTACCGTTCTCGGTTTTTTTTTGTATAAATAAATATGTATGAAATACATACGCGTATCTTAGGGTGATTAAAAAAATGTCGACTAGGTCTTACCCCATAAAAAGTTCGTAATTGATTAGAAGAAAAGCCTTGGGAAATATTATCGCTGTAATTTAACCGTTACATGTCGCGCTTTTCCCCCTTTCCCATACATTTTGAATGGAAAAAAATTGTATTTTTTTTCAAAGAAAATTTTCTAATAAATTTTTAATACTTTTTGTAAAAAAAGCTAAATAGTTCAATTTTTTCCTATATCTAAGGGTTAATTTACAGGGCAAATTTTTTTGCAAGGCTCACTTTCTAACCAATCACTAACTTTTTAGGGGGTAAAACATAAAAAAAAAACATTTTTTAATACCTTAGTATAACTATGTATATCATACTATAACCCCCTGCGGGTTAGGGGTTTAGAATATGCCCGAGGTAGGCATACCGGTCGTAAGAGGCGACTAATATGCACATAGGTAATTGACGTGCGACTCGATGGTTGATCTACGGATATGATGCCTCTCACCTCTCATTACCCATCTCCTCCTTCCTCACGGATGGAGGGATGACATGACCTAGAAGGTTCCACTGGTCATACCAAATCGCTACCACGACAGTCGGGCAGTACCGCAGCGTACCGGGGTCATATCCGGCCAAGGACTGTCAACTTCGGCATCACTCCCCAAAACCTTCGGGGAGTGTTTTGCTGTTAACAACAACAACAACATATCATATTTATAACTACAACTACTATTATATGTTGAAAAATGAGATACAAAACAAGAAGCAAATCCAGTCTTCAATAAAAAATAAAACTTAATTCTACCATAAAGAAATTTAAAATATTATTCATCCTCAGAAAGCGGTAAGTTTTCTATAGCCCTGTCAAGGAAAATTGAGTTAATTACTAATAAAATATCTTCGAGCGTCTCTTGACTACGCTGATTACGGTAATCAGTAAGCACCAGCCTAAGTGCAGAAAATGTTCTCTCGATCGTGATCTCATGTCAACCCAATACTAGCGGACATAGCATAAAGAGGAGTACGAAAATGGATTGCCAACATATCAGGTACTAGCAAGTACAACAAGCGATGGGAGTACAGCAGAATATCCAGCATCTAATATTTATGTCGATAGCATGTCCAGCTGATCGTGGCAGTGCGAGCAAACAGCCGATGGAATGCAATGGGGGCATTCCAAGAGGAAGTAGTAGCATAAGAAAAACTGTTAGATACAAGAGTAAATATGTAAATGTCGCTTATATGAATAAGTACTTAGAAATTATGTGGAAGATGTGTCTTTCGGTTGAAAAACATTAGTTTTAAAGCATTTGGGCAATTCACAAGATCTCCTATTCGCGTATCTGCTTTTAGTTTAAAACTGTCATAATTTCAATGCTGTCATTTCTCATATAAAATTTGAATAGCACAATAAAATGTATATCAAGTGTGCTATTTTGTATTTCAATTAGTCTGGTTTTGAAATGTAATTTTTTTCTTTTCAATTTTCATTTCAATTTGTTCAGTTTTAACAAAAATTCAATTTTAAGTTTTCAGATCCGTTCAGCTCATCATAGTGCTCACAAGAGCTGTTTTATCAAAATAGTGCAATAAACAATAAGACATCTTGTGAATTTCCTAACTTGGAAGTTGCCTACGGGCAAAATAGTATAAAAGGGCGATAGAAAAATGGAGTCGTTCGCGACTATAGCTAGGCATAGTAGCCGGGGTTGTCACCTTGGCGAATGTAAACCTAGTAAAAAAATTTGATCAAAAACACCAAAAAAACGAAAATATGATTTTTAATATTAAATAAGTTTTGAAAAAGTAACTTCACAAAAAAAAGTTGTTTAACCTTTTTTGTAGCCCGCTCAATTTCCTTTAAAAATCTGCATCTATCTTTGTTGTGGATATTTGCATTTTTGACAATTTTTGAAATAAAAGATGGGAAATGGAAAAAACATGCTAATTTTTTAAGCTAGAAAACGGCTAGTCTAAGAAAATTTTGGTCAATGCAAATTTTATAGGGAATTCGATTTCCTTCAAAAATATGTGCAGGTAAATTGTGTTTTACAACAACGGTTTGTCGTTTTTATACCAAATATGAGGTACCTAAAGTGTGTAAAATCTAAACTAGCGATGAAAGACCTCTCTGACTTAAATTTAAAAATCTGAAAAAATTACATTAATTTTTTTTCACCTTTCTTAAAAAGAAAATCAATATAATTTTTGAAAAAAACCAAATTTAGACTTTTTGGCCCAGTCTAATGTATATGTGTATAATTATCTTTTTAAATGCCTTCCTTCCTTTTGTAAATAGTTGTGCTAGGAGAATACTAAAAAGAACAAATTAAAAACCACCCCAAACATTTTCTTCTGGTTGCGCCCCTGATCCCGGGAACCCGGAGTTGCCGAGATCCGTTCAAGTAACATCACTGTTGATCCTTCCAAAAACAGCCCAAATGGTTTTTTTATATAACTTTTTTATTTTACATCCGATTTTTAAAAGTGATATGTCAAAATTTTTATTTCGGCAGCCCGCATAATTCTTCTGAATGTCCTTTTGGGCTAGGAAGTCATTTTCACATAGTTACCCCAGCCAACTGCGTTTGAGGTCCTTGAAGTATCCTTTTTGTCTCACCATAAGAAAGTGGTTTAAAATTCATGATATATTTGTCTTTGAACTGTTTGGATAAGTTTATAATGAAAGAAGTTATGGTGCTTTAAATATTATTATTAGGCTTAAGATTTCATAAAACACATCGCTTTCTTTTTTTCTCGAAACAATAAAGTATAGCAAATATAATAATATATAATATTAAGGCGGGTCGATTTATTAACCTATATCGCGCCATCGATTTTTCGATAGGTTTGGGGTTAAGGAAAAAAAGTTCCACTACGCCTACCCAAAAAAATAATTTTCGAGCCTGCAAAATTTGAGTTTTTTGAAATTTTTTTTTCGTTTATTTTTAATGACCTACTTAAAAAATTTTCATTTGACTTAAAAATTTTCATGCATACCCTGTCCGACTCAAAATTGTCCGCTAAAAACTTTGACGATAACAGTTTTTTGAAAAAAAAAAAATATATTTTTGGGGGTTTGAGGAGTGTTTTGGTGAAAAACATAACTTTTCCGCCATTTTTTTTAAGGGCTTCTGCAAAAACGTGCAAATTGTTGCCGATGAAAACGAATCCCACTTATCCCACTTAAAATTATGCGATAAAAACGATTGGCATTAACAGTTTAAAAAAAAAAAATAATTTTTTTTGTTTTTGAGACTTGTTTTTGTCGAAAACGATTTTTTTCATTTTCAAGGCTCCAAATCATTTTTTATGTATATGTTTCCGTTATACCCACCAATAAATATACCAAAATGGGCAGAGGACGAGCTGAGTTGATTTAGCCATGTCCGTGTGTCCGTCCGTCCGCCTGTTTGTCTGTCCGTCTGTCTGTTTGAACGCAAACTAGTCCCTCAGTTTTTTAGATATCTCGATGAAATTTGGCATGCAGATGTATACTGGCATTACAGGAGATATATGTCGGATCCGGTAGGATCGGACCACTATAGCATATATCTCCCATATAACCGATCGTTCAGATAAAAGGTTTATTGCCATTTCTCCCTCATTTTTGGTGGGTCTAACGGAAACATATACATAAAAAATGATTTTGAGCCTTAAAAATGAAAAAAATCGATTTCGACCAAAACAAATCTCAAAAACAAACAAAAATTATTTATTTTTTAAAACTGTTAATGCCAACGTTTTTATCGTATAATTTTAAGTGGGATAGGAACTACGAGACAAATTCGTTTTCATCGGCAACACTTTTGCACGTTTTTGAAGAAACCCTTAAAAAAAAATGGCGGAAAAGTTATTTTTTTCAGCAAAACACTCCTCAAAACCCCAAAAAATTTTTTTTTTTCAAAAAACTGCTATCGCCAAAATTTTTAGCGGATAATTTTAAGTCGGACAGGGTATGCATGAAAATTTTTAAGTCAAATGAAATTTTTTTAAATAGGTCATGAAAAAAACCTTAAAAATAACCAAAAAAAATTTCAAAAATCTCAAATTTTGCAGACTCGAAAATTATTTTTTTGGGTAGGAGTAGTGGAACTTTTTTTCCCTGAACCCAAAACCTATCGAAAAATCGATGGCGCGATATGGGTTAACTTTCTTCCATAGAAATCCACCCGCCTTAATATATATATATATATTTAATTATATAAACATAAATTGCAGTATAAGGATATTTACCTGGAATATCTATTATTTCCTTTTCTGACAACTCAAAACAACAACTAAAAGTTGACTGTCTGTGTAGAGAACTGTATACAAGGTGGCTCGGTAATTATAAATTGCTTCCAATCGATCATGCTGACATAGGAATCGCAATTCCGCTGGTGGATCTTGTCGCACTGCTCTGATTTTCTCGTACCTCTCTTTCCGTATCTTTTGATCAGTGTCTGTTATCATTGAGAGTAATATATTTTCTGGATGAAAGTAAAAGGCATTATTCTCTATCGTTGAGTTTAGGATTGCCTGTACATCAGTTGTAACTGTCGCATCCAGCAAATATAGCTAAAAACAAGCCTACTTCCATGGATTGCTTGTAGTTGGCTCTTGATAAGAAACCAGAATGTCGCATATATTTTTACTATGAACTCTACAACTACTCTTAGTATTGGTGACGGTTTTTTTGGAAACATATACGCGAAGTAACCTAGAAGCTATTGTAAGCCAACGAGCTGTGCTCACGGGACCAGGATTCTTACTGGCTAGGTATTCGTCGCATATACCCCTATTTATTGCTGAAACCATATCAAACAAGTAGCGCTGGTCATTGCGTATTTCCCACGAACCAATGTTTTCCGCCATTACGCCCACAGCAACAGGTTCGAAGTCATCAACAACCTGTAATAGAAAATATTTAGTTCTATGTTTATAATGAAACGATAAATAAATACTGCATTTAAGAGATTTGCCGGGTATTTCGTACATGTCATAATTTCTGAACCCAAAACTCCGGGCCAAATTCCAGGTCCTTTTTGCTTGCCAAGGTAGTGGGTCAACAGCTTTCGGAAAGGCAACTCATTGAAATGAAACAAACACACATTCCACTGCAGGGACCTTTACAAGTATCGTTCAATTTGTACATTTACCCCCGATTTCTATCCAGTATTTACAACAGTTCCGTCACAGCTTATAGCAACGAGTTGGTTTAGGCAATATCTTTGCTCATTCAAAAAACTTACGATTGCCTTCTGAATTGCTCCTCCAGTGCCTTCTTTTGGAGATACATAGCCGATGAATTTCGATTCCGGCTCCTTCACTAGGGTTATATGCTCTTCTCTGAGAAGCAGTGTTCTCGTTTGACCCCGAACCATTTTTTTCTTTAAAGTAATGTCCTGTTTTCCATAATATGAAAGACATTTTAATGTATTATCGGCTTTTGCTGCTTCTTCGGCCTCTGCCCTAAACTTGGAACGCTCTCGTGAAATTTTATTTTTGCCTATTATAAGGTTATCGAAGTAACCAATTAGTTTATCATAATCTTTCTTCGAAAACTCTTTCTCTGCTTTCGTGGCAATCGCAGCACGCAAGTCCTTTATAAGCATTGTTGCAAGTAATGAACTGTTGAGTTCTACTTGGGCTCCTTGGAATGCATAAGTTCTTCTTCCCCCATCAAAAGCTACTCGGCCTGTAGGATAGCTGATTGGTCGAATAGGATTAATTTCCTGAATTTCATCCCAAATTGCTTTCATTTTTATTTATTTCATTTCATTTATCTATTTAAAGTCGACACTAACATAAACCGGTCGACTGTAAATATCACAAGTTTTATTACAAAACAGAAACAATATTGTAAAAGGAAGGCAGTGTCTCCAATTATCTCTCTCATTTGATCGATTCAGGCATGTATAGTTGTAGGTAGAAATCATTAGGACCATCTGGATGGTTGAAGAGGTCGATTTATTATGCACTGTACGTAGAAATCAGTAAGTGTTGACTGGAAAAGTTGTTTATGCTGTCGGAATGGACGGGATTCCGAGCAACGTATATATTTCGAGTATACTAGGAGCCATAAGTTTATGAATTAAAAGCGCATGGTTTACAGAGTCGAAAACTTT
Organism: Campiglossa producta; assembly: GCA_964058755.1. Lineage (NCBI taxonomy): Eukaryota > Metazoa > Arthropoda > Insecta > Diptera > Tephritidae > Campiglossa > Campiglossa producta. The sequence goes on along the minus strand of CAXKVI010000002.1, from coordinate 86,713,359 downwards.
GCTGAAATCGGTGTATACCACATCCGTTTGGTTACTTTTCAAAAAACCGTCTATAACAAGAGAGGTGAACTCAAGCAAGTTAGTTGAGGTTGATCGTCGGTGCACAAAACCATGTTGACACGGCGATAGTAAAGAACTACACCCATATTGCAATTGGCGTATGATTATTTGTTCAAAAGCTTTAGGAATATAGTTTTCAATATTTTACCTACTACCTTTTTTATATAAGGGTATAATAAAAGATTGCTTCCAAATTGAAGGGAACGCCGCAGATTCAAGAGATAGTTCAATCAGTTTAAAAATCGGGTCGGTTAAATGTATGGCACAATAGCTCAGAAGACAACTGAGAACGCCATCCGGGCCAGGGAAAAATGTAGGTTTCAATGCCAGAAGGCATTGTAGAACGGTATTTTTATACCCAGCTGTTCTTGTACACAGGGTATTATAACTTTGTTAGGATAACGGTTGGTTGTACAGGTATAAAGGAATCGAGATAGATATAGACTTCCATATATCAATATGATCAGGATCGAAAAAAAATTTGATTGAGCCATGTCCGTCCGTCCGTCCGTCCGTCCGTCCGTCCGTCCGTCCGTCCGTCCGTCCGTCCGTCTGTCCGTTAACACGATAACTTGAGCAAATAATGAGATATCTTCACCAAATTTGGCATGCGTACTTATTTGGGTTCAGAATAGATTGCTATTGAAAATGGGTAAAATCGGACCATAACCACGCCCCTTTTTCGATATCGAAAATTTCGAAAAACGTATAAAATGGGTTAATTCAATATTAGAAGCAGCTACAATGATAAAATTTGCAATATGTATTGATTTAGATGTTCTAAGGCCGATTTTATAAAAAATTTTGAAAAGGGGGCGTGGTACCGCCCACGTATCTTTGAAGAAATTTTAAAATTTTGACTCTTAATAACTTCAGAACAGTTTATGCTAGTATAACGAAATTTCGTAGAGGACATACTATTGTTGTGGTAAATTCAGCTATAGAAAATAAACGAAATCGCTTCGCGACCACGCCTACTTTTTCATAAAAGTTATATTGAAAGGAGGTGGAAATATTGAAAAGTCCATATCTAATTAACTGATTTCGCTATAATAATATAATTTGGTACATACATCAACTTTCATATTCTTTACATAATTTTTTCAAAATTTTGGAAAGTGGGCGTGGCACCGCCCACTTATGAGTCAAGCAATTTTTAAATTCGACTGCTAACAACTTCAGAACGGTGTGAGATAGATTTACGAAACTAGGTACCAGGCATGTTATGTTTATGTAGAGTACTACCACAGAAAATAAGAAAAATCGGTGAACGATCACGCCCACTTTATGTGCACAGCTGGGTATGTAATGTTCGGTTTCACCCGAACTTAGACTTCCTTACTTGTTTTTATCTAAAACGGGTAAGTGGATGCTATTAGGTTAGGTTAGGTTCAAGTGGCTGCCGCAGAAGCACACCTAGGCCAGTATTAAAAGGCCCGTTGTGATACCACCAACACTAGGAAAGTCAGTTCCGGGAGGGATATGGAAAATCCCGGTATTATCGGAATTCTCCACATAGCAGAATCCGGACACCGTTACTCCTCCTCGAATCATTTAGATGACTTGATGAAGGCCCATCAGGTCCTTTATGTCCAGCTCCGTGACCTGGCGTAGGCTAACCAGAAGGACACTCCCAAAAAGCGCATTCTCGCCTCACTTAAAGCCGGGCAGTTGCAGATGAGGTGCTCCTTCGTTTCCTCCTCCTCATCATCCTTACAACTCCTACAGCATTGTCGGTAGGGCACACCTAGTCTTTCTGCGTGCCTACCAATGAGGCAGTGCCCAGTTAATAAGCCTATTAATATGGAGATTTCTGTTCTCCTTAGGGCATAAACTTGTCCCATTTCGGCCAGGTTTCTTTAGATATCCGGCATCCTGGAGATTGCAGCCATCTTTCGTTGGCTTGGCGGAGTGTGTACTCCTTCAGCATAAGCTTGCATGTGGCAAACGACATTCCTAAGCGCTCTTTACCCCGAAGAACCTGCTTGGTCGTGCCCTGCCTCGCAAGTTCGTCTGCCCTTCAATTTCCCTCAATGTCCCTATGCCCCGGGACCCATGTGAGGTTCACGCGATTCTGTTGGGCCATTTCTTGTAGAGATCGACGACAGCTGAGCGTCAGATCAGAGTTGAACGAGTAAGAGCCAAGGGATTTGATGGCCGCCTGGCTGTCACTGAAAATAAAAATGTCCTGTCTGATAGTGTGTTGGCCTATCCAAGCCGCGTCGTCCATGATTGCTGAAACTTCAGCCTGGAAGACACTGCAGTGATCAGGTAGCCTGAAGGAGAGCTCAAGGTTCAGATCCTTTGAATAAACCCCTCCTCCAACTTTGCCGTCTAACTTCGTGCCATCAGTATAAATGGAAGTGCCGCCATGAGTGGCGGGACTCCGATCCGTGCTCTCCCATTCTTCCCTGCTGGGAATGTTGATTTTAAAACCGCTATCTCCGACTGTTGTGGTCGCACAACGATCTGTGCTCAGCGGAAGAAAGCTATAGGATCCCAAAATACAGGCGTGTCCAGTAGTGCTTGCGCCCCAGCCGGACGTTTCCCTTAGACGCAGAGCCGATACTGCTGCTACCCGGTGCCCTTCCAGATCGAGTGGCAAAATGCCAAGAATGGCCTGGAGTGCTTCATTGGGCGTTGTTCTTAACGCACCGCTTATACAGATCATGCAAGATCTGTGTACTTTACCTAGCAGATAAAGGTTTGTTGCCTTGCTCAGCGGAGGCCACCATACCACAACTCCATAGAGCATGATTGGTCGAATGATTGCAGTGTAGATCCATTTGCATACTTTGAGGCTGAGCCCCCATTTCTTTCCAATGGCTCTTTTGCACGTGTAGAGTGCAATACACGCTTTCTGGGGCTGAAGAACATTCTCCTTCCAGGTTAGTTTCCTATCCAGAACTGTGCCCAAGAACTTGGCTTTGTCAGCCAAGTTCAGGTGCACGTCATTCAGTTTTGGTAGTATTAGCGGTGGTACCTTACAGCGGTTGGTGAAAAGGACCAGTTCTACTTTTCCCGGGTTGATGCTCAGTCCGAAGCTCGCAGAGGGTTTGTGGGAATTTGCCCCTATATACTATAGCTAAGTCGTCTGCATATGCCACTACCTTCCCGCCTACCCCTCCCCCCCAGCTTGTGTCTCGCAGCATCGAGTTGACAGTGAGGTTCCATAGAAGTGGGGAGAGAACACCACCCTGAGGCGGTCCCCTTGTGACATAGCGTGATAAGTCAGCCGAGCCCAGTGATGAAACTATTCGTCTACCCCTTAGTAGTTGATCAATAAGTCCAATAAGAGACCTGCTTATGCCCAGACTTGTTAAAGCGGTGTTTATAGCATCTAAAAAGGCCAAAAGACAGTACTCCTTTTCATACAGCGATTTTTCAATAACAGAAACTAGGCTGTGAAGCGCAGTTTCTGTAGATTTCCTTTTGGTGTATGCATGCTGATAGCTACAGATCAGGTTGCTATCAATAGTAGAGGAGAGGTAGTCATTTATTATCCTCTCGAAGGTTTTGAGCACAAAGGATTGGAGACTGATCGGCCTATAGTCCTTGGGCTCGTAATGAGACGCCTTCCCCGCCTTAGGAATAAACACTACCGTAGCACTTCTCCAGGAGCAAGGAATGTAGCTAAGAGCCAGGCAGGCTGTATAGAGAAATACCAGCCATTTGGCTGATGTCTCCAGCGTGTTTATGAGTTGTGCGGGAATAATCCCGTCTGGCCCGGCAGACTTGAACGGTTCGAAGCTTTTAACCGCCCACCTAACCTTTTCCTCCGTGATGGGTATGTATACAGCCAGGTTTGTTGTAGGTGCTAAGGGTTCCTCATGCAAGATCCCTGGGAAGTGCGTATTCAAGAGCAGCTCTTGGGTTTCCCTCTGCGTGCTGGCCCAGGATCCGTCAGGTTTGCGCAAATAGCTTGTGGCTGTTTGAGTTTTTCAGAGCACTCGTCTAAGTCTCGCTGTATCGTCGACATTTTCGACCCCAGTGCAGAAATTTCTCCACGATACTCTCTTCGCCTGCCTCAGAGCTTTTTTGTAGGCCCTCAGTTTAACTTTATATTCGAGCCATTGAGTCTCCGTGCCAAGGCTCTTGGCCTTATTAAATTGTGTCCTACATGATTTGCGGAGTGAGTCCAGGTCGTAGGACCACCAATGCGGCCTATGTTTACCGCGTGCTTTTGGCACTGGGCAAGCCTGCTCTAGGGCCTTCGATAGCACCGTTGGAAAGGTATTTACCAGATCCTCCAACTACCCTACTGATGTGGGGACTTGTGGGGGCAGTGCTGGTAAGTCCCTAGATAGTATTTCATTGTGTAGCTGCCAGTTAGTGTTACGTGGGTTGCGTTTCATAACCGGCTGCTCAACAGAAAAGTCTATAACTAATTCTACGTACCGGTGGCCGGAGAATGAGTGTTCATCGAGAACGCGCCATTTTCTGACCCACTCATAAGCGCCTTCGCTGCAAATAGTGAGATCTATGACCTCCCTACGGGTTTTAGTAATAAACGTAGGTTCGTTATCCACGTTGCAAACTACCAGGTTAGTTGTTAACAAATAGTCAAACAACGACTCTCCTCTAGCATTGATATCGGAACTTCCCCACTGGACGTGATGAGCATTGGCATCAATTCCGATAATAAGATGACCCATGGAAAAATTTGCCACCAGGTCTTTTACCTCCCTTTGTGGCGGAGGTTCTTCGGCGTTGTAGGGCATATAGACCGACGCCATCGTCAGGCTGGTACTGTCGACTGTTAAACTGGCAGCTGTAACGTCACCATTGGTATAGTTGGGCAAGAGAAAGGCGTTCAGCTCAGACTTAACCAAAATACAGGCTCTAACCCTGCCCCCCTCGCTGGCTCGGATAAGCTTAAAACCCTTAGTCCACAAACCGCAAATCCTTGAGCTGTTGACCCAGGGTTCTTGGATGAGGACCACATCTACGTCGCCTTTAGAGAGATGACTGATTAAAGCAGCCGAGGCTGCTTTAGATTTGTGCAGGTTTATCTGAATCACCACCAACATGAGAGCGCTCGTCTGGAGGCTTATCTTTCAACGACGATTTGTTCAGACCACGATTTGGCGTGGCAGAAACCCTACTAACTGTGGCAGTATCAACCTTGGTTCGCTCAGGACTAGCTGCTATCACTGTGACGTTGAGGTCTTCCCCGTCCAGCAGGCTGTCTCCCATCTCCGAGCAGTTCACGGCTCCTTCGCCATTTGACGTGGCAGATACCATACTTTCCGAGTCGGACATCTCCGACTCCTCTTCCGGCACTGCGATGTCCGAGTCCTCCGGTGCCGCCGAAATAGCAGCGCGCTGTGCATCGCCGCGGTATACGTGGATCACGATCTGACCCATGCCGTAGTGCACTCGTCCATTGCACCGTTTAAGGGGCTCGAGTGCCTCCTTATTCAAGGTGAAGACCACTTGCCTATCAGGCCCTACCGCATCCTCGACCAGATTGACACTCCAGTCCTGCGTCGGGAGAGACGGGTTCATGATCCGCAGCATCCTGAGAATTCTCTCAGGTTCAGCAGGGATAGCAGGAATCCACACTCTTGCCCTTGACCGAGCCGGGATGTCCTTCCAGTCGACAACCTCGATTCTTGCCCCTTGGTAGATCTCATCCAGTCTTGCAGCTGCTGCCTTGTACAGTGCAACTGTTTTTGCATCCTCGCAAGCGAATACCTTCATTCGGCCCTGGTGCCATCCCGCATCAGAACCCATCGGCGTGGCACCCGGAGACTCATCCATAATGTCGAGAAGGGCATTACCGATAACGTTCCGGACGTACCGCCACTGGTCCCTAGGGATGACCCAGCTTTCGTTACCTCGGTCAATGCCGCCTATGAGGATCCTGTCCTTAGTCACTTCAGCAAAGCTGAGTTTACCCACTACGGGGGCGTGTTGCTGCCGCTTCGGGTGAGGTTTTATATCCACGTCCGATCTCTGGCGTTTGAAGGGATTTCCATTAACCTTCTTTGGCGCGTAATCGCTTTGGAAGTTCGGTAAGATAGCTTCAGCCATCTCCACCGTCTTTCTAGCATTCGGCGATAGCGTCTCTTGTGAAATACCCTCGTATTTCTTCAGGATCCTTGCGGCCGCTCTTTTGTCCAAGTACTCAGAGCGACTGGCAGATGTCTTTTGTGGTAAATTGCCATCGCGGTCGTTCCCTTATTTGGAACTTTGGGGCCAGGTCGTGAAGCCACGTTAAAGACTTGGTTTCGGTACCAGCACTTACTGGGGCTTTAGCATCAGCCGTTGTTGGCTTCACTGTGTTTGTACCGGTACTTACTTTGGGGATTGCCCCCTTATTATCCAGAGCTAATCGACCCGTAGTTGCCATCGCTGTCGATCTCTCGGCTGATAAAGAAATGGAGTTTGTCCTCCGATGTAGCGTTCTCGCTTGCTCCAGCAATTTCCTCCTCTGCTGTGCAGTATACATGGTTGTATCTTTAGTTTTAGGGTTTTTATTACTATTTTTCATCTTGTTCGTACGACCCCTCGCGAGGCAAGGCCAGTTTAGGGTCAAAGGAAGACAAGGGAATGTGTCGTCCGCCGCGGCAGAGCCCCATACCGCGGAAGGCCATAGTTACTCTCCGAGGCGGCCCGGTATCAGAGAGGCTCCGTTCGATTACAGCCACATTTTGCCTCCCGGCTGCAAACGTCCAATGGGCAGGTGGTCGCATAACACCCTGCATTGGGAGGGGGAAGATCTTAGTCGTCGCGCCAGAGAGGCTTGGCTTCTCTCGTGATGTAGTACCGGCGGCGCTATGATCACAAGGGCAGCGTAGCCCTGTGGCTATCGACTTAAGCCCTCGTACCGCGGCAAGGTGTCCACCCTTCACGAGAGATGTGGATGCTATTAGAACTATTCAATTTATAAGGGTAGGGACTGGACTGGAACCTATTAGATGTGTAAGTCGACTTAAATAATTCTGCAAATAATCCAGAAATGTCATGATCCGAACTGGCTGGCACTCTAAGATCCAAGGAACAAGGAAGTAGTTTTCCTTTTTGAATTGGAAAAAATGTGGAACCTTTTCGGGTTATTAAAAAATTGGGTTTTACACCTCTCTAAGTAACCTTTATAGCACTGTTGAGCAACTGAAGGTGGGAGCGCGATACCAAATATTTGGAATAGTCAGCAGATGCTCCTGTTTGCTTAAAACGCTTGTATAGTCTAGACTTAATGTTGCTGAGTCTCACAAGCTGTTTAGACACAGCTGTCGAAAAAACCGTTAAGAGAATTGTAGAAAATGGAGGTTGCCGACTCGATGTCTTTACATGCATAGCGATCCGTCCAGTCGTGGGTGGCAAACAACTCATTATGCTTGACAAAGTTCGTTTTATTGAACCATCGTGTACGGGGGCGATGACTACTATACGCAGCACCAAGCCCCCCAGTTTGCACAATGTCCAAAGTTATCTCAAGCATAGGATGTAGTGTATCTTCAGGAACGGATAACGGAGCAATTCGTTTAAGAGCGACCCCTACGGAGTCGTCCACAAATACCAGATCCAGTATTTTATTTTTGAAATTTTGTACGTTATTGATTTGTACAAGAGAAGTGTCCACAAGGTCGTTGAGAAAATCATGCTGAGTGGTAGGAGTTAAAATGTTGAGTCGTTTGTGCCGACCCAACTAATTAAGGGAAAATTAAAATCACCAAGCACCAAAAGGCGATCTGTATCTCGCAACTGACAATGCAAACTTCTAATAACTGAGTTATGCTGAATATATACAAGCAGATTCGATTGAGGCGGTATGTACGAGCAGTAGGCTTACTAGGAGGAGGGACAGAAGAGAGGGAACCCGAACCACTAGGTAGCGGCGAAAAAGAAAAAAGATCGGTTTCAGTAAAGGTTTTCGTAGTGGGTGAAGCACCGGAGCTAACAACAGCAGTTTTTAGGGCACTAATTTCCGCTGCCAAGTTATTTATTAATTTCTTCTTTTTTTTGGCACTGCCTTTGTTCTTCACCTTAACCTTTTCATTCGCTTTTTCTTGTACACTAGCTTTGCTTGTGTTTGTGTATTCACTACCATCAGATTTTACAATGATGTTCTTGAGAGGCTAAATCCTTGAATCTAATCTCGAAAGCAGTCATGATCGCCTAGAGACCAAGCTTTTGAGAGTCGACGACCGAGTCCACCACACCCGAAATTTTTTCCAGTCCATTGACAGAATCAGGGCAGATATAACGAACATGGTTATTTAATTTAAAAAAATTTATATCACATTCCGCCATTGGGCCTTCACAACAGGAGCGATGGAAACGTTTAAAAAAACAACGCTACAAGGAACAATTAGAAGTTCAGATCTTCCAAAATTTGTATCACATTTTCCACAGTAATCATCCATGATAAAATAAAAGGCAATAAATAAAGTGAAAAAGTGTTATTCTGGAACTCTGCACAACTAAGACAACGATTGCACGGATGGCAAGCAGTGAACACAGGCAAAAAAGAACTCGGAGGCAGTGACAAAAGCAGAGTGATTTTTAAATAGGGAAGCAGTTTGTTATTTAAAACTGCACTACTTGCCACTATTTTTTTTGTAGTATGTATAAGTATTTCATAATTAGCAGGCAATATGAACACGCAAAGCAGAAAACAAAGCAAAATGATTAGCAAATAGGAACATAACCAAATATGAATGCAGTTGGGCAAATCCTAGAAAAGTGAGTTGAAATTGAGAAAAACTGGCTTTTTGTAGAGTTTCCAAAATACCGCTATTGGCAAGAGGATAGACCAAGCTTCTCAGAAATATATACTTTTTATATGAAAAATGTTGGTAACCCTGTTCAAATTGATTTCAAAGAGTTAAGGTATGAAAAATCGAAAATTTTTTTTAAAACAGTACCCTTTTCTTTCTCTATGGTTTCCATAATTTTATAGTAAGATACTAGAATTAATACCAGTGAGTGCTGTAAGAAGGGTTAAATAAATGAACTGAAGCTAATTTTTATGTGGTGCTTAGCTGTAATACATATAATTTCTTGCTAAAAATGTAAATAGCGAAATGAAACGTAAGTGACGCAAAAACATATAAAAGTTATCTTAATTTCAAAACCGACCTTTGAAATAAGCTCATATATTAAAGTTTCTTTTAAATTTACTTTCTAAACAAATCTGCATCATTTAAAATTTAAAACTTAAGCCATTTTTATAATTATTGCCATTTAAAAAGTGAAACGAAAGTGACGCCAAGAAAAATAACAGAAAATATCCAATATGATACAGAAGCGTAGAAAAAATAAGCCCTATTGGGGTTAAGAGATTTCGAAAGTGACATACGTATTATATGTGTGCTTAAAAAGATGGATAGATAAAAATATACACGTTTCGATGCAGTATAAAAAATATATTATTGCGTACGTTGGGTGCTGAATTTTTTAATATAGATGATTTATTAAGGAATATTTGTTAGAAATTTTAACTGCAGCACCATGTGGCTCATTGTAGGTCTAATAAAACCTCATTTCTCTAACGAATTTACGAGATTTGAAACGTAAGTGACGCCTCCATGAAACGTAAGTGACACTGATCACCTCCAATACATTATAAAAAAAACTATAGTTGGCTTGAAAAAACAATTTTTTGGGTCATTATATTTACTAAATAAAAGGGCCTTTTGAAAAAATCTAATTTTGTCCAACTGTTGCTCCGCAATTCGCAGAGTTTGGCATCTAAACTTGAAGAACTCAAAAAATGAAATCTGTGCGGAAACGTAAGTGACGCCACCTAAAGTACCAAATTTCCGGAACTATGTAATCATTTTAAGGCATGTTTAAACTAATTCGTAAATGTAGCCCTAATACACTTGAAACTGTACAACTCTATTTTAAGAACTGTTGAAAATTACCACTATAAAATGCATTTTTAGAACGAACGGTGAAACGTAAGTGACGCTGGATTTGCCCAGTTGGGAAATGTTAATAATAAATTACGCACTTTATTACTAAAAAAATTGAACAACTTGTCACTATTTTTTATGTAGGACCTATAGGTTTAGCACGCAGACGCTATTGATTATAATACTAAGGATATTAAGGTAAACGAGAAGGCAAAAACTATTAAAAAAACACGTCCGAACTCAACGAAGATGTATTTATTTCATCATTATTTTCAAATGACCAGTTGCTCCAACTTTTTGCTGAGCCGTCAAAGTGTGTTAAAGCGAGGGTCTAAAAATAAGCACCATTTTTTTTACAAGATCGTAACTTGACTCGTTAACAATTTTTACCGTGCTTATTTTCAATTTTAACCACTGTGCGAAGAAATTCCCATAGTGTAGTTGCTCCTCCTGACACCTTGTTATAGTTTTTTGCAAAGGGCGAAAAACTGTGCAAAACCTTCAATGAAATCCCAACGCGATACATCTACTTCGAAGTTTTCAACCTCATAAATATTTTTGATGGACTCGATGTTGTTAAGCACTTGCTTAGCTAATAACAAATGCGGATCCCCATCTAGTAGGGCATTCTAGTCTGGGAATTTTCAACTTCTTAAACTCGAATATTTCGCAAATACAACGGCACACTTGAATATTTCCAATTAAAACGTTTAGAACTCTTTCTACAAGCTCAATTTTTTATGTATTCATCATTAGTGCATAAATAGTTCATCGTTTTCCTCTTCCTTAGATATAAAGGATAACATTTTTGTCGTCTTCAGCATACTGGAACCGTTATCGAGACGACTTGGTTTAAATTTATATTATATCGCTTGAGTACATTTAACACTTCCACAGCAATGTTTTTCGATATGCTACATCCAGGCCCCTTCAACTCGATTATGCCGAAAATGTTTCGGGATAGACGTGTAGCACTATCTGTTTTCAAGGACAACAACTTCCGCTTTAATTCATTGGTGATTTCTGACTTTATATTATCAGCTACCAAATTCAATGTTTTTTTACAGTTCGATGCATTCAGAGTAATTTTTTCCCGTCCCCTAAACGTATCGCGTCATAAATGGGATCGACAAAATTTCTTCGTAGGTTTGGGGAATTTAAAATATTAAATGGAATGCGGTTCTCCGTTACCAATCCTACATATGACCTCAGCAGTTCTTTTTTATTCAATTTAATTTAAAATTTTTCTTCGAATTGTTTTTGTAGCTCCTTTTGACAAAATTGACGATGCCTCTCAACTTTCATTTAAGTAAATTTTTTGCAAGTTACTTAAGTGCGTTTTTAAATTAAACACTCTGTTTTAAGTTTATTTTTACACGTTTTACAGACGGCTAAACTAGTGTCTGTATTATTTTCGAAATACAACCAAATATCACTTTTAGCCGCCATAGAGAAATTAATACCGCGCCGAACTTAATCAAACTGATTATAAAATGTAACTTATATCCAAAGATCAAAAGATGCAAGACACTCTGCGGCTCACTCATTGCTCTATTGAAATGGGTGAGAAGTCGTAGGCAAGCACGAAACAGCATTGCTTTTGCTTGCAGAAAGTTTGCTTTTCTAATTTTACGACTGCGACAAGCAAGGCACCTTGCTGTTTGTAGCTTATTGCGTTTTGCTAATGTTTTGTCTGCGACTGCTGTAAATTCTTAGATTGGTTAGCATTCGCCATTATTTATTTTAAAAGCAAATGATAAGCTCAATCAAAGATAATCACGATTTCCCTTACTTTTGCTAATTCGACTCAAGAAAAATATATGGGTGCGTAGGTTTTGTAAGATTTGTATGGGGCGATATCCATGGTATTTATGTAAAGAACACTTTTCTTAGTTGTATTTTACATTAGTTTCGCGGTTCAGGCAACCACCCGTACTTGGCATGGCGTAGCCCAGGGTTATTTATAATAAGCGCGGCCGAAGGCCGTCTACCCAGAAGGGTGTAGTACGCAGAAGGACTTAGCATGGTGCAGTCCAGGGTTGTTTTTAAAATTAAATTTTGCACATACGCGGTTTTGCACCCACATCAATTGTACGCAAATTTTTAACCCGTAAAACTACGGACATTTTAAGTCTCGTAAAAGTACGCAACGAATTAAAAATTTTAGGCTTCAGCGCTTATTTAAATCCATTTTTTACGTACATGATTATAGTCAAACCATAAAAAAGGCTAAATGCTAAGGAAAGAAAATCGACACTTGTGGGCTTTATTTTTTTTTTTTTGAAAGGAAAAAAACGCTCTTTTATAAAAGAAATAATGCCTGCTTTTTGAAAAACAAAATAACGCCCGCGGCCGTTATTTCCCAAAAAAAAAAGAAATAACGCCCGCGGACGCTATTTCCGCGGGCCTTATTGCACTGCACCTGTTAAGGCCAATATTTTTATATTTAATAAAAAAAGAGAGGAGCTAAATATAATACATGTATATTACTTATAATATAAATTAAATAAGTATTATAAATAGTAATTTCTCCCAACAGCTCAGTCTCTGGTCTACTTTCGGGGAAAAAAAGTATTCCCTGTGTTAATCAAAGCAGAAACGAGAACAAACAAAGTCGGTTGGATGGTTTCGGATCCTATAAAATGCAAGTTAAGGCGGGGCCGAGCCCGCCTCTTAAAAAATTAAAGTTGGAGACCGCCCCACGGTCTCGTGTCCCTAAATCCTTTGAAAGAAAACAATAAATATTAATACAATGAATAGTATATTTACCGATCCGTTTTTCTTGATGGTCGAACAAAGAATGCGTCTTTAATCTTTTCTTCCAATATCACTTAGGCTATACTTAACCACTACAACTTATTCTAACTGCTGACGCAGCGCTTCCCATGATTTGCCTTCGATCGGTTGCATAAGCGCAACTTGCGTATGCAAACGATATTGCATACGCTGCAGATCAAATTACCTGCATTGGCTAGCGCGTGTTTTGGGAAGTGCGGTGTCAGTATATTCACACGGGTAGGTGTGCCGGCCGTCTTGCTAACTACCCCCCCCCTTTAAACATCAGCGTCCCGCTGATGACCCAAATCCTTGTTTTTGATCCGTGGCTGGTCCTGATCCGTTGTTTGGTTGAGTTTCGGAAAATGAATCGTAGTTGTGAGTTTTTTCCAGATGAGGTAGCACACGACTGCTAAGATTATCAAGGCGATAGCATCAAAAACCGAAGTGGCTTGAAAGTTGCTTCCCAATTGGTCTAGTTTTTGGATATTTTCCAAGCTGAGGTTGTGGATGTAGCCCATATTCAACTTCAGGCCCTCGTTCGTGACGTTTACCAGGGCCGGTGGCAAGGCTTGAACTGTGCGTACAGATTTGCTGATGAAGGTTTGGTCACCCACCGTAACCGTCTCGTTGTTCATTGTTATTACATACGTTCCATTCAGTGGCCTGCAGTAATTTCTTCCGCGCAGCTGCCCCAGAAAATTAGTTACAAAAATTGTATTTTCATCGATCATTTCTACGACTTCCTTGTTGTCCGGTTCGAACTGGCATTTCGCGTCGCCGCCCTTTATTAATTTGGCAAGGCAACCGTCTTCTGGAAGTTTAACCAGCGACTTTGGTGAACAAATCGTCGAGTTGTTGATGGACAGACAGTCTTTGTTCAGCCCGAAAGTTTCTTCCTCGCTTATGAGGATTTGTTTGTAGTTTAGTTCAACATGATGCCCTCGTATCACAGCCGCACGCGTTATCAGGGGTCGATAAGCGTTTGGTTTAACCTTTGGCATTGACAAAATGTATAACAGCATGGTGCTATTGGAGTAAACTGAGACGGATCCATGTTCGATGGCTTCGATAAAATTCTTATTCTAATAATAACCTCTCGACTTCATTGCGGTCGAGAAGGTTTGTGTTGATTATACCGGATTTTGCCATCTGGCAGACCTGTATGACTTCGGAGACCTGCTCCTTTAGGATAAGGACCTTGCCTAGATTCAGGAGCTCGAGATTCTCCTCATTTATACTCTTATTGATCTCGTTGGTGTGGAGTAACATCGCGTTCGCTTTTTCAACTGCGTCGCGAGTTGCGTTGAAGAGTTTCTGGTTCACCACGTATTGATGGTTATTATTGGAGATAACATCATTTAAGTTTTTTAGGATATAATCCCAATCTGCTGCGTCTGGGGAGCCAGCGATCCACTTCCAGGCGGAGCCGATCCAGTGTTGTTGTTGTTGTTGTTAACAACAAAACACTCCCCGAAGGTTTTGGGGAGTGATGCCGAAGTTGACAGTCCTTGGCCGGATATGACCCGGTACGCTGCGGTACTCCCTTGCGGTACTGCCCGACTGTCGTGGTAGCGATTTGGTATGACCAGTGGAACCTTCTAGGTCATGGCATCCCTCCGTCCATGAGGAAGGAGAAGATGGGTAATGAGAGGTGAGAGGCATCATATCCGTAGATCAACCATCGAGTAGCACGTCAATTACCTATGTGCATATTAGTCGCCTCTTACGACCGGTATGCCTACCTCGGGCATATTCTAAACTCCTAACCCGCAGGGGAACGTGCTTTCCTCGGATTGCTTATTTCGAGTTCGTCGAGCCGAACCTTTATTTGTTTAAAATGGAATTGCAAGACCGTACGCACAGCCTCGTTCTGGATGTCATGCTGTGCTGACTCGGATAGTTTCTCCAACGCGATATTGAAATAGCTTAGGTCGACCATGTGTACTAGACTGAAGTGCCCATTCAGGATCCAGCCACGACCACGTTCGATGGTGATAAGGGGGGTGTCGTACTTGTAGACATTCAGGCCGCAAGCACCGGAAATAAAAAGTAAAATTATTTTTATCATGATTAGTAACGTCTTTTTTGTTTTGTTTTGTTTTCTTCAGGGACGGTAACCAATTTTATGAACGTTTAGAAATATGGACACTGTACGGAGTGAATAATGTTAGAGAGAAATTTTATTTTTTCCTTTAACGACGGAATTTAGCAAAATAAAACCGGAAAAGTTTTGTGATTATTGGAAGAGATGTAAAGAAAATACAAACAATCCCTTTACTTATTTTTATCTTTTGTATTTAATTTTTAGGAGTTATGCTAACTGTATATTTTGTTGTTTCATTTGCTGCGCGTTTTCTTACTACATTAATACCGTCCCCGACTTATTATGAGGGTAGTTTTCTATTTTGATTGTGACAAAAATGTGGTTTGTGTGTGATTAGAGTGTGTTTTTTTGTAGTTGGCTGAGTAGCTTCTTTTAAGTAAAATTATAGTCTTCCTGTAGTCTCGCCATCAGTCATTGGCAAGCCAAGATCAGTTTTCGGTGGGCTAAGTTGCCTCATTAATAAATATTTCTTGTGATGGCTAATGTTGCCTTTTTTTTTTTTTTTTTTGTTGCCTCCTTAACTTTTTTTTTTTTTTTGGAGTTTTATAGTGGGCTGATTTTCTTATTTTTCTGTTTAGTGATTGTTATTTTGTGTTGCCTCTTTAACTGTTATATCTTTTAGGGTTCGATAGTGGGCTTATTTTCTTATTTTTCTGTTTAATGAGTGTTTGTTGATTGTAGTTTCTTATGCGTGCTGCTTTGGTATTTTTCTCAATCAAATGTTGTTGCCTATCCCGTGCTGCCCTTTATATTTTTCCTTATTTTTCGCTTTTTTTGCTACTTTTGGGTTTTTTTTGGATTTGTTATCTTAATTTTTTTTATTTTTTTTTTAATTTTTTTTATCTGTTATTTGTTTTTATCTGTGCTTTATGGACTTTTCTACCATTTTCCGTGACTACGGTTACCCTGTTATCTTTGCCCACAATTTCCTTTTTATAGAGAGGTTTCTGCTTTCCCTTTATCTGTTTATCTCTAATGTAGACAGAATCCCCTGGTCTAAATTTTTTTGCTGATTTTCGTTTCTTATTTAGCCGAAGATTTCTAAGCTCTTGGTTTCTCTTGATTTGTTCTTTGATTTCCTCGTGAACCCGGCTCCTGAAATTGGTCAGACCCTGGTAATTAATTCTTTCAGTTCTGTTTAAGAATATGTCGCTAGGTTTCCTTTTCGTTACTGAGTGTATGGTTGAATTATAGCGATCCACCGCGATATAGACCAACTCCTTTGGTCTAACATTGGTCATCTCATTGCGAAGACATCGGTAGATCTCAATGACAGTAGAATGGAATTTTTCAACCTGGCCATTAACTTCGCTCCTTTGAACTGGAGTTTGGTATAATTCAATCCCTAGACCTCGTATGTAGTTGCGAACCAAGGGAGTCATAAATCCCTTTTCGTTGTCCGCTACTATCATTCTAGGGGTTGTGAAGTAGTGAATGAGCTTAGCCATCTTGGCGCGAAGGGTGATGGAAGATTTATTCTTTATGTGGAAAAGTTTCGCAAATTTCGAGAATTTATCTATACTGGAGAGGAATTTTTCATCCTGGATCTCAAAGATGTCCACATGCACTATTTCGCAAGGATATTTCGGCACCGGAGTATCCTTGATTGGTGGTACCGGAGGATGCCTGTCGTATTTGTTTGTGAGGCATGTCTCGCAGATGGATGTGAATTTCCTTATTCGACTGGTCATTTTGGGAAAATAGTATCTCTCCAGGAATTGCTCCCTATTTTCTCTCGAGTTCCTATGAGCTCTCTTGTGCTCATCCTCTATTATCTTACAAATTCTGTCCTCATTGGCAACATCTTCAACCACTCTCTGCGTTATCCTGATCTTGTATAGGATGAAATGTTCTATGTATACTTCTTGTAGAAGTCGCAGGTAGTTTCCTGGAATTTTTATCCCATTCATAAGGGCCGGGTTTAGACGCTCTTTTAAGGCCGTAGTTAGGCTCATCTTTTGAATGGTAGCTAACCTGACGTAATGGCGTGTGAAACCCGGGTGTGGGTTTTCCACGCAGACCATTGCACTCCCTTCAGTGAAAATTATTTGATTTCGGAAAACATTTAATGGACTCTCTACATGTGGAATAAGGTCCGATGCGTCCTGATCAGCACTGTGAGCGGTTCCGTCTTCGCTCCCGGTTTCTGCTGGAGGCTCGTTAGTCTCCGAAGGAGCTGTCAGATGGTTTGCCTGGCATGGGATCCTGGAAAGAGCGTCTGCCACAACATTTGATTTACCCGGAGTGTAAATCAATTCGTGGTTATACTCCTCTATTCTGGCCTTGCACCTCTTCAACTTTGCGTTGTAGTTTCTGCTTCCCAACGCGAAAGTGAGAGGTTGGTGATCCGTGAAAATCCTAATTTTCTTCGCACCATAGAGATAAGATCTCAAGTTGTCTAGGGCCCAAACTATTGCCAGCATCTCTTTCTCATTTGTGGCATAGTTTTCCTCTGTTCTACTTAGAGATCTTGAAATATAGGCGATTGGCCGATCTTTCCCGTGTTCCCCCTGGGATAGCACCCCACCAATGGCATAATTTGACGCATCCGTTGTAAGGTTGAATGGTTTTCCGAAGTCAGGGAATGCAAGGATGTCTGAGGAAACGAGCAGTTTTTTCAAGTTATCGAAAGCTTGAAGAGCTTCCGCATCTAGGTTAATCAGTATTTTCCTCTACTGGTTGGCCTTGACCTGAGCGTTTTCACCCCGTGTAAGATTTGTTAGGGGTTTTGCGACTCTTGCGTAATCTCGGATGAACTTTTGGTAGTATGACGTCATTCCCAGAAAACTCTTCAGTTCTTTAAGTGTATTTGGAGGCGATAGGTTCTCAATAGCTTGAATTTTTGAAGGATCAGGTTTCATCCCATCAGATGTGATTATATACCCCAGGAACTCTACCTCTGTTTTCATGAACTTGGTTTTTTCTAAATTTACCCTTAAGTTAGCATCCGCCAACCTTTTGAATACTATTTCCACGTTTTTTAAATGCTCGTCGATATCCTTGCCGAAGACGATAATATCGTCAATGTACACGTAGCATATCCTCCCGATATATTCTTTGAGGACATCGTCAATCATGCGTTGAAATATTGCGGGCGCATTCTTCAACCCGAAAGGCAGCCGGAGAAATTCGTATTTTCCGTTCATTGTTGAAAACGCTGTTTTCGGTATGTCCGCCTCCTTCATTGCAATTTGATGAAATCCCGATGTGAGGTCTATAGTAGTAAAATATTTGGCATTCCCTAGGCTGGCTAGAGTTGCGTTTATATCGGGAATAGGATAAGCGTCCGAGATTGTGACGGCGTTTAGGCGTTTAAAATCCACTACCATTCTATACTGTTTTTCACCGGATGGCTTGGGTTTCTTTGGAACTATCCAAATGGGAGAGTTATAAGGACTTTTGGATGGTCTTATGATGCCTTCCTCGAGCAATTCGGCAATTTGTTGCTCTACCTCTTCCCTCATGTTCGCGGGATACGGATAGCTTTTGGTATAGATGGGCTCGGGAGTAGTGGTCTTTATCTCAGCCCGAACCGAGGTTTTGATGTTTGATTTAATGTTCAGTGGGCCGAATAGGTGGGAGTATCGGTTTATCAGGCACTCTAAAATAGGAAGTACCGCTTCGGGAATATCGGAGGTTTCGCAGAAATTAATGCTCCCGATTGTTTTGTTCCGCAGGGGTATTTTGGTGTTTGGATCTATTGTGAGGAGATGATTTTTCCTGTCTATCACAGCGCCGAGCGCCTTTAGTTTATCGTCCCCTATGATACCGTCGAAGGACTCGAGTCCCGGTAATGAGTAAAATGTTGTTTCGGTATCGTTCCCCACGCTGTGGAAAAATTTCCCGCAGATTTTCCTATTTATTAGAATGGGTCCTGCTGCCGTTTGCACTGAAAAGGGTGGATCGACTTGTTTTGAGTGAGGGGCTAAGGTAGGTTTGATGAAATTTTTGTTTGCCCCTGTATCAACAAGGAATTGTAAGGTAGCGTTGTTTTTGGTCACACACGTTAGGTAAGGAATGCTGGAGCGCGTGGCACCGCTCCTCATATGAAATAAGCTGGAGGCCCGGTCATTAAAAAATTTACTTCCTGGGTAATGTCTTCTGGGGGCGCGGGATCGTTTAGGGAGTCGGACTCCTCCACCGAGCCGTTAGCCTGTATATTATATAGCCTTGACTGTTTTTTAAAGTTTCCTTTTGAAGACGTAGGCCCCCTTTTGAAGGCATTTGACCCCGAAGGTCGGTTCATGTAATCTATCTGCCTTGTCTGCATGCTACCATTGACTTCCATCCTCTCTGCGGGTTTAGGAGCAGTCGGTCTGGCTGGGGGCGATGGGCTTGTGTTGTTACCGGGCTGGAAGCTGTTGTAGGGGGTCCTATATCCTGAGTTCCTATTGACCCAGCTGTAGTTTGAACGTGTTCGTGGTGGCAGAGGTGGCCTTTGCGATAGGGTGTTCGTCGGAACTATGATTCTGTTAACAGAGTTCGAGTGGACTATTGTGTTCCGGAGAGAAAGGTTTTGAATATCCAGGCAGGCGGTGTATGCCTCTGGCAACGTCTTTGGTTTTTGTACGATCAGCATCCGGGATAGTTCGGGACTCAATCCTCGGATAATGACATCTAGCGCTCTGTTTCTATAGGTTTCTCTCAGAACAGAAACCGTCTCTTGCGTGTAGTCCTCGCATTTTATCTTGTTCACTATCAGCGACAGTTGATGGTTCACTGTCGCATAGAAATCATCCAGCTTGGAGCTTCCCTGTGTGAGCCGGTTCAGTTGGTGCTTCAAGGTCCGGATGTCTCTCTTATCGGCGTAGTGAAGGGACAATACTCGCTTAATATCCGTCCACTCGCTTTCGAAAACATTATGCGCCACCAAGGCCGCATCATCTCCGCCCCGAATTTTCTGCCGTATGTGCTGAAGGATGGCACGATACAGAGGCTTTTCTTTTACTACCTCGTAATCGGCCAGGATACTCTCAACCGTGTGGACCCAGGATATGTACTCCTTTACACAGTCGGGGAGCCTGCCGATGTCCTTCAGATCCTGTTCTGAAAGTGGTGGTCGCTCCACCGAGGACATCCCTTGGGTTGGCACCCTGACACCTGCCTGTTCCACGTTATCGAGCCTTGCAACAATTCTAGCCAAATTTTGATCTTGGATTATGCTGTTAGCTTCAATACCCCCGAGACGGCCTTCCAGTCTCCGTATTTGCTCGAGAAGAGCATTTATCCCCCCATTCAGCTCGTTAACCTTGGTTGTAAGGGCTTCCATTTTTTACTTTATTAATTTAATTTTCCTTTTTACTCACGATAATGAAAAAAAAAAAAAAAATCACAGGCACGGGATGGCTTTTTTGCAAGTTTGTTTGTTATATCGCACGAATTGATGACTCCAGCTCCTTTCCTGGAAAAGAACAAGAAATGAACTGTAAGTTTAGTTGTGAAATCTCCACCGTGTTCTGATGGTAACGGCGACATGTACCAAGTTGGCGTTTCACAGTACATCGTCTTTAAGGTTAAGGTTTTTGGTCAGGGAGGCTGTGTCATCCCTTTTTGGTAGTCGACAATCAGATTGAGGGCAACCTACTTAGGCACAGCTAGCTCCACAACGAAATCCCGGACAAACGCAATCTCCAGTGTGTTCTTATGGTTACACCGAAAGGCACCATTTGCGATCCCCATCGTGTTCTTATGTGTACTCTGGAGGAATCGCGGAAAACAAGCAGCAGTTTCCAGTGTGTTCTTATGTGTACCCTGGAAACACTGAATATATAGCCAAACTGTAGTGTGTTCTTATGTGTACACTAGGGTTAGCTACTACAAAGAATAGATATTGCCATATCCTTAAGGGAGTGGCAACAGGCACGCAAGGTGCAACTTTCTTGTGCATACTGCCATGTCACGGAATACGTTAACCATAATATGGCCTTCGGTATGGTGGGATCCGGCCTATGAGGATGGGTACACGGACCCACCCAGCCAATGGATCATACGAGGACACTTGTTCCGTGGTTGTTGAGTGGCAGGGAAAATCACTTTCACTAATCCTTAAATTTTCGAAAGAGGAAAAAAACAATTTTTATCTTTTCATTTGCGCACCTGAGGGTCTTAGGGGTCACAGGATTGCTTCTTTTAATTTTATTCCTGTCTCAGCCGTTAGGGCTTCAAGGATTGGACATAGTAAGGTTATTTTCACTTATTCATTGTGTGCTTTAATCACAATTTTACCTCTCCTAGGGAGAGGAGCTTTTACATTCTGGAGGGTCCCGAAGGGAGTCGCAGAATTAAGCTTATATTATAAACCGGAGGGTCCCCCCGAAGGTGGTGAATCGCGGTTTGGAAAACAAATTTTGTTATTGGCTGTACAAGCCTTAATTTACACTTTTTATTCATTTATTTATTTGTTTTTATAAACCGGAGGGTCCCCCCGAAGGTGGTGAATCGCGGTTTCCGTATGTTTTTTTTATTTGCACTACGTCATTTTGTTATAGGGGATTTTGTGAGTATCACTGCCACCCACACTTTCACTTCACAACTGTCACTACACTGATCACTTATTTTCTAGGACTTCTCATTTAAGGAGGTCCTTTCCAGGGACCCACCCACTTGTGGGTCCCTGCTCGGGCGCCAGTTAAGGCGGGGCCGAGCCCGCCTCTTAAAAAATTAAAGTTGGAGACCGCCCCACGGTCTCGTGTCCCTAAATCCTTTGAAAGAAAACAATAAATATTAATACAATGAATAGTATATTTACCGATCCGTTTTTCTTGATGGTCGAACAAAGAATGCGTCTTTAATCTTTTCTTCCAATATCACTTAGCCTATACTTAACCAATACAACTTATTCTAACTGCTGACGCAGCGCTTCCCATGATTTGCCTTCGATCGGTTGCATAAGCGCAACTTGCGTATGCAAACGATATTGCATACGCTGCAGATCAAATTACCTGTATTCGCTAGCGCGTGTTTTGGGAAGTGCGGTGTCAGTATATTCACACGGGTAGGTGTGCCGGCCGTCTTGCTAACTTGCATATATACATTCACAATATAAAAGGATAGAAAAAAACACTGGGATTTGTCATATAACCCCTTTTTTAATTTTTTTAAGCGACATTTGTTTCAAACATACTCATAAAACTGAAAATGTGTTTTTGAGAAAAATTTTCCCACGCGGTGCAGGAACCAGACAAGCCGTAATATGTTACGATGATACTGGAATTACATCTCTTCATGGACCTTTCTTCCCGGCATTGTGAGAGTCGAACTCACAACACTGTAGTGACTTGTATGCTAGAAGGTCTAACACCTTAGGCCACTACCCAGTTTGAAGGAAACCTTTCTCAGTGTCCATTTATGCATATATTTGTACTTTCGTATAGCTCATTTTATTTCAATGCAAACTAATATGAAATAAATGCGAATTTTAGGACTTGGTGTGAAACCTATGAAGAATTTTCTATACTTTCAATGAAGCACGAATATTTTTTCATTTATAACATTTAAACTCTTTCCCCCTTATTCATAAAAATATAAAAGGTTTATTGAGCTCTTATAATTCAAAATTTGTATGGAAATGTCATTTTAAAAAGCACTATAAACCAATTTTATTTTTTATGAATATTTGGGTTAGTGTGCTTTTTGATTTGTAGTCTATTGCTGTAAATACCGACGGTATTGTGAAGCAATTTTCGGGATTGTATGAAAATGTGTTTTTTGAGTTTTTTTTTTTTTAAGCATTAAGAGCGAAATTATCGTAAGCGACAAATGTACGATTTATTCACAAGAGCAAATTTTTTCAAGAAAAAAATAAGAGGCCCGTTATATTACTGAAATATCTAACCGCATGGCAAATTTTATTTCAATATACCAATAAACAGCGATAAAAAAACAAAAAAATGCTCTCCTGTAAGATTTGCTTTTTGGCGCTTACGATGATAACGCAAAAAGGGGACGATATGTATTTTTTCAGGTACATTTTTATTTATGTACGTAATAAGGAAAATAGGTTTTGGTATTTTTTATTACGGGAAATATTTTTTTGTTGAGGTCCAAAAGGGAATAAGTGAAAAATGCAAGCAAAAAAATGCATTTTCGAAGATTATTAAAATTAGAACATAGAAATGTTATATATATTTGTCATGATGACGTCGAAGAAATCCATAAAAATGGTTATTTTTTACACGAAGATTATTTTCAAAATGATTATCT
Organism: Campiglossa producta; assembly: GCA_964058755.1. Classification (NCBI taxonomy): domain Eukaryota; kingdom Metazoa; phylum Arthropoda; class Insecta; order Diptera; family Tephritidae; genus Campiglossa; species Campiglossa producta. The sequence continues at coordinate 86,690,349 of CAXKVI010000002.1, read as the reverse complement.
GCTAGGGCTCTTGATAATCGACAAATCGATTAGTCGAATAATCGATTTCGACTAGTCGTTTCCAAAAATATTCGATTATCACTAATCGACTAGTCGAATAGTTGCTTTTGACTAGTCGATTACTCATCTGAAGACCCGGGTAATAAGGCGGCAAATTTCTACTGTAATTCGCATGCATGTTTAAGTAGTATCTGCCATTTTCGCCAATTTATTTGCTTCATTTCTTTGAAATTTAAAAAAAATGTAACAGGAGCACAGAATATTTGTGTAGGTATACAGGTATACAAAAATGAAATTTTGAAAAATGTATGTATGTTTGTAGCAATATTTGTATGTATGTAGATAAAAAGAGTTTGAAAATTTTTTTTCATACTGCAAAATGTTCTATGTCAATATTATTCTTTCAGGTTTAAGTGCACAATGGAGGCATCTTTCTCTTATTCTACATCGCCGTTTGAAAAGGATAGTTGAAAGATTGATTCGTGGGGCAAAAAAAAAGAAAAAGTACATTCAAATACACCTAATTTTCGAAAGAACTCAAAAATTACAAACATTACATAGGGAGTTTTGATGTATTACCAAAAATATACGGGAACATTAGAGTGGCAAAAAAAGTTCCACACTTTCTATCGCAATGATTAAGCTTGAGAATTTATTTTTTTTGTAGTAAAAATGCTTCTGCCGGCAAATGGAACATTTCCAATGAAAATAAAAAACAAATTTGACATGTGAGAAATTATAAGAACCTGCAACTCTAGTGTCTTAGTTTCTGTTTGAAAACTTTAGATTTGTAACAAACTTTTAAAATTGTTATTTGTTTCATGCGCTGCTAAGTGCTCTCCAATGCTGCTGTTATGTCAGGCCGAGTTAAAATACAGGAGATGATTGAAACACGAGCTTTTAATCCAATTTAAGATTGTATAATTCCCCCTTTAAAAGCTGATGTGGTTTTTTAATATAAAAGTCGCTGGGAATTATTTGGAACGCATAATAATAAAAAACATGCTCGTAAAATTTATGGAATTAGCGCTTTTCAAAATTGATGATTGAATAAATATTTTATAAATTTTAAGGAAACATTTAAGCACACGCTAATAATTTGTTTTTAATATTTGACAAGTATCAGGAGCACAGAATTTCAATGTAAGCAATTATAAAAAAAAAAAATTCAATAAACTGGTATGTACAGATGGGGGTTGGTGGGGCAACTACTCCCACTGTTAAATTGCATTTCGAAAATATCGTTGTGTATAAGAAAAGAACTGAAAGCTAGTAGAATGCGTGTTTTTGAAGTTATTAACGTTAATATTACTATCAATATTACTGCAGTATTGCAGTCAAGTTACTTTATTGATGCTCTGATGCTGATACTTAAGAGATAATGGGGTCTATCAGCTATTCCGGTGGAGCTTCCGGCAGGAATAAAGGAAATAGAGTCAATAAAGATAACATCGAAATTATCGAAACATACCGCCAAATTCTCTTAAAATCGTTGGAATTCCCTCAAGATCTGTTACATTTTCTCCCGCCGGGAGCTCCGTCGGAATAGCTGATAGACCTCAATATGCAACAATAATTTCGTACTTCATTTTCATGTAGCGACTGATGAGCTTGTGATGAGCAACAGATTGTCAACTTTTTATTCAACACACCCCATATTTTTTATACGGGACGCTACTGAAATAATTTTCTCAAATTTTTGACAGGCGGCCATGTTTTTTTCAATAGTACAATATTTGTGACATAATTACATACTTACATAAAGAAATGCTGTCTCCAAACCCTGTAGGGAATTCATATAACTCCAAATCAACTATTATTATTTATTTTCATCCTAGCTGTTCATTGTACCATTGGTATAAATTAATAAAAAAGATCAATTGCTTTTTCGAAACCTTTTCTCAAATACCAAATATCTTCAGATTTCTATACATATAAGTACTTGTTTTAGTTAACTAATCAAATTTAGTTATGAGATATTAATAATAATTTATTTACGTTTTTGGTTTGGTTTTATCATGCATTCATACGTAGCTGTCCAGGCCTCAGTTAAGGTCGAAACCGGTGTTCTAAGCCAGATCAATGCTGACATCATACAAATTTTCAATGAAATCAAAAGCTGACTTAAAAAAGATACTTTTTTTATCTGAAATTCTAATCTTGGCTTTGATCATAATGACGACAACCCGCCTAAGCGGTTTTTTGCCGTTTCGTATCAGAGCACGCCAATTATTCCTTTTTAGCGATAACTGACGCCAATTGGAAACCCCAAGGGAGTTTAAGTCATCCTTCACCTTTTGTTTCCATCTCAGTCGAGTGTGGTACCACAACGAAACGCTTGAGCTCAATGAACTTTCTTGAGAAAAAACCTCCTCTTTGAGACGAAAAAATGTATGTGTCAAACATTAAAATCCGACAACAAATGCCAAAGATTTGAAGAAAAATGTAATTAGGCGACATCTAGGCTTGCCACAAAAATTTTTTTTTTTTTTATGTTTTTCGAAAACACTCTAGACGAGACGCTCTAATAAAAGTGCTATGAACACGGAAAAATAAAGAACTAGTAGTTGACTTGGAGTTGACTACAGGGTTTGGTGTAACAATTTTTTTATGTGAGTAAGTCTGTATTGTACGTTTGAAGAAAAACATGGCCGCTTGTCAAAAATTTTTAAAAATTATTCCAGTAGCGTCCAGCAAAAAAAAAATATGGGGTGTGTTCGAGCCGCGTTTGTTGTAGCAGTGCTACTTTTTATGACAGAGCATCATGTTCTTCGGCAAAATTTCGCGCTTTCGTTTAACCCTGCTTTCATAACGTTATTTTTTACCCCTTAATTCATAACGATACGTCTCTCAGGCGTATGTTATAACCATATATCATGAAATACGAAACCTACTCTGCAAAATCAACCATCACTTCCAGGCTGTGAGTAACGACGGAGATAAATGCCAGTATGAGTTAGCTTAGAGAGTAATTGCGAGAGGGAGATCAACAAGAAAAAAGTCGATATGCCTCGAAGACGTACGTTATGGCAGCAGGGTTAATAAAATGTTGACAATATGTTACTCATCACAAGCTCATCATTCGCAACATTAAAATAAAATATGCAATCATTGCAGCATATTATCACCTAAGTATCAGCTTCAGGGCATCAATAAAGTAACATGGCTGCAATACTGCAGTAATATTGAGCTGCTCGAACACACCCATAGTTAATGTTATAGAAAGATTTCAAGACAACCGTACATCTAAGCCCCATCCAAAAGCTGTTCCAATTTGCGTTTTTGAAGTGTGTATTTTGATCTTTTCTAAGTCGAGACTTGAGACATGTTAAATAAATCTAGGTAGACCAATGGCGGAGAATATTAGTTCATCTCTCGAAGTAGTTCTTGCTGACTGGGGTATAATGGAGAAAACGCGAGCTATGACACATGACAGCGCAAACGTGATGAACGCAGCAGCAGCGCAACTAATCGTTGTTCCTAGTAGAATAAAATGTAGCGCACATCTTCTTCAGCTTGTGATTAAAGATGCATTGACGTCAGTTCCACAATATGGAGAAGTTTGTAATAAAGGACGAAATGTGGTAAGCTATTTCCACCGATCAACAATAGCTAAATCCGCATTATCAAATCGTCAGACGCAATTGGGTGTGAAGGAGAACCGACTAGTTCAATGTATCGAAACGCGGTGGAACTCGAAGTATAAGATGTGCGAAAGTTTAATTCGCAACAAAAATGCTATCACTTTAGTCCTCCAAGACCGAAGTGTAACAAAACTTTCCTACGCAATAAAACTAGACATGGCGGAAACCGAATGGACAACCATGGAAAAATGGTTGAGATGCTGAAACCTTTCGATGTAGCAACGAATGTATTATGCACTGAGAAAGACATCTCTATATCTATGATTCGTCCTCTGGTTCATGCTTTGATAAATAACCATATGGCGTAGTCGTATTTTGAGCAAAGCAATGAGGAAGTTTTTAAAAACACAGCAAGATTATCATTAAAAGAAAGATTCGAAATTGATATTACTGACATTTCAGCACCGGTAGTTGCATCGTTCCTGGATCCCAGACACAAAAATTTAGCTTACGAAGTAGAGGGAACAAAGGCTAAGGTGATTTCATTTATAGCATCTTTGCTTGAGAATAATAACATTTTAAATGTTTGTGAACCGAGGCCTTCTAAAAACACGCAATTGGACTTTTTATTTCAATGTGAAAGCAGCCAAAGTGATTCCCGAACGCAGTTGGACTTTTATGCAGCAGAACCTCAGATTGGCCATAATATAAATCCCCTTGTATGGTGGATAAATCATTCTGGGATTTACCCTAAGCTTTTTGAGATTGCCAAACAATATTTGTGTATTCCTGCTACTTCAGCAGAGTCTGAACGAACATTTTCTAGTGCGGGAAATATCGTTACTGCATTAAGAAACTGCTTGCTTCCTCAGAATGTGCATATGTTGACATTCTTATATCAAAATAAACGTTTTATGAATAATAATTAGAATACATAGTTACATTACTTTCCCTTCATTGATTGTGGCTGGAATACACAAATATTGTTTCAAAAATAACTTACAAAATAAATAAAGATTCTACGTGATCTTTATTTCTTGTCTAAAACTGTATTTTTTGTTTCAATGTTTTATATGTAATTGTTTTCATTGAAATTATGTGCTCCTGAAAAATATAATTTATTAGCGTGTGCTAATATTGATGTTAATAACTTCAAAAACACGCAATCTACTAGCTTTCAGTTCTTTTCTTATACACAAAGATATTTTCGAAATGCAATTTAAAAGTGGGAGCAGTTGCCCCACCAACCCCCATCTGTACATACCAGTTTATTGAATTTTTTTTTTGTATAATTGCTTACTGAAATTCTGTGCTCCTGATACTTGTCAAATATTAAAAACAAATTATTAGCGTGTGCTTAAATGTTTCCTTAAAATTTATAAAATATTTATCGAATCATCAATTTCGAAAAGCGCTAATTCCAGAAATTTTACGAGCATGTTTTTTTATTATTATGCGTTCCAAATAATTTCCAGTGATTTTTATATTAAAAAACCACATCAGCTTTTAAAGGGGAAATTATACAATCCTAAATTGGATTAAAAGCTCGTGTTTCTATCATCTCCTGTATTTTAACTCGGCCTGACATAACAGCAGCATTGAAGAGCACTTAGCAGCGCATGAAAAAAGTAACAATTTGAAAAGTTTGTTACAAATCTAAAGTTTTCAAACAGAAACTAAGACACCAGAGTTGCAGGTGCTTATAATTTCTCACATGTCAAATTTGTTTTTTATTTTCATAGGAAATCTTTCGTGCAGAAGCAATTTTGCTACAAAAAAAAATAAATTCTCAAGCTTAATCATTCCGATAGAAAGTGTGGAACTTTTTTTGGCACTCTAATGTTCCCGTATATTTTTGGTAATACATCAAAACGCTCTATGTAATGTTTGTAATTTTTGAGTTCTTTCGAAAATTAGGTGTATTTGAATATACTTTTACTTTTTTTTTTGCCCAACGAATCAATCTTTCAACTATCTTTTTGCAAACGGCGACGTAGAATAAGAGAAAGATGCGTACATTGCGCACTTAAACCTAAAAGAATAATATTGACATAGAATGTTTTGCAGTATGAAAAAAATTTTTCAAACTTTTTTATCTACATTCATACAAACATACATACATTTTTCAAATTTTCATTTTTGTATATCTACCTACACAAATATTCTGTGCTCCTGTTACATTTTTTTTTTAAATTTCAAAGAAATGAAGCAAATAAATTGGCGAAAATGGCAGATACCACTTAAACCTGCATGCGAATTACAGTAGAAATTTCCCGCCTTATTACCCGGGTAAAACCCGGGTAAAAACTGGGAACCGGATTTAATCGTTAGTATTCGATTAGTGACAGCTAGTCGATTAGCTGAAATCGAATATCTGCTATTCGATTTTCAAACAGCACAAAAGTTGATAATCGACTACTCGACTAATCGACTAGTCGAGTAATCGATTAGAATCAAGAGCCCTAACCATTTCTTATAATTTTTCGGGACCATTTTGGAGTTGTTTTCGAGACCATTTTGGGATTATTTTCAGGACTTTTTCGGGATTGTTTTCGGATAATATCGGGATTATTGCGTGAATTTTTCGGGATTGGTTTTTCAATCATTTCGTGATAATTTTGGGATTGTTTTCGGATCATTGCAGGATTGTTTTTGGGACTTTTCGGGATTGTGTTCGGGACTTTTCCTAACCATTTCGGGATGATTTTTGGGCCATTTCATGTTCATAGAGTTCTTAACCATTCCAAGAAAAATTTTTGGTATGCATGTTCAAAAATTGTTTACTCGAGATTTTCGGATATACACACATACATACCTACCTACATACAACACATTCTATTGTTCTACTAACTAGCGACAATGCCTTGTGGTTTTCCCACACACAAAACAAAAACAGAAATGCGAGCGCTGTTATACATATACGTTTGAAAAAATCTATTCTCAACTTTTTCTCAGATTTTGTACGTAAAATCTAGCTCAGTTTATGAATACTTAAGTTTTATGGTTAAGTGCAAATTTTACGGCGACCAATCCCACGCTTCTTCGTTAATTGCACATTAATGTGCAAAACAATGCCTGCTGACGTCGGCAGCGCGTTGCTATTAACCCAAAACGTACAAAATGTTTCAAACTTGACAGATGTGATAAATTGACTATACTTGATGCAATAAAGATTATTTGTATGCGATCTGATGTGAACCCAATTAACTTAGGAAAAATTATCTTGACTTTGAAGTTTGCTTGAAGAATTTTGCGAAAGATATGGGTGTTGAAGGGACTTAAAAAGGGGAATACGGGACTTCAGCTGATGAACTTAGAGAAATTTGGTGAGCTTGAGAATTTGACTTAAAACGAAAAAGTCAAAAGTGGGTTGAGAATGTTGTCTGCCGCTGCTTATATAAGCCGATGAAAAAGTACGAAGTACTGCTACTCAATGTTGAACTTCAAATGATTTTTAGGAATATAAGCCTCAAGCTTTGAAAATAATATTCGCCGAATCGATAATTGATAAAATTTTCCTTATTTGCTCTTCTTTGGAAGAACTGAATTAAAATTTCACTCTCCTTTTATTCATTTAATGATTTTTTTTTATTATCCAAAATAATAAAAATAGTAAAAACAATACAATTGTTTCGGCGCTCGCGTAGTGCCTTCTTCAGTTGATAGCGTTCAACTAGCCATTGTCTAATATAAAACAGTACAACAAATAATAACACAATAATACAATAAAAAGCAATGAGAGAATTTGCAAAAAATTATTTCTTTCATAATTACTAAAACAAAATCTACTTAAGTTTATTGGAAAGCTGTAAAGAGGCTTGAGTGCAGTGGACCAATATCTCTATTAACCGCAACGTTTTTATTTACATAAATATGTAGGGATTCTAAAATATTTAATTTATTAATATTTTATTCGGATTTAATTAATTTGAAATCGTCTTCATATATCGCATGTTTTTTCTCGATAGCATGTTCGGCTATTCCACTTTTTGGTTCGATGTTTTTAATATATTTGAGATGCTCGTTCATCCGCTAATAGTGCGCGTTGACGCCTATATATTTTGCGCCGCAAATCTCTCCGTCGTCATTTAAATTAGAGCCCGTCACTGAATAAACCCCCGGTTTATCCAAACTGTGACACTTGTCTTTCGTAGATTTAAGCAAAGATTTCAATTTATTATTACTTTTTGGGACAACTTTTATGTTAGATTTATTGAACAGTTTTTTAATATCTTTAAAGTAATGTTCATCGTACGTAATGCTACAAAAACGATATTCCTCTTTTTTACCCTCTGTGTCGAAAAGTGAGCTGCATTCTCTTCTTGCTTTTTTCATTTGGTGCTTTCTTATTAATTGTTGGATGCTGTTAGGGCAAATGCGTTACAGCTGAGCGGAACGTTTACAAGACGGTGAGCCATAGAGTTAAAGGCCGCTAGTTTGTGGGAGTGGTAGTGGTTGGATTCTATAGGGATCACTTGATATTGGTTTTCGATAACTCCATTATCGTTATGTATTAATTTCAGATCCAAATAGGGCAATTCCATATTTTCTTCACATTCATAAGTGAACTGGATAGTACTATTAATAGAATTAAATAAATCAAGCATGTTTTCTACATTATCTTTTTCAATAATGATCACGCAATCATCCACATATCGGCAATAGAATCGTGGGAACAACGAACTTTTGATTAATTGGTTTTCAATCGTATTCAGAAATTGCATAAAAATGGGCGTATATATATACCCATAGGCAATCCCTCAGTTTGCTCAAAAAATTCACCTCTGAACTGGAAAAATGATTGATTGACACATAGTGAAGTTAAATCAAATAAAGCATTGGATATCGTCGGATTCAAATCTTGTTTGTCGAGCCAAAAACGTATCGCGTCCAAGGCTCCCTTTTTTGACAGGCTTGAAAAATACGAGCTAATACCGAATGAAGCAAAACATTCGTTCGGATTCAGCCAAACATCTTTGATTCCAGAAATCAATTCTAATGAATTTTTAATAGAAAATTGATCAAAGCTCTTAAGCTCGTTGAAGAATTTACTCAACCATCTGGCAATATTGGATATCGGAGAAGTGTACCCAGCAATGATCGGTCTAAACTTGTTGCCGGTTTTATGCATACATTTTTCGTCGTATAAGAACCTCTTTTTTCATTTTAGGGAGGGGATTTTTTACTTTTACATAATTACCTTCCTCAATCAGAGCGTGCATACCATTGTTGTAATCATCCTCATTCAACACTACAGCACAGTTTCCTTTGTCAGACTTTGTTATATACACATTTTTTCGGTTAAGCGTCTTTACGGCGCTATGTAAATCATCGGAATTTTTATGTTTGTGAAGGCTTGGTTTTGATGTTAAAACTTGTTTTAGGTTAACCCCAAATTCTCCGCCTCGTCGGGTTCTATTCTTCCGAGTGCTAACTCAGAGTCGACAATTAACTCTTGTAAAGGAGGACTTTTGTTAGGTAACGCGAAGTTCAGACCTTTATTTAAAAGTATAATTTCATTATTGTCAAGAACCACATCTGACTTGTTTGTAATAAGGTCATCGATAATCTTTGTCGGGCTCGGTAATATTAATTTTTCCAGCTTGCATCTACGGTCTAATTTGGTGTTAAACTTTATCATAAAATGATCCCTAATAGCTCCCAAAAGGACAATTGAGCGTGTTTTTCTTTTTGCGCTTGACACAACCAATAATGTTTTGCTTTTTAACAGATGATTTTCCAATTTGGCACTTTGTTTTGCATTTGAAAGAAAAATCGATAAATTTTGGTATCACTTTTTTGCTTTTACAATTCGATAAAAACCACAAATCCGTGTAATTAAGACGACAGGTTTTTTCTTTGGCTTTTTGAAACTGCAACAACTCAGCTGGTTTGGTGACCGACATAATTATTTAATTAGAGTGCTAAGTGACTTTTATGCATACAATAATAACAATAAAACGCACATTATTTTTAGTCACTTAATGATTTTTAATTTTATTATCCAAAATAATAAAAACAATACAATTGTTTCGGCACTCGCGTAGTGCCTTCTTCAGTTGAAAGCGTTCAACTAGCCATTGTCTAATATAAAACAATACAACAAATAATAACACAATAATACAATAAAAAGCAATGAGAGAATTTGTGAAAAATGTTTTCTTTCAGAATTACAAATACAAAATATACTTAAGTTTATTGGAAAGCTGTAAAGAGGCTTGAGTGCAGCGGACCAATATCCCTATTAACCGCAACGTTTTTATTTACATAAATATATAGGGATTCTTTCCGAAATTTTTATGTTTCTGAAGGCTTGGTTTTGATGTTAAAACTTGTTTTAAGCTAAACCGCAAATTCTCCGCCTCGTCGGGTTATACTCTTCCAAGTGCTAACTCAGATTCGACAATTAACTCTTGTAAAGGAGGACTTTTGTTAGGTAACGCGAAGTTCAGACCTTTATTTAGAAGTATAATTTCATTATTGTCAAGAATCACATCTGACTTGTTTATAATAATAGACTAAGAGCTGGCTACGAAAAAAAAATGATAAGGTGCAGTAAAATACGTTCCTGGCTAGTTGAGAATCGACGTAGCGCTGCCGGCAGAAGTCCTTCCCGGGGAGGGATGCGTTGGCGTGCGTTCAAACGTGTAAATTTTTATTGAAAATAAAATCATAAGGTGCAGTTCTGCAATTTGCAGAGGTTACAGTTTTTAACTCTAGAAATAAGGTAAAATTATTGCCAGAACTCTAGGTCGGGGATAAATTGTTGGCAGAAGTCGACAAAGTTGTAAAATTTTTCTTTAAAATTTAATGATAAGGTGCAGTTCTGAAATTTGGGGAGGGTTATAGTTATTGACTCTAGAAATAAGGTAAAATAATTGCCAGAACTCTAGGTCGGGGATAAGGGGTTGGCAGAAGTCGACAAAGTTGTAAAATTTTTCTTTAAAATTTAATGATAATGTTTTAAAGTTAGCTGAAGGCTAAGTATATATATGCTAAGATATATACTAGAGTGGTTCACAAATATGGACTTTATAAATCGATATCATAAATCCATCAGTGACGAGTTTCACACAGTCGAATTAGTTTTCAAAAATGCACCGCCATATTGGATCCACCATTTTGAATTTAAAAAAACGATATCGGATTCGTAATCAGACAACGCATAAACCCCCGAGTACCAAGTTTCAATAAAATCCAATTAGTTTCCAAAAAAAATCACCGCCATATTGGGCCCGCCATTTTGAATTTAAAAAGACTGACATCGGATTCATAATCAGCGATGTCATAAACCTTCTAGATGCGAAATATATCCAAAAAACCAATGCGCAATGGGGTAAGTGTAGGCGTTTTAGTTGCACCGTTTTCAATTTCGATACATACTTTCAGAAGTTAAACCCTTTCTACTCATCCAAGAAGGCTATTGAATTGCAGGAATATTCGTCAATGAAAACAGAACAACAACACACAAAAACGCAAATTTTTACTGCACTTAAACATGTTAAAATTAAATTAAATTTGCAAGCATCTCATTTTTTTTATAAAAACGAGTAGCGCCACCTCTAAAGCACCTTAAAAAAAAAAAACAAAAAATAGCAGCCTCTTTTTTTGTCACAAGGAACCATATTTCGGGTTAGCGTTTTAGATTTTCAAAAAAAAAAAAATGTTAGAACCACTCTAATATATACATATATAAATATATATACAATGTATAATTAATAATTACTTATACATAGTGTTTAGTCCATAGGCCTAAATATTACGAAGCTAGTGCTGGTACAATGTACCAGAAGCTGTTCGAGCTCTAAGGTTCATGGTGCTTGCATACAACTTTGTCAGGATGGGTTTTGATGGTGTGCGTTTAAATAAAACAACTTTGAAATTTTGGGATACTCTAATACACATGTATATATATTGATATATGTATATATCTTATCATATATATTCTTAGCCTTCAGCTAACTTTAAAACAGAATCGCCAGAACTGCACCTTATCATTAAATTTTAAAGAAAAATTTTACAACTTTGTCGACATCTGCCAACCCCTTATCCCCGACCTAGAGTTCTGGCAATTATTTTACCTCATTTCTAGAGTTAAAAGCTGTAACCTCTCCAAATTTCAGAACTGCACCTTATGATTTTATTTTCAATAAAAATTTACACGTTTGAACGCACGCCAACGCATCCCTCCCCGGGAAGGACTTCTGCTGGCAACGCTACGCTGATTCTCAACTAGTAAGGAACGTATTTATATCATCACTTTTACTGCACCTTATAATTTTTTTTTCGTAGCCAGCTCTTAGTCTATTATTATAAACAAGTCAGATGTGTTTCTTGACAAAAATGAAATTATACTTTTAAATAAAGGTCTGAACTGCGCGTTACCTAACAAAAGTCCTCCTTTACAAGAGTTAATTGTCGACTCTGAGTTAGCACTTGAAAGAGTAGGGCCCGACGAGGCGGAGAATTTGCGGTTTAGCTTAAAAAAAGTTTTAACATCAAAACCAAGCCTTCACAAACATAAAAATTCCGATGATTTACATAGCGCCGTAAAGACGCTTAACCGAAAAAATGTGTATATAACAAAGTCTGACAAAGGAAACTGTGTTGTAGTGTTGAATGAGGATGATTACAACAATGGTATGCACGCTCTGATTGAGGAAGGTAATTATGTAAAAGTAAAAATTCCCCTCCCTAAAATAAAAAAGAGGTTCTTATACGAAGAAAAATGTATGCTGATTTGTTTGGCCGTCGTTGGGACATCAACATGCATAAATCGTTTGTACGGGTCCCATGTCTTTATGGTCTATATAAAGCGCATATACCCGGCAACAAGTTTAGACCGATCATTGCTGGGTACACTTCTCCGATATTCAATATTGTCAGATGGTTGAGTAAATTCTTCAACGAGCTTAAGAGCTTTGATCAATTTTCTATTAAAAATTCATTAGAATTAATTTCTATAATCAAAGATGTTCGGCTGAATCCGCACGAATGTTTTGCTTCATTCGATATTAGCTCATATTTTTCAAGCCTGCTAAAATAGGGAGCCTTGGACGCGCTACGTTTTTGGCTCGACAAACAAGATTTGAATCCGACGGTCTCCAATGCATTATTTGATTTAACTTCACTATGTGTCAATCAATCATTTTTCCAGTTCAGAGTTGAATTTTTTGAGCAAACCGAGGACTGCAGATAAATCAATGAATTTTTTTTTTACTTACAGATAATTGTTTTTACTATTTATAAGTTATTTTATGCGTTAGTTACAATTATACTTTAAATCATTTTTTTTTAAACAAATACATTTTTTTTTCGTTCTACACGCTCAAAAAAATTTCAAAATTTGAAAAATAACGCGTAAAACAGTCACCTTTCATTCATACCATTCCAAAGATATTGCATTTTTTGTCACCCCTTGCGATCTAATTGTTAAAATTATGATATTTTAAATAAATTGTTTTTTGAACAAATACATTTTTTTACGTTCTGCATGCTCAAAAAAATTTCAAAATTTGTCAAATAGTGCGAAAACGATCATCTTTACTAATAAAAAAATGTTTGTCCTTTCATACCATTCCACAGATATCTTACCCTGCAAACCAGATACCGGCTAGCAACCAAGTTAAATAGTTGGTTTCATTAATTTTTCATACGGTTACCGAAGTAGCTAATTTTGTTCAGGCCGTGTGAAAATTTTAACCATATTAACACTTTGCCTCTCCCTTGCACTTATTCTATTTTTCCATTTGCTATAAAGTATACCTGCACTCTTCAAAATAAAAAATTTCCCTTTCATACTGTGGCTAATGTTTTGGTTAAAATGTAGTTAACAGCCATTTGTTGAAGTCGTCAATGTTTTGGCTAACATGTTGTTAATAGTATTTGTTGACATGGTTATGGAAACTGGTAACAGGTGGCTAACATTATGTTATGAAACAGTAAATGTTTTGGTTAACATGCTGTTAAAATTATTCTTTGAATAAGTCAACAAACAAGCTAGCATATGGTTAACATATGTAGTTGAATCGGTTACCGAACCAGCTAGCATATGGTTAACATTTATAATTGAATAGGTTACCAAACCAGTTACCAATATGGTTATTGCTAAAAGGACAATACTTACCGAATTTTTCCAAATAAATTGCACAAAAATTAATATATATACATATTTTATCATTTATTAATCTATTATATTAATAGGCTAACAAATTTTACATATAAATAATTGCCAAGCTTAAACCCATACTAAATATGCATAAATATTTATGAAATGCATATGGATTTGTTGGCATACCTCTAAAGCAGTGCAGAATTATCTAATATATAACCAATACTGCTTCATTTATCTGTAATAAGCGAATGAAAATTTCTCATGCAACTTGAATTGGTTATCTGACAATCAATTTGTAAATAAAGCGATAGCCCAGTGGGAAGCGTCAGGGGGTAGTGGTCGAGCGGTTGATGGTTCAAGTACAGTTACAGCTATCGGCAAAAATTTTTTTCTTTTTTGTCATTGAAAATTGTTTATATTTTTTATATATTTTTATATTTCTAATCTTGACTTTTTAAAATTTTTAAAAACATTATTTTTATGTTTGTGATCTCTATTTTCGAGAAAAAAAAAATTGGTGCGAATATTTTTAGTTTACGGAAATCCATGTGAAATAATAATTTTAGATCATAAATATACATACATACCGACCATTATAGAAATGCTATAACCGCTTATACAATTTGTTTTTTTTTTTTGGTAAATATTTCAAAAAATTACCATTAATATAAGTCTGACTGCTCTAATTTTTGAAGATGTAAGCTGCAATTTGCCAATTTTTTTCAAACATATTGGTCTGTTTATTCAATTTCTGTAGATTATTTCGATAAATTACACGATTTCTATCGATTGAGATAGAGTTGCTGATAAATTCCTTATTTAAAGTATAAAAATCGAAAACATATTTTATGGATACTTAAATTTTTAACTAAACCAAGTGATAAGCGGAAATCTTAAATTTTACTGAAGACAACAAATAATTTCTTTTCATATGTATATATGTATTAACTTTTAAAAGGGCAGATTTGCAACTCGAGCCCCAAACAAGTCAAGACCAAATAGAATAGATTTTTTTTAAAAATCAATATACATTTTTTTTCTTTAAATCAAAAGAAAAATCCATATAAAGTGTCTTTTAAATATTGCTAAGTTATGGTTAAAGAAAAAAGCTAGAAAACCCTCAAACTTTTTTTAACCTAACCAGAATTTGTAATTTACCCCCACTAAAAAGTTTTAAAACCACGCCATGTATAATACATTTTTTTTTTAAATACAACCCATACTTCTCTAAAATGAATGTGTAACTATTTTCGTTCTCTCGCTCATTAATATTCTTTAATATTACACGAACTCATATTTCCAAATTTCCACCCCTTCAAAATAAACGTCAAACCAATTTCATACTCATATCTATTTGCATACACATATACATACATTCGTAAACACTCCAATTCTCTCGCTCATTGAGTTCAAACAGTAGATTCGGCGTTCAACTCATATATGTAGATTGAAATGTGTGTTATGTACCAAAGGATTAAAAAAAAGTGACAATTTGTTTTTCTCATATCTCGCACGCTTTAGTAAGTTTAGTTTAAAAATAAAATTTTTAGGAAAGAAGCAATCAATGTTTTAACTTTCTGTATTGAAATTCATCAAGGAAAAAAAAAAATGAGATTGAAATAGATACACCCATTGCGTCAATTTTATATAATATGAAATTTTGCTTTTTTAAAAAAATAAAAATCAAACATCTTTTTCGTATAATTCTATAATAAAAATGTGATAACTATGGTCGCCATATATTCCAAAGTATTAATAAACAAATGAAAAACTAAAAATGTTTTATTGTTGTGCCATAAAATCCTGAAAATCTTAAATTTTCAATTACATATATTTATAATAAAATGTAATTTAACTATACAATTTTTTGGGAAAACGTAATCAAATTTATATTTTTCCATAAAACTCTAATATGTATGTATATATCTAAATAGAGATTCAAAAGCCCAATAAAGCTGCACTTAATTATAGAATTCCATATTAAAAAAATTTATTCAAGGAAAAATTCCGATGTAATAGATTTGTTTAAAATGAAATTCTACAAAGTTTTATGTTTTCATAACACCATTATTAAAAAGTGAAATAGGGCAACCATGGTCAAACTTTTAATTTGAAAAAAATATGTCGCAATCAAAGTTGGCTTGCGTGCCACCAAACAAAAAAAATGTTTCAAAAAAATAAAATAATAATTCAATATGGCTCCTGTTGTTGGAGTACCAAGCTTATTTTGAGAAATTTGTATATGTGTGTAACATACCAGCAATGGAAATATTTTGATTCTCTCGCTCTTTGAGAGTTAGAGAATAGCGTCAAACTCATATTTCGAAGTTGGCTGAACTTCAAAGGAAACCACTCTTTATCTTCATTCTCTCCCTCATTAAACACGTCCTATTATGAGAGAGAAATTATTTTCATTCCCTCGCTCATTGAGTACTTCGGTCCATTATCTATTATATTAATAGGCTAACAAATTTTACATATAAATAATTGCCAAGCTTAAACCCATACTAAATATGCATAAATATTTATGAAATGCATATGGATTTGTTGGCATACCTCTAAAGCAGTGCAAAATTATCTAATATATAACCAATACTGCTTCATTTATCTGTAATAAGCGAATGAAAATTTCTCATGCAACTTGAATTGGTTATCGACAATCAATTTGTAAATAAAGCGATAGCCCAGTGGGAAGCGTCAGGGGGTAGTGGTCGAGCGGTTGATGGTTCAAGTACAGTTACAGCTATCGGCCAAAATTTTTTTCTTTTTTGTCATTGAAAATTGTTTATATTTTGTATATATTTTTATATTTCTAATCTTGACTTTTTAAATTTTTTATAAACAATATTTTTATGTTTGTGATCTCTATTTTCGAGAAAAAAAAATTTGGTGCGAATATTTTTAGTTTACGGAAATCCATGTGAAATAATAATTTTATATCATAAATATACATACATACCACCCATTATAGAAATGCTATAACCGCTTATACAATTTCTTTTTTTTTTTTTGGTAAATATTTCAAAAAATTACCATTAATATAAGTCTGACTGCTCTAATTTTTGAAGATGTAAGCTGCAATTTGCGAATTTTTTTCAAACATAGTGGTCTGTTTATTCAATTTCTGTAGATTATTTCGATAAATTTCACGATTTCTATCGATTGAGATAGAGTTGCTGATAAATTCCTTATTTAAAGTATAAAAATCGTAAACATATTTTATGGATACTTAAATTTTTAACTAAACCAAGTGATAAGCGGAAATCTTAAATTTTACTGAAGACAACAAATAATTTCTTTTCATATGTATATTTTTCCATAAAACTCTAATATGTATGTATATATCTAAATAGAGATTCAAAAGCCCAATAAAGCTTCACTTAATTGTAGAATTCCATATTAAAAAAATTTATTCAAGGAAAAATTCCGATGTAATAGATTTGTTTAAAATGAAATTCTACAAAGTTTTATGTTTTCATAAAACCATTATTAAAATGTGAAATAGGGCAACCATGGTCAAACTTTTAATTTGAAAAAAATATGTCGCAATCAAAGTTGGCTTGCGTACCACCATACAAAAAAAATGTTTCAAAAAAATAAAATAATAATTTAATATTGCTCCTGTTGTTGGAGTACCAAGCTTATTTTGAGATATTTGTATATGTGTGTAAAATACCAGCAATGGAAATATTTTGATTCTCTCGCTCTTTGAGAGTTAGAGTAATAGCGTCAAACTCATATTTCGAAGTTGGCTGAACTTCAAAGGAAACCACTCTTTATCTTCATTCTCTCCCTCATTAAACAAGTCCTATTATAAGAGAGAAATTATTTTCATTCCTTCGCTCATTGAGTACTTTGGTCCATTATTTATATTAATAGTCTAACTTTGTTGTTGGTATATTGTTAATTTTTAAACTGTTTTGTGCATAAGGTAATGGCGCGGCGGTGAGCGTATAGAATACGGTGTGCACAGTTGCAAGACCCGGTTGCGGAATATTCCTTTTTTTTCTTAAATTATGTTTTTTTTTATATTAAAAAACCTTTAATCTTAACTATTACAATTTACTTAATTTTCAACCTAATATTTTTTTGTTCTTCACCTGCTCAAAACGATCGCATAAATTAGTGGCTATTTGTTAAGCACAATGTCATCATTCGATTATTCAAGTGCAACATAAAATCTCGAAAACCGAATATTTGCATGGCATTTGCCATAAATAATTTTGGAAAGGGCTGCTGTAATTTAATATTTTTATTATATAATAACAGCCGCTATTTTTTAAATTCTTTGATTACCTCATTTTGCCTATAGATGAGTTTTTAATGTATACATTTAAGTTAGTCGAGGTTCGGCCACGGGTCCTAAAGGCAGCTATTGACAAAAAGTTGATCAGATGTTTGAATAAGTTCAACTATTTTAAATTGGTCGAATTTCGACCACGGGATATACTAGTTTATATTAAACATTTATTTATTGATATTATACATACTAATAACTAAATATATATTAAAATAATGTGAACCGTCTCCACAACAATTAAGGAAATCTCTTCACAAGCACTACGACGAGGACACATCATCATACAAATAAAGCATTGGTATTTGTTGCCTTAAGGGGTCAACCGATATAGCTCAAAAGACGCTGGTTGGCCTCAGGATCACGAATCCCTAGGCGCTTTTTTAATATTTTGCTTCTCTGAAGAGATATTAGCAACCAAGTTTCTTGTGGTTGTTGTAATTTTATTAGGCTGTACCTAAAACCGTGGCAAAAAAATGCGTTCAGTCCACCACCCTGACTTGGGATGGCATATCCCAGGGTTATTTGTTATAAGCGCGGCCGAAGGCCGCGAACTCAGAACGATATTTGTTTCCTTTAGGGGTCAACTGCTAATAAATTATGGGAGATAGCTCAAAAGACGGGGTTTGTCCCCAGAATCACGAATCTGGAAGCGCTTTTTTAATTTTTTGTTTTAGTGAAAAGTTATGGTCAAAAAACCGAAAAATTACCCGCGTCCGATACCAAAATTGGGGCGGAATCCATGGTATTTATGTGCAAAACACTTTTCTGAGTTGAAAAAATAACCCGGGGCTACGTCATCCCAAATCCGGACGTGTGACATAACCGTGGCTACCGAAATTTTTCCCACGTTTTTAGGGACAGCCTAATAAAACTACAACCACATGAAAACTTGAAAATTTGATTGCAAATATCTCTTCATGGAAGCAAAATATTAAAAAAGCGCTTCCGGATTCCTGATCCTAAGGCCGAATCCCGTCTTTTGAGCTATATCACATAATTTTAGGTAATTTATTAGCAGTTGACCCCTAAAGGAAACAAATACGGAAAGGTGTTTCGCACATAAATACCACCGCCCCAATTTTGGTATCGGACCCGGGTCATTTTTCGGTTTTCTGACCATAACTTTTCACTAAAACAAAAAATTAAAAAAAGCACTTCCGGAGTCGCGATCCTGAATCTCTTAGCTAATTTATTAGCAGTTGACCTTAAAGGAAACAAATACCTACCAAAGCATTTGAGGCTGCAAGTCCACCTTTGCGTAAAATGGATTATTAAGAATTACCGAATTTAGGCGTAGCGCAGTTCTCCACTGCAATTAAGAAGTCGCATCCGCAAGCGCCACGATTAAATCCGAAATTTTTTAAAAAGCCGTTTCATGCAAAGGTGGACTTGCAGTTTGAAATGCTTTTTGTATGATGATACGACCCCGTCGTAGTGTTTGTGGCGATGTTTCCTTAATTTTTCGACCCGACTTCAAAAGGCGCAGCCACTACCGTCTGAATTTCTCGGAATCATCGAACTTTCCTTTTGCATTTCCTACGCTGTATCTCCCGCCATCACTCGTATACGGGCATGCATAAAAGAAGGGAGAATTTCTATTAAAAATGCAAATAAAAAAAAATATTTTACGCTTACCTTTTTTTCGTGAAAAAATTTGACAAATAATAATTAATTTATGAAAGCTGCAGATTGTAAATTTTTGGGATATTTTCTTATGCTGTTTCATTCGCACTCATAATATTAGGCATAGTACAAAATCAACAATGTTTTCTCTTTTTGGCAGATCGTTTGCACATTAACCCTAAAACGAACTTTTGGTATTTAAAGGCCCACATTTTAATTTAATTCAGAACAACTTTTTTTTGGTTGCTTAAGGTTAACATATTCTTGGGAAATTTGTCAAATGAAAAATGTGTGTGTGTTTGCAATGGGGTTAGCCGTGGTTTGCAGGGTTATTTTTTGTCACCCTCTGCGCTCTCATAGACCGTTGGGGTGTGCGCAGAACAATAGTCTTCTACGTTGGTCGTTGTTATCAAGTTATCTTCAATTATAACATACGTACATATCTAAATTTAGCAGAATGTATAAGCATAGGTAATAAAAAGGGGTAACGTTTTTAAGTCTATATTTTATATCTTTATTACTGGCAAGATATTAGGAAAAATGTGTTGAAAAAAGAAAATTGCTTCACAATACGTAAACATATTCAATACATAGGTACATATTTAACAATATGTTTGTTACAAAATAACCTGAAATATTCCACCATAACTTGTGTGAAATGTTTTCAAAATTGTTCAGTGTAATTTTTTGTTTTACGTTACCTACATGCAAATAATATTTTCCACACTTGATTCATCACTTGAGAAAATTTTAATATTCGAATATTTTGTCAAACATTGGTTGAAAATGATGGAATTACCGTGCGTTTTTTATTGCTATGGCTTTACTTATTTTGGAAACCATGGAGGACGGTATGGAACCGATTAAAATAACGTTCCGGTTTCGGTTTTGTAACACGATTCGGTCGGTTCCGGTTTCGTTTTTCAACATTTATTTCGGTTTCGGTTACGATTTCGTTCCGGTTTCGGTTTCCTAATAAAAACACGAACGCCAAAAAGTTTTATAAAACTTAAGTATGTAGCTGCAAAATAGGTCTGAATTTTTATAACATTCTTCCAATATAATCCACTAAACGACAAAATCCACTTTTTTCTGGATATTGGACTAAGTTCCGGGCTTTCGAAGTTCGAAGTTGGACCCTTACAAGACTTGATTTTTTAAGATGTTTTGTGAAAAAATTGAAAAAGCTAAATGTGGGCGTGGCCTTCTTGCTCCTCTTACTTGATTGCTGCACTTTCTTTTTATTTGAAAGTGTATTTTTTTAATTTCTTAAACAAAACAATTAGAAAACCAAATTTTCGAAGGGTCCAACTTCGAACTTCGAAAGCCCGAAACTTAGTTTTGGAGGCTAACTACGAAAAACTTAAAAAAGTTGGGTTGGTCCAATACCCAGCCGATTGCTGTGCATTGTAATAAATATTATTAACGCTATGTACTTTTTCTAATAGAAAAATATTAGAATGGAAACTAAATGAAATAAATCGTAAAAATATATGATACGGCCCAATTAAACACATTTTTCTCGGATCTCGTAAATGTTTTTCGATGCCATCATTCAGCTATACGTAGCTAAATTTCCTGTATATGTAGCTAAATTTCCTCTATAGGTCAAAACGTGTCTTTTGTAACATTGCTCGACAATCTTCCATGAAAGCTTTACAGAGTACCCTTTGGTAAAAGAAAATATGTTCCCATAAAAAGAAAAAAGGAATAAAAAAATTCAAAACCGTTTGGCACCGGTTCCGGCTTTTGAAATGGTTCCGGTTTCGTTCTTTTTCAGATCAAAATAACGGCTACGGTTTCGGTTTCGGTTTTGAAAAATGAAACGGTTTTAATCGGTTTCGGTTTCGGTCCTTCCACGGATACATGGTTGCTTTGTTGTATTATCGAAATATATGCAAAAGTATATATTTATGCATGTACGTATGTAAGAATGTATGTTTCACAATTTTTTTATTATTCTTAAATGACCGGTTGCGCGTTATTTGACATATTTTGCAATTTTTTGAGAGTACAGAACGAAAAAAAATGTTATTTGTTTAAAAAATGTTTTTAGAATATCATAAAAGAAATAATAAGTAAATATCTACTTAATCTTAAAGTTGCTATTTATGTACCGAATGATGATGACTTTGTTATTTTTCAAAATTTTTATTAATCCATAATTCAAAATAAAGCGAATTTAGTACTTCGAACAACAAAGCTGTTAGAAAATATACTTGAATATTCAGAATTTAAAACTAAAATTTTGCAAATTCATTTTGAGGGCTACATCAGGGTATTAACTACTACTACTTTCCCAATTATTTGAAAGAGATAACTAAAATAATAAATGAGTGCGCGTTGTGTAATCATTGTAAAAATGATCATATCGTATGTAAATTTCCACTAAAAGTCACACCCCCTGTCTACGAGACAAGGGAAAAATTTGTTGTTGACATTTGGGAATGGGATAAGCATCACTACTTGAGATGTATAGACATTTATTCTAAATATGCCATAGTTGAAGAGGTAAATGCATTGAATTGGCTAGAAATAAAGAAAGCCCTGTTAAAAGTATTTAATGTTATGGGTCCACCAAAGTTACTAAAGATTGATCAAGACCAAGGCATTAACAATATCAACATAAAGCAATGGTGCGACCAATTAAATATTAAGTTGGAAGTGACTACCGAAAAAACTGGTATAGGTGATATCGAGCGCTTACACAAAACCTTGAATGAAAAACTCCGAATTATTAATACTTCAGATAATCAAGAATTAAAATATTACAAAATAGAGCAAACATTTTTTACCTATAATCATAATATTGTGCATTCTACTACTGGTGAAACCCCATATAATATTTTTTGTAATAAACTTTCCCCAAAATTAAATCCACATCTCATCAAAGAAAAAAAAATCCAAAATATAAATTCTACACGAAAAGAGTTCCCATCGATACGAATTTTATATGTGCAGAAAATTCCAGAAAGCGTTTAGAAAAAGTAAAAAATCCTTTTAAACAAGTGAAATTAGTCAAAGCAGAGGAGATTTTGTTGTGAAATTTAAAAATAGAAATGTAAGGAAATACAAAAGTCAATTTAAGCGAAAGAAACAAAATGTTTAACGAAAGCAAAATATGTTTGATATCGGTATTAAAATGTAAATGATAGATTTACTTAGTTTGTACTCACTGAATTTCCTAAATTTAAATAGTACTTAGCATAAGATTATAGAAATTTCTAAGGAAGGGAGGAGTGACATTCTGTCTTCATACTTAGTAAATAATTACTATATATTTACTCTTCTCATTATGTACATAAAATCTTCCTATATAAGTTACAGTTATAATATTTTAGAGTAAGCTCTTAGCTTTTAAGTTCGTCCCCGATTACTCCAGTTTCTGATTTCAAATCGCATACACGCATTTAAACAATGTTCTGAATATTAAATAAACTCATATTTTTCTCAACATAAATTTGTGTTTTATGTTAGTTGTATATTATTTTCACAGTAGTTTCATGGTTTCATGAGCTTTCGGCAAAGGGAGCGACCGCGATGGAAAGTACTGGTCCGCATTCCCGGAAGACATCTCCCCGCCGTTTCACATACCACGAGAAAAGATGGGCTGCAAAGATCCTGAAGAAATATGAGAGAGTACCGCAGGAATCGCTGTCGCCGAATTCCAGAAAATCGGTAGAGCTAGCGAGAGCTATGATACCGGATTTCCAAAATACTCACATCCCAAAGAGGTTTAAAAGCAAACCCTTTCAAACGCCAGAGATCGGACATGGAGTTAAATCCCCCTCCCAAGCTCCACTGGAGCGGGCAAACCAAGCTTTGCTGAAGTAACCAAGGACAGTATCCTTATAGGCATCATTGACCGAGACAACGACCGTCTGGTCATCCCCAAGGACCGGTGGCGATACGTGCGTAATGAACTCGGCAACGACGTTGCTCCGGAGTTTCCGGGTAGTTCGGCGCGAGTAACTGATGCGGGCTGGCACCGGGGTCAGATTATATTAGTCGCATGCGATAATGCAGGAACTGTAGCACTGTACAAGGCAGCAGCTGCTAAACTGGGTGAAGTCTACAAAGGCGCAAAGATCGAGGTCGTCGACTGGAAGGACATTCAGGCTCGTCCAAGGGCAAGGGCCTGGCAGACAAGTGGTATTCACCATGAATAAAGAGGCAATCGAGCCCCTTGAAAGGTGCAATGACCTAGTACACTACAGTGTAGTCCAGATCGTTATCCACGTATATCGTGGGGATGTTCAGCACGCTGTCTTCTCGGCTGCTCCGGGAGAGTCGGAAGACGAAATACCGGAAGAGGAAGCGGAGGAGTCCGTCGCAAGGAGCATGCTATCCGCCACGTCCCTTGGCGAAAGTGCTGTGAACAACTCGGAGATGGAGGACAGCCTAAAGGACGAGGAAGTCCTCGACGTCGCAGTGGTAGCAGCCAACGCTGAGCGATTAACATCTAACGCTACAGACAGCAGGACTCCCGCAACGCCATATCGGGCAGTTAATCGGAAGAACTCGTCGTTGAGAGACCACCTCCGGGATGGGGCAAACCTTGATGATATGGGGACGGCAGGGAAGTCTGTGCGCTCTCATGTTGGTGGTACTTCAGATTAATCTGCACAAATCTAAAGTGGCCTCGGCTGCTTTAAGTGATCGTCTTTCCAAAGGCGACGTGGATGTCGTCCTCATCCAAGAACCCTGGGCCAATAGCTCGAGAATTTGCGGATTGGGGACTAAGGGCTTCTAGCTCATTCGAGCCAGCGAGGAGAGCAAAGTCACAACGTGTATTTTGGTCAAGTCTGAGTTGAACTCCGTTCTCCTACCTAACTATACCAATGGTGACATTACCGCTATCAGTCTAACGGTCGACAGCACCCGCCTGACGGTGGCGTCGGTATATATGCCCTACGACGCCGAAGAACCTCCACCACAAAAGGAGGTGAAAGATCTGGTGTCAAATTTCTGCACGGGTAATCTTATTATTGGAGCGGACGCTAATGCTCACCATGTTCAATGGGGGAGCTCCGATATCAATGCCAGGGGCGAGTCTCTGTTTGATTACCTATTAACAACCAACCTGGTAATTTGCCTACTTTTATCACTAAGACCCGCAGGGAGGTCATAGACCTCACTATCTGTAGTGAAGGCGCTTATGAGTGGGTCAGAAAATGGCGGGTTCTTGAAGAACATTCATTCTCCGACCACCGGTACATAGAAATGGTTTTAGACTTTATTGTAGAACAACCAATTATGAAGCGCAATCCACGTAACACTAATTGGCAGTTACACAATTAAATATTAGACAGAGACCTACCAGTACTGCCCTCGCAAGCCCCCTCATCAATAGAGGAGCTGGAGGTTCTTGTTATTACATATACATCGGCTCTCTCAAATGCTCTAGAACAGGCTTGTCCAGTGCCAAAACCACGCGGTAAACGCAGGCCACATTGGTGGTCCTACTATCTGGACTCGCTCCGCAAGTCATGCCGGAAACAATTTAACAAGGCCAAGAGCCTCAGCACTGAGCCTCATTGGCACGAATATAAAGTTAAACTAAGGGCATACAAAAAAGCTCTGAGACAGGCGAAGAGAACCGCGTGGAGAAATTTGTGCACTGGCGTCGAAATGGTCGACGACACAGCGAGACTTAGACGAGTCCTCTCGAAAAGTCAAACAGCCATCAGCTATTTGCGGAAACCTGACGGATCCTGGACCAGCACGGTCCTGCTCTTGAATACACATTTTCCGGGGGAGCTGCATGACGCACCACTAGCACCTGCAACAAACCTGGCAGTAAATATACCCATCACTGAGGAAAGGGTAAGATGGGCAGTTAAGAGCTTTGAGCCGTATAAGGCTGCCGGGCCGGACGGGATTATCCCCGCGCAACTATAAACTTATAAACACGTTGGGGACATCAGCTAAATGGCTGGCATTTCTCTTCGCTGCCTGCCTGGCTCTCAACCACATTCCGTGCTCCTGGAGAAGCGCCACGGTAGTGTTTATCCTTAAGGCTGGGACGGCATCCCACTACGAGCCAAAAGACTACAGACCGATCAGTCTCTCGTCTTTTATACTCAAAACCTTTGAGAGGATACTAAGCGACTACCTAACGATTATTGATAGCAACCTTATATCTAGCTATCAGCATGCATACACCAAGAGTAAATAAACAGAAACTGCTCCGCACAGCCTAGTATCTGTCATTGAGAAATCGCTGTGTGAAAAGGACTACTGTCTCGTGGCCTTCCTAGACATTGAGGGGGCTTTCAACAATATAAGCCCGGAGGCTATCAACTCCGCTCTAACTAATCTGGCGTTGATAGATCTCTAACTGGTTTAATTGACCAACTTCTAAAGGGAAGGAAACCAGCTTCTTCACTTGGTACGGTTGAGTTTTCACGCTATGTCACAAGGGGAACGCCACAGGGTGGTATAGTGGGAAGATAGTGGCATACGCATGCGATTTTGCTATTGCATTCAGAGGCAAGTTCCCACAAACTCTGTGTGACTTGATGCGGACTGCGGACTTAGTATCGACCCGGGGAAAGTGGAACTTGTCCTCTATACAAACCGGTACAAAATACCACCACTAAGCCTACCAGAACTAGATGACACGCGCCTGGGCTTGTCGGATAAAGCCAAGTTTCTAGGCATAGTTCTGGACAGGAAATTGAATTGGAAGGAGAATGTTCTTTAGCGCCGGAAGAAAGCTTGCATCGCTCTTTACACATGCAAAAGAGCCAGTGGCAAAAAATGACGGCTCAGCCCTAAAGTATGCAGTTGGATCTACACTGCGATCATTCGACCAATCATTATGTATGGAGTCGTCGTATGGTGGCCTGCGCTAAGCAAGGCAACATACCTGAATCTGTTGCGTAAAGTCCATAGATCCAGTATGATTTGTATAAGCGGTGCGCTAAGGACAACGCCCAACGAAGCCCTCCAGGCCATTCTGGGCATTTTGCCACTTGATCTGGAAGAGTTTCGGTCAGCGGCGGCATCAGCTCTGCGTCTAAGGGCAACGTTCATCTGGGGTGCGGGTACTATTGGACACTCCAGTATTCTGGAATCTTACAGCTTTCTCCCTCTAAGCACAGATCGTTGTGCGACCACTACAGTCGGGGGCAGCTGTTTTAAAATAAACATTCCCAGCAGAGAAGACTGGGAGAGGACGGATCGGTGTCCCGCAACAAATGGCGGCACTTCCATATACACCGACGGCTCGAAGTTGGACGGCAGAGTTGGAGGAGGCGTTTATTCAAGGGACTTGGACCTTGAGCTCTCCTTCAGACAGTGGCGTGCCTTCCATATAAGCGGAAAGGCCCGGCTTGCTTAGCTAATCCCCTATGAGCTACAATATATTCATTTGGGTTCTTAAAAGGATATCCGGTTTTTATTTCCCTGCCTGCCACCTACTACCTAATAGCTGTTAATAGAATAGAAACATACCTACAGCTTTTCCTGCCACCTGCCGGCTGATAGCTCATTTACATAAAATTATTTCAGTGCGTGATGGCCATCTCTTACTTACTTACTTAAAACAGCCTTAAACCGCCATCTCGCTTTTACGTATTGGCTTTTACCGGGCTTTCAAAACCAGTGCGAATCTGTGTGCTGAAGCAATTGTTTTTTCTTTTGAATTTGGAAGTAATTTTATATGAAACTTTGAAGCCAGCTTATGGCTGGTGTTAACATAAGCGAAAACGAAAATGAAATTCGTTTATGTATGTATGTATCTACAATTTTAACGTGCAAAGCGCTCTACTCTAAAATTATTGGCGCATATTTTAAAGTAGACAAAAAGAATTCAATAGTGGTAGGTGCTGTAATTTTTTTTATTTGGTAGGCACTATAAAATATAAAAAGTTGTTTAAGGTTTCTTAGCTTGTGCAATGTACCTAATTGGGAAATAGTGCGAATAAAACTTTTCCCTTGGATTGGAAAAGCTTAAAAAATCTGCAAACAATAACGTGCCTATTAGCGGAACCTAAAAGTTTAAGTTTTTCCCCGTCTGCAAAAGTCGATAAATATCCTGAACTCTTCTTTGTCTGAAATGTTCTCTGGCAGCAGTATGTGCTTTCGTTGGGGTTATAAAGACTGGGGCTTGCCTTGATTGATACACGTAGGTACGCCACTGCCTTGAGACTACCTGATCATTGTAGCGTCTTCCAGGCGGAAGTCTCAGCAATCTTGAACGCCGCGGCCTGGATAAGGAAACGTGCTATCGGAGAAGATATCGTTATTTTCTGCGACAGCCAAGCGGCCATCAAATCCCTTGGTTCCTACACGTTCAACTCTGAACTCAGCTGTCGTCGATCTCTTCAGGAGATGGCCCAACAGAACCGCGTAAACCTCACATGGGTCCCAGGACATAGAACATTGAGGGAAACTGTAAGGCAGAAGAGTTTGCCAGGCAGTGCACGACCAAGCAGGTTCTTCATATGCAAACTAATGCTGAAGGAGACACACTCCGTCAAGCCAACGAAAGATGGCTGCAATCCCCAGGGTGCCGGATATCGAAACAAACCTGGCCAAAATGGGATCATAAAAGGTCTAGACGCATTTATTCCCTAACTAGGAGGGAAATCTCCATATTGATAGGGGTATTAACCGGTCACTGCCTCATTGGTAGGCATGCAGAAAAGCTAGGTGTGCCCTACCGACGATGCTGCAGGAGTTGCAAATATAATGAGGAGGAGAAAACAGTGGAGCACCTGTTGTTGTTGTTGTTAACAACAGTGGAGCACCTCATATGCAACTGCCCGGCTTTAAGCGGCGCGAGAACGCGCTTTTTGGGAGTTCCCTTCCTGGATAGCCTAAGCCAGATCGCGGAATTGGACATAAAGGACTTGATAAGTGGTTCGAGGAGGAGTAACGGTGTCGGTTTAGGAGTGTCAGTCCCGGGATTCTGCAATGTGGAAAATCCCAACAACTCAGGGATTTTCCATATGGGTAGGTCCCGCGACTGACTTTCCTGGTTGGTGGTATCTCATACAACTTGTATGGGAGCAACCGAATTTGATCGCACGGCCTAAAAACCTAACTTGATTTCCAATTTTTGTTCTGCGTGACATTTCGATTTGACGTTTGTACACAGGCAAAGATACAAACGCACCCACATTAATTTGGGTTACAAGGAAAAAAGTCGTGCATGTACGTGCGGTAAACGCACGGAATAGGCTGTAAGATTACAAGAACGTAATAAAATTGATAATATGCAGTAACTGAGTTTAACTACCTTTACAAAGACTATTTCCCTACAACTAGGATATTATTCTAATGTGTGACCTTTCAGCTTATTGCTGTATGCGGAGGCTCTTTTTGAATTTGAGCACCTCCTCAGGATTTTTATTCCATATCACGAACGGATTGAGCGTGACCCCACCTAGGTAGAAAACTCTCTTTTTTGCTAACGCAATGCATTCGCAGAGTATATGAACCGGCGTCCAGTTCGCAAAACCGACAAATTGTTGTATCTGACAGATTCAGCTTACTCAGATGATAGAACAGACCGCAATGTCCCGTAAAATACCCAGTGAGGGTTCTTAGATCCACCCTCCTTAGATTAATGAGCCTAGCCGATGCCCTTTGTGAGGGTTCTATAAAGAGTTTGGCCTGCCTCTGTCCTAGCCTTCTAAGCCAATGCTGCCTAAACTGTTCATTTTCCCAGTTGCTTATGGTCTTCTTTACGTGGGCCTTCGTGAGTCCACAAAAGGGTTCCGGACTATTAAATGCTGTTAGAGCACCATGTTTTGCCAGGTGATCTGCTTTCGTTTCCGTCATGCCCTTCATGTCCTGGGACCCAACCTAACAAAACATTGATTTTGGCCCCCAGATCATTAAGAACTGCGCCGTACTCATCGACAATCTTCGAAGTTATAGTGTAAGACTGCAAGGCACGTAGGGCGGCCTCACTGTCGTACATAATTCTATTGCATGGATTTCCGCTTGAAATATATTGGGGTAGTTACTCATCGGTACCGAGATTTTGTAATTTGGTCCATAGATTCCAGCTCCTGCTTTACCACCTTCCAGCGTCGATCCATCCGTATACCAAATCTCCGAATCGGATTCAGCATAAGGATTCCCTGTGTCCGAGAGCACTCGATATACGATCGAAACTTCAAAGTTTCGCATGATCCTGAGCGTAGGAGTTATTGCATCACTTAGTTGCAATATAGGACTATTTATGTAATTCTTGACTACAGTAAAACCCGCTTAAGTACCCCGAGCAAAATGTTCAGAATTTTGAGGTACTTCAGCGGGTTGTGCACTTAAAAGAGCCCGCTTAAATACCTTCATTCGGGTACTTACGAGAACATATGAAAAATGATATGTAGTTACATGTTTACATATATATGTACTATGTGAACTTGTGATTTTTCCAGGCATTTTTCTATTTTAACTTTGACAACTAGCGATTCT
This sequence comes from Campiglossa producta, assembly GCA_964058755.1. NCBI lineage: Eukaryota > Metazoa > Arthropoda > Insecta > Diptera > Tephritidae > Campiglossa > Campiglossa producta. The sequence goes on along the minus strand of CAXKVI010000002.1, from coordinate 86,660,294 downwards.
CGATAAATTAGTGGTGTAAATCAAATCAAATATCGATTTTATAGGGCTACCCTTGGGCTCCAAAAAATGTAAGTACCAGTAAATATGTACTTAAGAGGGGAAAATGATATGAGAAATGGATATTAGTACACGAAAAATTGAGTCACTTAAGCGGGTTGGGTAATAAAGAGGGGTTACTTAAGAGGGGGATTTGCTTCCCATTTTTTACAGAAAGCAAACAGCCCGCTTAAGTGGGTTTTAATGTATCTTCACATGTCCTGTCATATTTCCGATTTTCAGATCGGAAATGTTTTGAAGTCTTAATGCAGCAAGTGAGGCCTCCTTCTCTATCAGAATAGGGAAACAAGGTATTCCCACAAGGGCACTTAAAGCATCAGCAGGACACGTTCTCATTGCACCATTGCACAGACTAGCCGATGCAGCTTACTTAACTTAGTTGCCGCTGTTCTTTGAGCAGTCTCAGGCCACCAGACTAGAGAAGCGTATGTGACTATTGGATTCACAACAGTATTAAATGACCAGTACGTCATTTTGGGAGACAGCCCCCATGTTTTGCCATAAAGTCTTGTGCAAGCGAAAAAAGCCCTCGTTGTTTTATTTATGGTAGCCTCCAAAAGAGCATTCCATGTGAGGGTTTTGTCCAATGTTACTCCTAGGTATTTTGCTTCCGTCGAAAAACCTATGCGACTGCCTCCTAGGGAAGGCTCTAACATACACAGCTTTCTTCGCCTCGTGAAAGGCACCAAGACTGTTTTATTTGGGTTGACAGATAACCCTTTGTTACCGCACCATATTTCAATGATGCGCAGGGCTACAGGAGAAAGTACACCTCCCTGAGGGCATCCTCTTGTGGCCACGATTGAGCCAGCACTCCCTCCTAGCTCAAAGTTGATTTTTGTTTGTTTTAGCATGGCCAGGACCCAGCGAGTGTCCATTGGGCTTACGTCCTTGCTAATCATGGCTTCCTCAATGGCCTGATACGTCGTATTATCGAAAGCGCCTGATCTAATCTAATCTTGGCTTGCGTCATAATGACGCTTAACCGCCTAGGCGATTTTGGCCGTTTCGTATCAAAGCACGCCAGTCATTCCTTTTTAGCGATAACTGACGCCAATTGGAAACCCCAAGGGAGTTCAAGTCATCCTCCACCTGTTGTTTCCATCTCAGTCGAGGTCTCCCCCTTCCTCTGCTGCCGAATTCGGGTGTCGATAGGAAAACTTTCAGTGCTGGTGCTTCTTTGTCCATTCACATAACATGACCCAGCCAGCGGAGCCTTTGGGCTTTAATCCGCGAACTATGGTCAGGTCTGCGTAAAGCTCGTACAGCTCATCGTTCAATTCCCTTCGATACTCGCCGTTGGCATCACGGGAAGGACCATAAATCTTCCGGAGAACTTTTCTCTCAAATACTCCAAGGGCCATCTCATCTTCTCTTGACACTGTCCATGATTCCGAGCCGTACATCAGAACTGGTATTATGAGAGACTTATAGAGCGTGATCTTTGTTTGTCGAGAGAGGACTTTACTTCTCAATTGCCTACTTAGTCCAAAGTAACACTTGTTGGCCAGGGTGATTCTCCGTTGGATTCTAGACTGATATTATTTTCGGTGTTAATGCTGGTTCCCAAATAGACGAAGTCTTTCACCGTTTCAAACTTGTAGCTATCAACGGTGACCTGGCTGCCAAGGCGCAGGTGCGCCGATTCTTTCTTTGATGACAGCAGCTACTTCGTCTTGTCCTCGTTCACCGCAAGGCGAAAGCGCCTGATATATCGATGAATGCACACAGGGTTATGTTTTTAGACTCTATGGCCTTTTAAATTTTCTCATTAAGGCAATGGATAGCAGTCTCCGTGGATTTTCCGGGTTGCTAGGCAAATTGGTGTGTACACAGAGGGTGTTTCTTTAAGTTTACTTCCCAAATGTGCTGATCTAAAATTTTCTCCATTCCCTTTAGGAGAAAGGAACTGAGACTTATTTGTCGATATGACGATGGCAGATTTTCCGGTTTCCCTGGTTTCGGTATAAATACATTCTTAACCTCTGTGCACCTGTTGGGAATATATCCTAACAGCAGGGATATAATAATAATATAATAATAATGGCGGCGATATACCAACACGTTATCATAAGCTCTAACGAGATTTTTGCCGAGCTTTTCTTTCCAACTTATGGTGTGTTTCTTTTGTGTTTTTTCCCACAAGTTGACTGGACCTACAGTTTTTTGCCGACTCCGAACGGCACTTGCAACACAAAAAAGGTTTTGCTGAGAAGCTTCTCATGGCAGAAATACACCCGGAGAGTTTGCCAAACTACTTCCGAGGGGCCGGGCATTGATCCGCCACGACTTGGTGTAGAAGGCCGAACACTTAACCACTACACCACGGCGGCCGTCGTAGGATAGGACTGGAGCTGTATAGTGGATTCCTTGCTGCAACAGACAAGGATAGACCCCATCCGGTCGTGGAGATTGGACTGAAAGTCGATAAAGCCCATTGGACCTTAACATTGGTTAGCTTTGTCGCCATGCTCTTTTCTTTACCACTAATTAGTTGGAGTATTATCTACTACGGGATGTGAGTGTTGATAGCCAGGTATACCGTCCGGAAAGTGAGTAGCAAGCAAAAGTTTGCATGTGTCTTCCGGCTGCTTCGTGTAGCTCCCATCTGAGTTCTTCAGAGTACCAATACGTTGCTATGGCCTCTCGCAAGAGCTTTTTGGAGCCGCACTGCCGTAGGGAGATCTTTAATATTTTCGCAGTGTTCTTTCCAGGTTGCCCTCTTAAATTTTCTAAGTTCTCTATTATAAGAAGTTAGAGCATTTCTATAGGAGACCCAGTCTCCCGTGTCTTTAGCTGCATTAAACAACCTTCTGGCTTGACATCTTAATTGTGCATCTGTTCCACCAAGGAACATCACGTTGTATACGTGGTTTGGCTTGGCGACAGCTCTCGTAAAAAGCTGTTGTGATATCTAAGTGAAGCCGCGTTCTTCCATGGTAAAGAGAAGCAGTTCCCACTTCTTTTTCCTCGGATTTCTGAAAACGGACTCATGGTCAGAGAAGTAACCCATGTCGAATACAATATGTTTGTCGTTCGACCAACTTGTGACAGCGAAGGCCAAATTTTGGCTACATAGAGTACGGTCAAGAACCTCCCCTCTAATAGCGTTGACAAAAGTGGGTTCATTACCACGGTTTATTACATTGATATTGTGACTACTAATAAACTCCAAGAGGTAATCGCCGCCCTGGGACGGGAAACGGTGGGATGGATTAATTTACAGTCAGTACTGCTTAAACCTTTTACAGAACCATGTAAAATCCATGGTTCTTGAATGAAGGCCGCTCCCAGACCTCTGTTGCCAAGAACATCCGAACATGGTGAAGATTCACCTAGAGAGATTTTAGGCGTCTCGAACTGCGAGTGTTTTCTGGGAGGGCTGACATTATAAAGATTTTGGCCCGTTTTTTTGTCGAATTCGGGTCTAGCGTTCTCACTACATTGATTTGTCTGTCGGCCTTGAGAGGGCGGTGGTGTCCCGATAATCGTAGCTTCTGCTGTGTATTTCCTCCAAGCCTTGCGTCGATTCTGCCGATTTTGAGTTGCAGGCTGTTTGTTCTTCGGCCTTCTTTTCTACCTCAACATTTTCATCACTGCCGCTAGCTTCATCAGATACCCGGAGCAGATACGGTTTGGTTTTATGCCGCATTATTGTGGTGACGGGTTGTTTCAGCTGATACCGGATCAGTGTTGCCATTTTAGCTGATTTCCGGCTAGATCTAGCCGATTTCAAGATGATTTAGCCGGAAAAAACTGATTTAGCCGGAGCCGATTTGTCAAAAAAGCCGATTCTAGCCGTTTTTAGTATTTTTCATTTATCAATTTTCCATAAAGTAGGAGTCCAATATTTACACTTTAAATATCACAAATTTTTATTTTGTAAAACGAATATGTTGATTTTTTTTAGCCAGGCTGAGGTAAATACCTCAAATTTTCAAAAAGTTAAAATTTTTTTTTTAATTTTTTGTTTGTTTTTGTTTTGTTAAGTTAAAATAATTTAAGGAATTTAGTATATTTGTTTTATTATTTCTATATATAACATTCATTCTATTAGTTAAATAAAATATATCGCCGTCAGTGTATGTTAGATTTAAGGCCAGTACTAAAAGCCCGTTGTGATGCCATCAACAATAAGAAAGTCAGTTCCGGGACCAGGCCATATGGAAAACCCTGTGTTTCAGAGATTCTCCACATAGCGGAATCCCGAGACTGACACTCCTAAACCGACACCGATACTCCTCCTCGAACCATTTAGATAACTTGATGAAGGCCACCAAGTCCTTTATATCCAGCTCCGCCTAAAGCCGGGCAGTTGCAGATGAGGTGCTTGTGACGAGTCTTCCAGATCGGATACAAGCTGCCCATGATTTACTGTGTCAAAAGCCTGACTCAAATCGAGTGCAACTAGAACCGTCCTGTCATTAGGTCTGTTTTGATTTAGACATTTAGAGCAGATGTTGTGCTCCTATCTTTCCTGAAACCATGTTGGTGCTCGGCTAACATCAAGTTTGATGTGTAGAGCGGGAGTAGGACCGCCTCAAGTGTCTTTACTACTGGCGAGAGGAGTGATATCGGACGATATGACTCCCCAATGTTGGCTGGCTTGCCAGGCTTTAGTAATGGGATCACAGTTGCCTGCTTCCATTTATCGGGTATGACAGCTGTGGTCAAGGACAGATTGAAGACGGCAGTGAGGTACTTAACTCCTACAGCGCCGATGTGTTTAAGATGCACCATGGCTATGCCATCAGGACCGATGGCTTCGGAATTTTTGGCCTTCCGGATGGCCTCTTGAACCTCTGTAGCGGTGATAGGAAGGGGGGCATAGTTTTTGTGTTTATGCGCATGCCTGAAAATTCCACGTCTTGTCCTGTCTTGCGCAGGATGAGGGACATACTGTCGAGAGAAAGCCTGCGCACATTTCTTTGGGTTCTTTAGTGTCTTGTCACCAAAGGTGATGTCGACATTCTTTGGCGGACCCGTAGGATTTGACAAGGACTTGACTGTGGACCATAATTTCCCAACACCGGTAGAGAGGTTACAAGACCTAAGGTGCTCCTCCCGTTTGGTTTGTTTGTGTTCGTTAACCAGCCGTCTGATTTCCACGTTGACATCACCGATCTGTGGGTCTGAGGGATCGATGTTGCGTATGAGGTCACGTTCGTTAGGCAAGACTGCGGCCTCAGCTGGGAAGTTTGGCCTTATATTTTTTATTCAGATCCTTTGAATCACCTAATTTTTAAAACTTTATTTTGTATTCCAATATATGGAGTAAGCAGCTTTCCATATATTTTTTGGACTTAGCAGATTTTATTTAGCCATTGAACATATAATTTTCTTTCAATATCAGGTGCAGAAATCTCCATCTTTTCCAAAAGTTTGAAAAATTCGGTTTACCAAGTGAAAATAGGACTTTTCATCCTTTACCGCTTTTGGCCGATATGATTTTTTTCGTCAAACTGTACCGGATCTACAGCTATTGCAATTTCCACCCTGCTGAGTTTTGAATAAAAATAACTCTGAGGATTTGATCGTTTGAGGGGCAATCGTCCTCTTTAAAACACCTGATGTCTTTTATCCACTCTGCAGTATTAGATTCATCGCAAACAATCCTGTGGGATTATGTCCAGCTTAATAGTGGTCAGGGCATTTCTAAAAGCTCCGAATGACACACCGTCAGGATGAGCCGCGGTTACTAAGCACTGGCTGCCTCTCCATCAAGAGGAGGCATCTGTCTTGCCCTCTTTTGGAAATTTGGTGGGGTCGTACTATTGGATCACCCCCTTTTATTGGTCGCCTCCCTTTGTGCCGGGCCTTGGGGCTGTATCGCGATTGCTAAGGCGGTTTCGTATTTGATACCCTTAGCCAGGAGTTTCTTTAGATGCTTACGAGTGGCACCATTCAAGTGCTAACGTTTTTTAGCATTTTCAGTATCATGGCGGGGCTTGTTCGCGCGAATTTAACACATCATTCATTACATTGTTTCTACATCTTATATATTAATGTTGAGTATTATTTTTCTAGTGTTTTGCAATAGCTCTTGCAAGCAAATATAAAACCTGACGGTAAAGTTACAAACACAAACTCTTAAGCTCTTCTCAATATAATTAACAAAAACCTCTCAGAAACGAATCTACGGTTTAAAGATGTCAGAAAAATTTCGATTTTTGGCGACTTTTATAGTCACTTAAATATTTGATGTATCGATACATCGATGTTTCTATAAAAATTGTGAAGTTTTGAACGTTTAAACCAAGGTCTGAAACCGATTAAAATAACGTTCCGGTTTCGGTTTCGGTTTTTGCAACGTGTTTCGGTTTCGGTTCCGGTTTCGTTCTTCAAAATTTATTTCGGTTTCGGTTACGGTTTCGTTCCGGTTTCGGTTCCAAATAAAAACAGGAAAACAAAAATTTTACTACTAAAATACTCATGTACCTATGTAACTACGAAATAGGTCTGAATTTTCATAACTTTTTTCCTGCGGCCATGATGGGATTTCTCCAATATAATAATACATTTATTAACGCTATGCATGGATGAAATTTCTGCAAAACAAATTCCTAAAGTTAACTCTACTTTTTTATTAAAATGGAAGCCAAATGAAATGTATAAATCGTTAAAAACATTAAAATTAGTGGCGCTTTCCGAGACAAGCCTGAACATTTCTTTTTCGGATCTCGTAAATTTGTTTCGATCGCTTCATTCAACTATAGTCAAACTTCCTCTTTCAGAATTTTGATACTGATGTCAAAACGTGGCTCGACAATCTTCCATGAAAACTTTTAGGTTACCTGCTTGTAAAAGGAAGTACCTATGTGCCCACTCACAGAAGTAAGGTATTGAAAAAATTCAAAATCGTTTGGAACCGGTTCCGGCATTTGAAACGGTTTCGGTTTCGGTCTTTTCCAGATCAAAATAACGGTTACGGTTTCGGTTTCGGTTTTGAAAAATGAATCGGTTTTAATCGGTTACGGTTACGGTTTCGGTTTCGGTTACAGTCCTTGGTTTAAACGTTATTTCGGTTTCTCACTTGTCCAAAAACAAAAGTAAATTGGACCAACATCTTTTCCTTGTTCAAAAATATGCACGTAATTAGAAAAATATACACATATTAGAAAACTTCTAACCAAGTCGAAGCAGCGATGTACATATATAGCGAAACAAATGTACATAGACTTCGCATCAAAGACACATCGATTTATTTTTGCCATTGGTGTCTCCAGCATAGTTTAGCTCAATGAGATAACGGTAACTTTCTCAAAATGATCATTACCAAATCATAAGTCACTCTCAATCGTAATTTTTACATGTGCAGTTTGTAGCCCGAAAATGTCTGAGAATATTTCTGTTGTTACCTCTAACAAGGGGAAAAGTTGAATAGGCTTTGTATTGGAAAATGGTTGAAAAGTTCTTGATAAGAGGTAAGGAAGTGATAAATAATTGTATAATGTCATAAAACACGTTGTTAAACCCAAATTTCCGAAGTTTTACATTAAGCATCCAAATTTCGACCTTTTTCGGTCATTTGCATTTTTTCGGTCAAAAATCTCTTCGGTATAGTAAAATTTTTTGAAATTCGGTCTTGGAAATTCGACATTTTTTTCGACATATCGTACGGGACCCTTTTTTTTCGTATAATGCATTGCCAGCGAAACCTGAACGATGGTGAAAATTTCAAAACCCCAGCTCAACGGGAAGTTAATTCAAAATGCAAATCAAAATCTCTGGAAATGAAATTTTTCAAATATCTCTACCCATGCGCCACCTATCGAAATAATTTTTTTGTTATAGTGCGTTGGGGTAGAAACTAAGCGATGATGAAAATTTCAAGATCCTACCTCAACGGGAAGTTCGTTGAAAAACGAATTAATCAACACCGAAGACAGACCTTCGCATTTTTTAAATAGTGCGACTCACGCACACCTAGCGGATCCAATTTTTTTTTGAACAATTGATTAAGTAATACACACGCTGAATATCAGTCAAATCGGTCCAAAATTAGGATTTTCAGTTTTTATTACAATGCAGCTTCATAAAATTTGAATCGATCGTAAGTGGTCCCCTCCTTTAAATGGAAGGCGATTATGAAATTCCAACAAAGAACCCGTCGTTTATTCGTTGCGCCATCTAGAGTCACAAATCGGTCTCCACTTTGTGCTTCCATTTCTCCCTCTTTCTCAGCTTTCATCTGCGGGTGCCAATAAGAATACCTTCTACACTCAGAAAAAATCACAGTTATATCAACAGTCCTCTACTGTTAATACCAAAAATGGTTGAATTGACAGAAATCTGGTCAAGTAAACAGATTTATGGGTTGCTTTGACGAAAAATGCATTTAATTTAACGGACGTCCGCTTCTCTTAATTCAACAGCCCCGTCCCGTTAAATATTGCCAATAATTACAGTTGATATAATTGGCGATTTGTTAATTTGCACGATAACATCTGTTGAAGTACCAATTGTGTTGTCAACTAGTACTGTTGAATGAACAGATTTGGTTATTTTTAACAGTTAATTCAACAGCGAAGGAATAGTGAATCCAATAGCGAAGATACTGTCATGTTACGATAACATCTGTTATTTCAACTGTTGAATGTATATGTTAATCCAAAAGGCACATACACTTGATTATTAACAGAAATGCCAGTTGTGTTGCCAAATAGTACCGTTGAATGAACAGATGTGATTATTTTTAACAGATTTAACAGTTAATTCAACAGCGAAGGAACTGTCGTTTTAAAAACAACAAACTTGTGCAGTGAAACCAACATCGAAGATACTGCCATGTTACGATAACATCTGTTTTTCAACTGTTGAATGTATAGGTTGATCCAACATACCAATACTCCTGATTATTAACAGAAATGCCAGTTGTGTTGCCAACTAGTACCGCTGAATGCACAGATTTGGTTATTTTTAACAGATTTAACGTTAATTCAACAGCGAAGGAACTGTCATTTGAAAAACAACAAACTTCTGCAGTGAATCCAACAGCGAAGATACTGTCATTAGTGTCATAGAACAAAGCTGCAATTCGACGCCATCAAGCATAAAAACCCGATATCCTGATGGTTAACATCTCCGTTCAGCAGTCAAAGAAGGGTGAGGTCGATTCTCGGTGGAGGCAACAAAGCAACGTGGGAAAGTGTCATTTAGAACAAAGCTGTAATTAGACGCCTGCAAGCATAAGTAAGCGATGGCATAATGGTTAGACAGAAGGCACCCGGGTTGAGCGTTCAGGAGCCCTGAGTTCGATTCTCGGTGAAGTCACGAAAATATCACTATTTTAGTTATATATAAAAAAATTTATATTGACTTCACCGAGAATCGAACTCAGAATAACTAAAATAACAAAATTTTCTGGTAAAACAACATCTTAACTGTTGACTTAACAGCATAAACATAGAAATCTGGCATACGAACAGTCCTGTTTGTTAAAAATTAACAGATGAAAGTTCAAGTGCACAGAAATTTCGTAAACTCGACAGTAGAATCTGGCAAATCAACTGTTACAGTTGTTAACACTTAACCGAAAGCTGTTGAAGCAACGAATTAATTACAGTCGATTGGGCAGAAATTTGCTACAGTAAAACTGTTCAAATTTTACCGAACGAACAGCATCTATTGTTTTAACAGATTTAAATTTCCTTTCTGTTTGTGTTAACAGCTGCTGTATCATTGCACTATCTATATAGTTAAATATCGTTCAAATATTTTAAAACTATGTTCAACATAAAGAAATATCAGCAATAAGTGGGTTACATATAAAGTAGCCGTGTATTTTGATAATATTTGTGCATTTTCGTGCGGTTCAATCAATCTGTTTCTGCAACAACAATAATTCTATACCAACAATAGTTTAACATATTAAGTTGTTGGTATTTACTGATTGCAAGTCAGTTGCGCGTTTTGTTTTTGTTTTCTTTGCATGCACTGTTTCGCTGTTAAGCACTCAGCTGTTCTCCAGTTGTGCAGTGCTCCAAAATAACTCGCGGTAATAAACTTGAAAGTTTGCTTTTCAGCTACGCTTGCTTATTTTATTGCAGTTTGTGAAATTGATTAATTAATTACTTTCAGCTTTTGGGTGTTTTACTTGAGTCGTTTATAGTTTACTTTCCCCTTGATTCACCATATTGGATAGTTGTTATAAAAAGTGTCCTTGCCAGAAGAAGAAGTTTATGTTTGTTGTTGGCTTTGTGAAAATATGTTGGTGAATTCACAAATCTAGGTCGTGCATTTAATATCCAGTAAACAAACAAACTCAGAAAGACTTCACCAACATCTTGTCCGGTTTCCGTGATCTTCAAGATAGATTCAAGGCATTGGATACTCGGTTCAAAAAATTGAGAATTCTTTCCGAATCGCCTAAGCGGAAAAAATGTAATCCAAACAACAACAATAATAATAATAAAAGTAATAATGCTGATTGTTTTCGGAGCAGGTTAGAGCAGTGTCGAGCAACAGTGGCACCGGTGTTGCTCCCGCTTTTCCCATTTCGCCCAATTTAATTTCCTTAGCCTCACCAGTAACACCAGCACCACACCTGTGTCAAAGACTCTGCTAACTTCGGTTACAGAGACTCTGCCAGTCGCTGTTGCTACAACTGTCACTGGTACCATCCCAAGAACAACTCGTGTTCTACCTGCCCCTCCGCCTTCAACTTCGCTTATAGTGACTTTGCCAGCCACTGTCTACACAACTAAAACAACTAATGTTTTAGCTGTCCCCCGTCCAACAGCGGTTCAAATGGTCAATCCGTTACCCCAGGCAAGTGACTGCCGTACCACCTCGTAGGGCCATTTTTGTAACGAGGCTACATAATTCGTTGGATGAGACTCACATTATGGATTATGTTTGCTCTAATATTGGTATTGTACCTAGCAGGAGCATCAATGTTTATAAGTTTAAGTTTAGCTATGACAGAGATATTTCATTATTTAGAATATTATTTATTTAAAAAGAAAACTCCTGCACCCGAAACTGCATTAGAAAGTTCACAAAACTAAATGATCGACGCTGCATGGGCAGTACAAAAGTAATTTTTGACTCTTCCCTTCTTGTCGTTAATTATCAAAATGTTCGTGATTTACGATCTAAATTGGTTCCCTTCCATCTTAATAGCTTTACTTTTACTGCACATGTAATAGCTTTTTTTATTTCCGAGGTTTTCTCAATTAAATATGTTGTTTATCGGCGCGACCGAAACTCCAGGGCTGGTGGCGTTCTTATTGCCGTGAACTCAAGTCTATCATCCGAGTTGATATTATTGAACAATGATACTAATATTGAATTTATAGCAGTAAGGATCTGTCTTGGTACTTTTAATGTATTTGTTTGTTGTTGATATATACCGCCTCGTTCAGATGTGCATGTTTATGCTAGTTATAGCACGGCTATTTCCAATTTTTATTCTCAGGTGCGAGTTAACGATCGTCTAGTTGTTGTTGGTGATTTTAATTTGCCTTCAGTAAGTTGGGCTTATATTAGTGGTTCGAGCCATCTGACACCTACCAATCAGTATGATTTTCTTAATTGCTTGCTGGATACATCTCTTTTACAGATAAATAACGTACCAAATAGTAAAAATAAAATGCTTGATTTAGTGTTTGTGGATGCTTCGGTGGGTACTGCCCTCTCGCGAATTCCACCATTATCACTTCCCGAAGACTCTCTACACCCTACACTCGAGGTTGCGCTTAATGTCATTCATCACCATCCATCTAAAATTAATGAACGAACCCGTTCTAGATGCTTTTATAAAGCGGACTTAACTAAGTTAAACTAGATGGACCCGTGCGCGCCTGGCGCAGCCGTTCAATAGTATGTGAACGATGAAAGAGTTGGCGCTCATGAAGTCGCCACATTGCCTCTGGAGGACTAACATAGCGACAGTCTAAAAATCTATTAACTTCGTCTAAATTTACTTCCTTTTGCCCGTCAGAATTAATGCTCAATGTGTGTTTTCACACGGACAGTTGGATGTGGCATTTTCTAGAGTCAGGCGATTCCAAGATATAACTTTTTCAGCCCAAGCGACATTCAAACAAAAAATTAGAAATTATTTTATTTTTACGTCAAATATTGTATTTAAGGAAGTTTTGTAAAAAAATACATGTGGCCACTGGGTCATATTTATAGAAAAAAATCGATTTCTTTTTATCAAATATCCGAAAATTTTACATAAGTTTGTATGACGTAAGTAAACGATTTCAAACCATTTTCTTTTTCTTGCGCAAGAGGCGCACCGGTCCACCTAGTATATTTTATCACGGTGTATAATAAAAGATCCAATAAAAAACATCCATAAAACAAATAAAATCAACTGCACTTGCTGTGAGAAAGGATAAGAAAAATATTCGCAACAGGTGTTTAGCCAGCATCACTGGCAATTACCCGCCCGCGCGCTATCTACATTTGAACATTTGAAAAGAATGTCCATTCACCATTGTCTGTTTTTAATCAAAATCAAAGACTTGCACCGCTACCAGTCCAGCGCAGTGTTGCCACTCACATTTATTTTTTGTACCAATACAGTTTCAAGAGTGCCAACATGTTTTTTTCTAGCATGGAAAAACACACCTAAAAAGAACTATGGCGCGAAACGATTTTGCTTAAATGAATGAATTGGGGATTTTAAAGCCAAAAAGCATTGGTATTTGTTTCCTTTAGGGGTCAACTGCAAAAAAAATTTTTAAAAATTATAGAAGAGGGCTCAAAATACGTGTATTGGCCGCAGCATCACGAATCCCGAAGCGCTTTTTTAATTTTTTTTCAGTGAAAAATTATGATCAAAATCCCGAAAAAGGACCCAGGACCCATGCAGAACACCTTTCCGAGTTGCTTATAAAATATAACACTCGTGCGGTCCAACACAGGCTACGCCATCCTCAGCATTTCTGCGCAGAACACTTTTTTGGACATTTTTAGCGACGGCCTAATGTGATTACAACAACCACATGAAAACTTGCAACTTTGATTGCAAATAACCCCTAAAGGAAACAAATACCAAACCATTTCGAAATTACATTGGCAGACAGAAAATCCCCGAAAAAGGGCGATATCCCCGATTCTGGCAACACAGCTCTGAAGTCTGATGAATGTCAGTCACAATAGCGTTGCAGTACAAATTGATTTTTTTGTGAATTCATAATGGTTTATTTAAACAAATTAATTTTTATAAAATACGCTTAAACATAAGCAATCCGCTAATTAATATATGGTTCCGCATGTAGAGCTAACCCCCACCTTTAAAACGATACCTTATTTATAAACATTGGTTTCAAATTAGGAGCAAACACAAAAAGACCTTACAGAAATAATATATAAATTAAAATAATTTATTTAATATTCAGTACAAATTTATTTATTAATTTGAACAATGTCTAGGTACTGATGACACTACTTATATCATACGATCTTAACAATCTGATTGCCACCGAAATTCTAATTGGCAAAAATCCAATAAGAGTTGTCGCACCGCTTATTCGCTCTCTGCTGCAATAAGAAACTGCTTTTCGCTATGAAACAAACATTATACAAGAATAGTGAGGTTACCGCTAGCTTACTCCACTCAACCATGCATTATACTCTCTCCGCAGTCAACGTTGTTAACTGCAAACGTCATACTTTATTCGGTGAACATTATTATTCTTACTGAGAGTAAATCCCAATAAGAATTGGCCGTTATCATGCAGACAGATCGCTCTCCCAGCAATATCCCACTCTTACACTGCAAGAGATGGATATGCCGTTAAGTGTTGTATTAGTGATGTTAAAGAAAGCATCACCTATTCTTACATTGCAAGTGATGATGATGTCGCAGAGTGTTGTACTCGTGATGTTAAAGAGTGCATCACCTACTCCTACACTGCAAGTGATGGTGATGACGTTATGTGTTGTACTCGTGATGCTATAGAGTGCATCAGAGGGCAGATCGAACTACAAGGGTGGCCATTGCGACTTAACTCCTCCCCTTCTAAATTAGGAACGTCCTCGGTCCGGGATTTCTTGTATGTTGGTATATCTTCTTCATTAATATATTTTATACCACATCATTAAATTGTGCCTAAAATCCCTTCTCGAATAGAATGTTGCTGCAAGAGGAGCAGCTCACTGCGGTTAGAATTCAATGCATAGTAGTCAACCAATGGTGGCGGTAAGAAAATGTTTCCTGCACAATGTTGCAAGGTCTTTGAATGGTAAACTCGTACCATATTATTTTAAACTGTTTCCTTAGCAGTAAGCGGTAAAGGGTTCGTACTATTTTTCTTACATACTAGATTACATAAATAAATATTGCTTACATTACATATTTCTTTCATAACTGAATTTTTAAGCTCAAAATGGTTATATAAAAATTAAACTTTGTGAAATGCACAGTTTTCAGTCATTTGAAATCTTTGCTATGCATTCATGCCGGATTTACTCAAATAATGAAGCATTATTTTACTTATATATTTTTTTTTTTTTAATTCAGAGTTGGGCATTATTCCGATACGTTTTAATTTTAATAATAATTCAAATTCAATTTTATTATTAAAAATTAATCTATTCCTGAATAAGCTATTTTTTCAACAAATGCTTTCATACAAATGTAGATAATTTATTTTTAAATATTTTTTTATTGAATTTTTCCGAAAACTCACGGCTTTAAATTTTCAAAACTATTTTGTGTGCGACTAAGCTTTTTAAATGTAAGTGTTTTTTTTCTTTACATATTTATAATTCGATTAACAAAGCAAAATAATTTATTCGTCGTTAGAATGAGTTTTTCTCGACTTTGTTTACATTCGTTTAAAGCAAATGTGATTGTAATTCGGATGAAATTAAAACTTATTTCAAGTTGTCCTTATGGACCACCCTCCCTTTAATAAGAACTGTAGTTCCCAAATCTTTTTCTATTGTCTGTTCTTCGTAAAGGGGCGTTAGTTTGTTGCCAAGCCTGGTGTTTCTCTTTACCCTAACTTTGTCCCCTACTTTAAATGAACGCTCCACCCTGCCCTTGTTGTGGGTTTCTAGCTCTTTTTGCTGTGCGTGTCTTAAACGTGCCGATATTTCCTCACCTATATTTGTGTCGTCGGCCATAGGTTGAAATATGTCTATTGGCCTTTTGTTAGTTACTGAATGAATTGTTTTATTGTATTCGATAGTCGACAATAAAATTAAATCCCGTGTGTCGTCAATACCCTTTTCCAACTTCATGCATCTGGCAATCTCTATCAATGTACTGTGGAACCGCTCCACTTGCCCATTAGATGTGCTGTGGAGTGGTGGAGCATTAGCAATTTCAATTCCGAAACTGTTGGCAAGAAGGTATCTGACGGTGTTCGAATTTAATGACTTCTCATTATCGCAATAAAGAACCTTAGCGTTAGGAAATATGTTCAAAAGTTGTATGAGTTGGGGTTTTATATCGACAATTGTTCTGGATGGTATAGCTTGCACAACCGCAAACTTGGAAAACTTATCCAAACAAGTTAAAAAATATTTAGAATCTGTAGAAAATATATCAACGTGAAGGATTTCTCCTAAAACTGCTGGGATTGGTGTTTTAGCTATTTTATGCTTTTGATGATGTTTATTATATTTCGACCTTGAACAGATTTTGCAGTTTCCGACCGCTTCTTTTGCCCGTTTTTCCAGTTTTGGAAAAAAGTAATCATTCAAAATTTGTTTTACATTTTCTTGTGCGGCGCGGTGAGCGCGGTTATGTTCTGTTGTTATTATTTCAAGTTGGTCGTTTGGGTCAAAAATATCGGTCACAAATTTCCTGGCATGTTTGAACTTAGTATTTGGGAATAATCTTACTAGATCATGTTGAATGTAGGCTAGAATAGGCAAGCTGCAATGAATTGCATTTACTACGTTGGTATTGACGAGGTCTTGAATAGTCCCTAAGAGAGTGTTTTTGTCACGAAATTGAATAATATGCCTTGTTCTATTTCCAAATATAATGAAAGTCCGTATAGATAAATTGTCAGATTCTTCGATAATAATCTGATTTTTGAAGCAATTTACAGGTTTTTCAACCGTCTGAATGGTATAAGTCAATGACTGTTCGCTATGAATAGTTGCACAGTCGGAGTTTGAGTTTTGTTCCAACATATTAACCTGTTGTCGCGACAAAGCATCAGCAACATGGTTTTCTTTTCCTGGTTTATAATGCAATTTCGCATTGTGCTCGTCGACAAACGCCTTCCAACGCTTTAGTTTTGCATTTGGGTTTCTATCTGAAACTGCAAACGTTAATGGTTGGTGGTCTGTGAAGATGTTTAAGTGGCTTACACCATAGAGATAATTTCTAAGGTTTTTTAATGCCCACACAATAGCTAGAAGCTCCCTTTCATTTGTGGCAAAATTAAGTTCATTACCCTTCAAGGTTCTAGATATCATAGTAATTGGTCTTCCTTCCTGAGACAAAACGGCACCTAAGCCATGACTAGAAGCATCTGTTGTTAAGTCAAAAGGTTTTTTAAAATCAGGGTAAGCTAGCATTACGTCTTCAGATATCAAAATCCGTTTCAATTTATCGAATGCTTGGGATTGTAAAGAATCTAATGTTATTTTTACTTTCTTTGACTGATTAGCACTGACTTTTCCGTTTTCACCCTTTAGGATATCGGTCAGAGGTTTGGCTATGCTGGCAAAGTCTTTAATGAAGCTCCTATAATAGCTTGCCAGTCCTAAAAAGGATCTTAAGCTGTACAAATTCTCGGGGGCCGGGAAGTTTATCATTGTATGTACCTTGTCTTGGCATGTTTTAATGCCTCCTCTTGATACAACAAACCCAAGGTATTCGATTTCGTTTTTAAAAAATTGGGACTTTTCTACAGATACCCTCATGTTAGCATCATATAAGCTTTCTAAAACCCAGTTCACGTCTTTAATGTGTTGTTCTTTTGTTTTTGAAAATATTATGACGTCGTCTACGTAAACATAGCAGCTTTTACCTATTTGTTCCCTTAGCACGTCGTCTATAGCCCTCTGGAATATGCTAGGGGCGTTTTTTAGACCGAACGGCAGTCTGCAAAATTCGTATTTCCCATTGTTTACCGAAAAGGCTGTTTTCTACCTATCTCGCTCTGCAAGTTCGATTTGGTGGAAACCCGATTTTAAATCAATCGTTGAAAAATATTGTGACTGACCCATGTTAGACAATATCGACATTACATTTGGTATTGGATATTTGTCGTCAATAGTAACTTCATTTAACTTTCTAAAATCTACAACTAAGCGTTTCTTCCTATTGCCTAACTCGCCTTTTTTGTCTACTACCCAAATTGGATTATTGTAGGGGGATCTCGAAGGTCTAATAATGCCATTATGTAGAAGTTCTTTTATTTCATTTTTCACAAAATCTGCAACACCTAATGGATATGGGTATAATCTTGAATAAATGGGCTCTTCATGTTTTGTACGAATAGTTGCGACTATGTTCGTATTATATGGTAAGGACTCATTTGGATCAGCAAACGCGTTTGACCGTTTCCTAATCATTTTTAAAAACTCGTCTTTCACTGCGAGGGGTACATTATCATGTTGAACTTGTATAATATTTATGTTTTCACATTTAGTAAATAACAACCTTTCTTTTCCAAAGTCGTGAGTAATTTCGCCTTTTTTCAGGTCGACTATGGCATTAACCTGCGTAAGCAGGTCGAGCCCGATTATAGCATCAAAATTTATCAAAATTGGTAATATAACAAAATCAGAATTTATTCCGAATAAGTTTATTTTACACTTTTTACTTACTTTAGTCTCGCCATGAATTGACTTAACTAAAAACGATTTAGCTAATGGTACAATTCCCTTTAGCTCTTTAAAGGGCTTTATATAACTTTTTGAAGACCCAGTATCTATTAGCATTTTTATAACTTTCTGCTCAGTCCCTATTGTTCTGCTAACCCAAGGAAGCACGGTCCTTTCCCTAAAAAATTTATCTCTTCCTCAATATCCTCAATTTCATTTTCTACTTTTTCATCGTAAGAAACTTTATCAGCATTATCTTGTGTAATGTGATTTATTCTTTGAATTTTAGGCCCAGTACTCCTATCGAAATCGGATCGGCGCTTAGCTTGTGCTACTTGATTACCAGGATTTTGTGAAAATTGTCTTTGTTTAGAACTTTGGAAATTGTTTGGTTTTGTGTACTCTAGGGTATGGTTTGGAGGATTTTTGAAGTCATAATTCGCTGAGCGACGGAAGCGAGACGTTGACGGATCTATATCCATAGGTTCGGGTCTCTCCTGTCTACTGTTGTGGACAGAACCATTTTTTGCTGCCTATAGTAATTATTTTGGTAATGGGGATTTTTATGGGTGTTTAAATATTCTTGATGATTCGAGTTATTTTCAACAGGTCTTCTGTCAGAAAGTTGGCCTTTGGTATTATCGTCAAAACGTCTTGAAAAATGTGTCGCGAATGTGTAGCGTTCGTGATTCGCTTCTAGCTCCTGAGCAAGTGCCAAAGCAGACGGTAAGTCATTTGGCCTTGAAGAAAATAATATGTCACAGAGAGGTTTTCTCAGTCCAGAAATGAAAACGCGTAGTGCATCCGTTCTGTATTTTTCATTTATTGAATTCGCTAGGTGGCCTTCGTAGGTCATTATTGTTTTATTGGTAAGCAGAGTGAGCTTTCTCTCCACTTCGTCATAGAATTTTAAAACCGTCAGACTTCCTTGCCTTAAAGTACTAAGCTCTTGTTCGATCAGATAAACGGGTCGTTTATCCGCATAGGTAAAGTCTAGCCTAGCTATTATGGCTTTGAAATTTAGTACAGTATTAAATGAAGCTAGAACTGCGTCTGCAGGGCCCCTAATTTTGTTCCTAATTATTGCAATCGCTTGATAGTGCTTTGCACTTCCGTCGTACCTCTCATATAGTTTGTAGGCTATGTGCGCCGCTTGCCTCCATGAAACGTAATGCTCTTGCTTGCCGTCAAACTCGGGCAACGATTTGGCAAGGTCAAGGGTTTCGTCACAATTGACATTTCCTACAATTCTCACCTCTTCAAAGGGCTCTACGTTTTCAGTGAGCGTAGTAGCAAACTTCTTCGTCATGTCCTCTAATTTTTTATCAAAATCTTCCTTCTGTGATTTTAGTGCAGCTGATATCGCTGCCGTAACAATAGCCGTCATCTCGTTAGTGTCCATCCTAATTTCGTTTTTGTCTTTTAAAACTAATTTGTCAAAAAGGTGGGTTAATTCAGAGTCACATATAAACTTCAATTACAAAACTCAGTTTTAAAGCGTTTTTTTTTCATACACGAATATGTATCAGTTTTATGAAAAAAATTCAGAAAATATAAAAAAAAAAAAAAAAAAAATCAGGAAAAGATTCAATAACGTATTGAAATAGAGTTATGGCTTTTCTAAACTATTTAAATGTTTCTTAAAAAATACTGAGCATATCACTTACATACTGTTATTTTAATATGGTAGTCATTATAAACGTGTTTTCTCAAGAACCGTTGCTAGGCAGCCGTAATTAGTATCTATGCCCTTCAGATGTCAACCAAGGTAGTCTCATTCAAGTTTACTGTACTCCACCGTTATAAGTTGCAATAACTCGAAGATGTAATAGCATGAAGCTCCATTGTTTTAACTTTATTGTTATTTTAATGTGGTTTCTCAAGAACCGTTGCCAGGTAGCCGTAGTTGGTATGCCCTTGAAACGTTAACCAAGGTCGCTCCTGTAAATTTCAGTTAATTTGTTTTACTCCACCACTATAGATTGCAGTCGAACAAATGCAAAGATTTTCCGTTGTTTGAAATGCGTGGTGACTTCTTAAACACAATTGTTTGATCGTTTTCTGTAGTAATTTTTGCAATGTCACCAAAGGTCGAAAGCTAATATCTTCTTTGAAAATTTGTTGCAATCAGTCCAATTAATTATTTGAAGACGGGTCTTCTCCACCATGAATATAGATTTTAATTGTTTTTACAACTTCCCAGGCCCCACGTTGGGCGCCAATTAAAATAATTTATTTAATATTCAGTACAAATTTATTTATTAATTTGAACAATGTCTAGGTACTGATGACACTACTTATATCATACGATCTTAACAATCTGATTGCCACCGAAATTCTAATTGGCAAAAATCCAATAAGAGTTGTCGTACCGCTTATTCGCTCTCTGCTGCAATAAGAAACTGCTTTTCGCTATGAAACAAACATTATACAAGAATAGTGAGGTTACCGCTAGCTTACTCCACTCAACCATGCATTATACTCTCTCCGCAGTCAACGTTGTTAACTGCAAACGTCATACTTTATTCGGTGAACATTATTATTCTTACTGAGAGTAAATCCCAATAAGAATTGGCCGTTATCATGCAGACAGATCGCTCTCCCAGCAATATCCCACTCTTACACTGCAAGAGATGGATATGCCGTTAAGTGTTGTATTAGTGATGTTAAAGAAAGCATCACCTATTCTTACATTGCAAGTGATGATGATGTCGCAGAGTGTTGTACTCGTGATGTTAAAGAGTGCATCACCTACTCCTACACTGCAAGTGATGGTGATGACGTTATGTGTTGTACTCGTGATGCTATAGAGTGCATCAGAGGGCAGATCGAACTACAAGGGTGGCCATTGCGACTTAACTTATATGATGACTTGATGGCTTGTCATGACTGGTCAGATCTTCTCGCATGTACTGACGTTGATTCTATCGTATCGATATTTTACAGTGTCCTTGACAGCAAGAGTAAGCCTCCATGGTTATCAAAACAGCTTATCAGACTTAACAATATTAGGTCTAGGATGTATAAGCGATTCAAGAAATCTGGGTTATTTGCCGACCTCTCTAAATACTTAGTTGCTCGTTCCAAATTTAATTTTCTTAATCAACGATGCTATAAGGAATACTTGGTTCCCTGTAAAACCCAGTTTTTTCGTAACCCGAAACGATTTTACAGCTTTGTCAATACAAAACGGAAAACTTCTGGATATCCATCTTCATATATCTTTAACAGGAAAAGTGCAACTACTGACGATGACATTTCAATTTCAATTTATTTAATAATAATTACTTAGTTACATTAGCGCATTAAGACTAACAGGGCAATTTTAAATATTCGCCATTGAATTTTTGTATTCTTTCGCAAAAATTCCGTCAATTCCTTTCTCAAGGAAAACTTTCAAATATTGGGAATGATCTGTTTTGGCAATTGGCATAATAAGTTCAAATTTTGGTTTAAGTTATTAACTTAGTGGATAATTTTTGGGAGAGGGAACAAAATCCGTACGGAATTTGGTTTAGAATTGCCCTGTAAGTCTTTTATCACGCAATACAATCAGTAAAATTACATTAAAGTAAAGAATATTTTAAAACAATAAATGTAAAATAAAATATAATGAAAAGAAAAACATAAAGGAAAAAAAACAAAAATTAAGAAAAAAAATATAAAAACAGAATATTTTAAATATAAAATCACCCTGCAGGAAAAGTACCTAGCGCAAAAGTATCTTTAAGCTGCTTACCAATCAACTTGTGCTGTATATTTACTGCAAATTTTCATATACTCGGACTAACTATTTTTGTTCGACGATGGCCGGAATCCGGTCAGTTATGGTTACCTCTGCATGAGATGTCAACCAACTACTAACTAACTACTTTTCAACCGAAAAATAGCTAAAAGATAAATTCATTTTTTTTAATAATTTTTATTTATTTACTTTAAATTTTATTTTATCTTTTCCATTCCTTTTTTAATTCCCCCATTTTACTCTATGTGTATCCACTTTATTCTTTAGATAAAAGCTACTATTTGTATTTACCCAATACCGAAAAAGCACCTGGAAATTACAAGCTAAAAGACGGAAGCAAACGAAAAATTAAACATATTTTCGGACTCCTCTGCATGACCTCTGCATGAATTGTGGCGTAGTTAGACGTTAGTTATTCCTCAGTGTGCTTAAAATGCACTACTTCCTACAATTGCCACAAAATAGTTATTTATAAGCTAGATGTTTTTTTGCAATTGACATTTTTTTACTGCAGGGCAATATAACAAAATGTCTTACTAGATAGAAAATTATAGCCACCTCATGATGCACGATCATTAGTGAAAAAATCAAAAATAAGTTTTTTAAAATTATTTTCCCGCAAAGAATTCCTTATAGATTGAGAAATAGAGTTCCAGAGTCTAACGCCGTTTATAAAGAAAAGCCTAGAAGAGCTTAAGTAGTTGAACTTCGGCAGAATTAAATTAGTTGACCGTCTGCTTATGGAAAACCTTAGCTTATCGTAAAGATATTCTGGTTTTTTATATAGTAGCAACTTGAACATAAAAATACAATTTCGAGCTTGAATAATGTTAGGTAGCCCACATCCAAGTATTGAATTTCTAAAAGTCGATATATGATCGAACTTTTTCAATCCATGTACATAACGGATAGCATGGTTAAAACCTACATCAAGTTTGTGAAGGGAGCACGAATCAAGTTTACTATAAACGACTTCGAAGTAAGTTATAAGAGGGTACATAATGGGAAGATAACCTAAGGTAACGTAGGGTATAAAATATTTTTCCCACTACTACATTGACATGATCGTCACAAGTTAGTTTAGAATTAATAACAAAGCCAAGGTTTCCTACCTTGTCGACCAACTGAAGCTTTGCAGAACCAATGTAAATGTGAGGAAAATCGGAGAGATGGAATTTATCTTTGTATATAGGAAGTACAAAGGATTTCAGAGGGTTAAGGAGCAGCTGGTTTGCAGTTGACCACTCAAGAATCGAACGCAAGTCCTCATTGAGCTTTGCAGATAAGTCCTGTAGCATATTAAAATGGTTTGAGACGTGTAGTTGCGCATCATCGGCGTAGGCGTGCAGCTGAACATGAGCGCAAGTGTTGAATATGTCGTTAAGAAAAATACTGAAGAGAAGGGGACCGGGAACAGAGCCCTGTGGCACTCCAGACCTGGTGTGCCCAACTATTGAACAAATATTTCCGACTTTGACTTTTTGCGCTCTGCCACTTATATAACTTTTACCAAGCAACGCAGCACTATCACAGAATCCAAAATATTTTACTAGCTTGTCACAAAGGAGACTATGATTAACAGAGTCAAATGCTTTCGAGAAGTCCAAAAGACACAACAATGTCAGATGACCACGGTCAAATTCCTGACGGACATCGTCTAGTACCTTAGTGACAGCAGTCGAGCAAGAATGGCCACCACTGAAAGCGGAATTAAGCGGGCTTAGAAGATTATGTTCCTCCACGAATGCAGTAATTTGATGAGTCATAAGTAGCTCAAACACCTTAGACAACCCAGACAGAATGCTATTGGTCTATAGTCAGACGGGTCAGAGGCCCGTAGTTTCTCCGCTAGAGGGGTGACAATTGCTACTTTCCACGCGGAGGGGAAAGAGGAGGTAGTGATACAATTGTTCATGTGATGAGTTATACAACTTAGAACATTAGGTAACAATATTAACTTAATAAATTTCAATGGTATTCCCTCAGCCCCGGCGCCATTGGTTTTAACACTGTAGATGCATTTCGCTACCTCCACTTCCCCCACCGATGCGAACTGAAAGTTTGCTACGGGCGATGAACCAGAGAGAGAAATCACGCGCAGAGAACCATTGGCAGCAGTTGAGCTAGATGCGACAAAAAACTCATTGAGGAGGTTGGGAGAGAACAGGGAACTTCAGCGCAGGGCTTTACGCCCAGCCTTTTCAAATTAGACCATAGCTGTTTGGAAGGCAGATCAGTATTAAGCTTACCACAAAAATATTTTTTTTAGAAAGTAGAACAGACGACGAGACTCTGTTCCGAGCCTGCTTATAGGAAATCCAGTTAACATTAGACGGTTGCCTCTTCCAAACTTTGTATGCGATATTGCAGCATTTAATGGCTTCTTTAACCACCCGTGTGAACCACGGGCAAGAACGGGGGCAAACGTGACTTTACGAAGTGGTACGTGCTTATTAAAAAAATAAAGTATAGATTGGGTTAAGAACTGTAATTTGTCATCAGAGGAGACTAAATGCCGGCAAAAATCCCATGAAAAATTGATCAATCAGAAAATAAACTATCAAATTGTATGGCATTATAGTCGCGGTAGTAGAAACTAGTAGGCAAATCATCAATTCGTTGCATTTTTAAATTAAATGTACAAAAAATCAAATCATGGTCCGAGATGAAGGACAATTGATCGAACAGAACCACTCCGGTGGAGTGGGGGACGATAAAAATATCCAACAAACTCGGACGCATGTTATTAGATAACCTGGTAGGCATTTGGTTATTAACGATGTACATACCGTTCGACGCGACAGCATTTGCGAAGTTGACCAAAGTAGAATCGGGATTTAGTAAGTTTATGTTAAAATCCCCAAAGACAATTAAATGATCAATGTCTGTTAAATGAGTTGAAAGATCATCAAAGAAAGGTTGAGAGGGCGAGCTTTTGTTAGGATTATATACACATGCCACAAGAACTTTAGATATTGTATCCGATAGGGTTAAAGAAAGAAATTCAACGTCAGATACGGTTGACCGACTTACAACTTTCACGTCTAGGTAATCTCTACAATAGATAGCTACTCCGCCTCCCTTTTTAATCAAGCGGTCATTTCGAAATAGTTTGTAATTTTCAATAGTCAGGAATATCCAGGTTAAACCAAGTTTCCGATACACAAATGACATCAACAGAAGAACGTTCAAAGATACTTTTAACATAGTCTAGCTTTTCCCTGTTAAGACTACTAGCATTAAAATGCACAGCTCTGAAACCATCTGCCTGATTACATAGCACATTCAACATAAAAGACTGATCAGCTGTCATTTGAATAATTGATATTGACTAAAACGCGAAAAAAACATAAACAAAATAAAACAATGATAATAACAAAATAACACAATAGCAGAAAATCGGTCGTGTTATGTACATATGTATAAATGCATGTAAGTTTATCGAGCAGCATAAGTGAGGTGAGTATAAATTTCTAGTACAGAGGATGGGGGCATACAAAAGCAAAAAAAAAATAAAAAAAAAATAATAAAAAATACTTGAATGTAGATACATGTGTGTATATAAATAACATGGTTTGATAAGAACAAAACAAGCCAAAAGCAGCAGTAACAATATATGAAGGTAGGTATGAAAGTACACTTAAAAATAAAGTTTGTGTTTAACAGCAAGTGCAAATGCTTAACATAATACGAAATATGAGCATAAACAAGATATAAAATAAAATATTAAGAAGTACTAACAATACTGAGTAAAATATCAGTGCTAGTTATGTTGACAGGTTTACTGCTACTAGTGACATTGTAGAACTTTTTTCAGAATTCTTTAAATCGACTTATTCATCCAAACATTTTCAAAATCCTTTTCTCCGGGTCCCGATGGTGTTCCCAGCTGCGTACTTAAGTAGTGTGCTGCAAATTTTTCTGTGCCGATCTTAAAATTATTTGAATTATCTCGTCTGCGTCGTTTCCATCACTATGGAAAACATCTTTTGTTATACCCTTGCATAAAAAAGGGAGAAGGTCAAAAATCGAAAACTATAGAGGCATAGTTAAGCTTTCAGATATTCCTAAGACGTTTGAACAGATTATTACCAGCCAACTTCAATATCAGTGCACTTCTTTATTGTCTTCTTCTCAACATGGTTTTATACGTCAAAGGTCATCTACCACTAACTTACTTGCATTTACCTCCATAGTAATAGAAGGATTTACGAAAAAAAGCAAACGGATGTCATCTATACTGACTTTAGTAAGGCTTTGGACTACGTTAATTATGAGCTTCTTATTCGTAAACTAGACCTGATGGGTTTTCCATTTCGACTTTTAACATGGCTAGCAGGCTATCTTTCAAACAGGACTCAACAAGTTCTGTTCAAATACAAACTTTCAACGTCGATTGAGGTATCCTCTGGAGTGCTTCAAGGCAGCCATTTGGGTCCATTGCTTTTTACTTTGTTTATAAACGACATACCTCAGATTAACTTACATTCCAGAACCTTGAAGTATGCAGACGACGTAAGCTCTGCTACTCATATTGTCAGACTGATACGGGCTCCTTGAATCTCCTTCAGTCTGATTTGGACTCTTTTCAATTATGGTATGCAAAAAATTTACTTGATTTAAATTTCGCTTAATGTAAACAAATGACATTTCACCGTGTGAAGCTAGTCTTGAAACATCATCATCATCATTTATTGGCGCTTAACCGCCTAAGCGATTTTGGCCGTCGCCTATCAAAGCACGCCAGTCATTCCTTTTTAGCGATAACTGACGCCAATTGGAAACCCCAAGGGAGTTCAAGTCATCCTCCACCTGTTGTTTCCATCTCAGTCGAGGCCTCCCCCTTCCTCTGCTGCCGAATTCGGGTGACGATTGGAAAAACCTTCTGGGCTGGAGCTTCTTTGTCCATTCGCATGACGTGACCCAGCCAGCGGAGCCTTTGGGCTTTAATTCGCTGGACTATGGTCAGATCTGCGTAAAGCTCGTACAGCTCATCGTTAAATCTCCTTCGATACTCGCCGTCGGCATCACGGGAAGGACCATAAATCTTCCGGAGAACTTTTCTCTCAAATACTCCAAG
Source organism: Campiglossa producta (assembly GCA_964058755.1). Classification (NCBI taxonomy): domain Eukaryota; kingdom Metazoa; phylum Arthropoda; class Insecta; order Diptera; family Tephritidae; genus Campiglossa; species Campiglossa producta. Next base: position 86,633,661 of record CAXKVI010000002.1, on the reverse strand, counting down.
GGCCATCTCATCTTCTCTTGACATTGTCCATGAATCTGAGCCATACATCAGGACAGGTATGATGAGAGACTTATAGAGCGTGATCTTTGTTCTTCGAGAGAGGACTTTACTTCTCAATTGCCTACTCAGTCCAAAGTAGCACTTGTTCGCAAGAGTGATTCTCCGTTGGATTTCTAGACTGATATTATTTTCGGTGTTAATGCTGGTTCACAAATAGACGAAGTCCCTCACAGTTTCAAATTTGTAACTATCAACAGTGACGTGGCTGCCAAGGCGCAGGTGCGCCGATTCTTTCTTTGATGACAGCAAATACTTCGTCTTGTCCTCGTTGACCGCAAGACCCACTTTTTTCGCTTCTTTATCCAGTCCAGAGAAGGCAGCGCTTACGGCGCGGTTGTTAAGGCCAATGATATCAATATCATCGGCATACGCCAGCAATTGCACGCTCTTGTAATAGATTGTACCATTGCGGTTTAGCTCTGCTGCTCGAATTATCTTCTCCAGCATCAGGTTGAAGAAATCGCACGAAAGGGAGTCGCCCTGTCTGAAGCCTCGTTTGGTTTCAAATGGCTCAGAGAGGTCCTTCCCGACTCTGACGGAGCTGTTAGTATTGCTCAACGTCATTTGGCAAAGCCGTATAAGCTTTGCAGGGAAGTCAAATTCAGACATAGCGGCATACAGGCAACTCCTTTTTGCGCTGTCAAAAGCGGCTTTGAAATCGACAAAGAGATGGTGTGTGTCGATTCTTTTATCATGGGTCTTCTCCAGGATTTGGCGTATCGTGAAAATCTGGTCGATGGTAGACTTACCAGGTCTAAAGCCACACTGATAAGGTCCAATCAGCTTGTCTACGATGGGCTTCAGTCTTTCACACAATACGCTGAAAGAACCTTATATGCGATATTAAGAAGGCTGATTCCGCGGTAGTTGGTGCGGTTAGCGGGATCGCCTTTCTTGTGGATTGGGCAGAGCACACTTAAATTCCAATCTGGAGGCATGCACTCGTCTGACCATATTCTGCATAAGAGCTGATGCATGCTTTTTACCAGCTCTTCGCCTCCGTGTTTGAACAGCTCGGCGGGTAGTCCGTCTTTTCCAGGCGCTTTGTTGTTTTTGAGCCGGGATATAGCTATCCTCACTTCATCATAGTCAGGTGGCGGGACGACTTTTCCATCGTCAGGGATTGGGGTATCGGGTTCGACGTCTCCCTCGCAATTTAGCAGTTAGGAGAAGTGCTCCCTCCATAATTTAAGTACACTCTGTACGTCGGTTACCAGGTCACCATTATTGTCCTTACAGGAACTTGCCCCGGTCTTAAAACCTTCCGTCATCCGCCGGATCTTTTCTTAGAATTTTCGGGCATCATTCCTGTCAGCCAGCATCTCAAGCTCCTCACACTCACGCCTTTCGGCCTCACGTTTCTTTTTTCCGAAAAGGCGTCTCTCTTCCTTCTTTGCCTCACGATAGCGTTGCCATACACTGCGGGTTGCGCCCGTTCGCAACGTCTCCCTGTAGGCAGCGTCCTTTTTGTCCGAGGCAGTGCTGCATTCCTCATCGTACCAGTTGTTTTTGCGGGCTCGCTGGAACCCTATAGTGGCCTCAGCGGCGGTACGTAATGAGTGAGAGATATGCTTCCATTGCTCGGTTGCATCGTTAGGTCGAGGATTGCTCTCCGATAGCAGGTGTGAGAGTCGAGTGGAGAAATTGTCAGCTGTCTGTGTCGTGCGCAGCTTCTCGACGTCAAACTTTCCTTCCGTTACTGTGCGCACTTTCTTTGCTACACAGAGGCGTGTGCGTATCTTGGCTGCAACAAGATAATGGTCCGAGTCGATATTGGGACCACGAAGGGTACGCACGTCCAGAACGGTGGAGCTATGTCTGCCGTCGATCATGACATGATCAATCTGGTTTCTTGTTCTTTGATCAGGAGACAGCCATGTGGCTTGGTGTATTCGTTTATGCTGGAACCTGGTACTACTGATGACCATATTGCGAGCAGCGGCGAAATCAATCAACCTAGTGCTGTTGGGGGATGTTATATCATGGAGACTAAATTTTCCAACTGTTGGACCAAAGACTCCTTCCTTGCCCACCTTCGCATTAAAGTCGCCGAGCACGATTTTGATATCATGTTGGGGGCAGCGATCATAAGTCTGATCAAGTTTATCGTAGAAGGAGTCCTTCTCTGCGTCGTCCGTCTCCTCAGTCGGAGCATAGGCGCAGATAAATGTTATGTTGAAAAATTTCGCCTTGATGCGGATCGCAGCGAGACGCTCGTCCACGGGGGTGAACGCTAGTACTTGGCGGCGAAGTCTCTTTCCCACCACGAATCCTACACCACGCGCTTTGCCGCGTGTCTGGCCACTGTAGTATACGTCACAAGGTCCGATGGTCGTCTTTCCTTGTCCCGTCCATCGCATTTCCTGCAGGGCGGTGATGTCAGCCTTTGCGTTAACGAGGACATCAACCAGTCGGGCAGCGGTACCATCCCTTGAAAGGGTCCGGACATTCCAGGTACATGCCCTAATATCCTTCTCATTATCCTGTGCCGGGTCGTCAACATTAAAGGGGGTTCTCATCCGAGGCTTGATTTTTGTTCTTTTCATTGGAATTGGATTTTACGTGCCGGGTCCCAAACCCAGCGCACAACCCGTTTTCGGGGTTTTGGAAAAGATTTACACATTTATATAGCGAGCCGCTTGCTCCAAGACAGACGCCCGCTTACAGCCGCACCTCATGGTGTACAGACGCTGCGAAAAAGACCTCGGTGAGCCCTTAAACCAAGTATGTCAGAGTGGCCCCACCGGGGCTCCCTCTCTTTCTGCCGCGAGCCTAGGTAGCTCACGTTGCCCAGAGTGCACGAACGAGGACGCAAGAGTCGGGATTGAGCAAGGTCACTCAGCAACCACACTCCATTACACTCGGAGGCGAAATGCCGAAACCTTTTATGCTAAATAGTACTTCTGTGGAGCGTATTTCTACTGTAAATTATTTAGGGGTTCTTTTTGATCCGAAATTGAGTATTAAATGTATGGGCCATAGTCATAGTCGAGATAAAGTGGGTACTCTGTCTCGACTATGACAGAGTACCCACTTTATCTCGACTATGACTATGGCCCTTTATCTCGTCTATTGCTAACAAGGCGATGGGTGTACTTGGATTCGTCAAAAGGTGGGTAAAGAGTTTGATGACACGTATCTTACTAAGGTCCTTTATATATCTTTGGTCCGACCAATTCTAGAATATTGCTCATGTGTATGGTGTCCCGTATATCAAATTCATATAAACCGAATTGAGTCAGTTCAAAAGCAATTTTTAATCTTTGCGCTTCGTGGCTTTAACTGGGATTCGAATAGTCACCTTCTACCTTACAGAAGTAGGCTTCTTCTTATACGCTTACCGTCTCTGGAAAATCGAAGAATATTACTTGGGGTAATGTTTCTCCATAAACCCATAACAGGTGATATAGATTCGTCCGGCCTTCTTAATCGTTTAAATTTCGCTGTGCCTGCTAGAATATCCCGACATTATGTTCCCTTCTACTTAGCCATTTGTCGTCTGAACTTTGCTAAAAATGATCCTCTGCGTATATGGTGCTCATATTACAATGACTTGTACAGCTGTATTAGTATTGAATGTTCTCTTGCAACTTTTCGTAATGCAATACTTGATAATTTAGCCTGAAACAGATTGATGAACCGCGAACACGCATATGTTATCGAGTAATTCAGGATTGGAAACGATTGATTTCCAACCTTTAGACTGCCAGCCTCTGAGTTGATTGCAATTGAATGCATTCCAACAACGTAAACATTTTGACTTCATCGTAAATTACGATTCGTAATACACTTACTACTTGATTGGAATCGATTGCATGCCAACAACGTGAAATAAAATCTCGATTGGTATCATACCCTGTCACGTTTCTTCGCTGAATGGAATCGAATGCATTCCGAGGATATGCTGATTGGAATCTTTATGCATTTCAACAGCGTGCTGATCGGAATTTAAGTAGTTGCATTCCGATAGTGTAGCAACGGAATTCCATGATGTTTCCGCGGCATAAGCTTTGATTATTTCGTTCATTTCATATCATCTGCATTACATACCAATGTAATTCGCATATAGTTTATGGAATTTACGAAATACATAGCTTATAGCCGCTTCAACAAATGGTGGTTTTAGCACTGTGCTAGCCTCCTATGAATACTTTTGGAAGGGACCAGTCCCGAAATAAATAAAATGTGGGTAAAGTGAGCTCATCTCGATGCATGTCTCAGAGCCTAGTGCTGAGTGTCATTCAGCTTTTGCTGCTATCTGCAAACTCGTTAGTGCTAACGCTCACCCTCATTTAGTAACAACAATAAAATTAAATAAAATTAAATTTACAGTCCACTTATAATTAAAAATTTAGAATAAAAAAAAAAAAAATTATAATTAAAAAATACCGGCGGCGGCGGGATTCGAACCCTGACCGCCGGAGTGTGAGATGGATACGTCAACCACTGTGCCACAGCTCATACTCCTTAGCCAATGACTAAATACATATAATAATAAACTACTCTCCGCCCACCATTTAACTTCAGCTTAGACACGTGATATCTACTACCATCTTTATAACTATAATTTGTTCTAGGTATGTTTAGAACTAAGAGTATGTTATATATACTTATTTAACTTTTCTGTTTTGTAAACACGTATATATCTTGTATGTCGACCGCTCTGTGTATGTGTCGACTTTAAATAAATAAATAAATACAAATATCGTGTGAATGGTGGTGTGAAATTTGTTGTTTTAACCTGTAATCCAGTTCTTTGTACTGTATTTTTTCTCTGAGTGTGTCACCGACTAAATCGACGTCTCTTTACGACATGGACTGCATAATTGCAAGAAGTGTTACGTTGATGGCATTAAGCTTGCAACTGTCAGCAATTCAAAGATATTACTTTATGAAAAACAATTGTTTTAATATAAAACGCCTTTGCTGTTTTTTACGTTATTTATTATATTAAATATGTATACAAGAATGGAGCTCGAACTTTTGAGATTAAATTTCGAGCCACTTTGTAACTGAACGCAATTATTCTCTTCGCGTACTAGTTCCGGTTTTAGCTCAGGTCTAAAATACAACTTTTTTCAATCCCCGAAAAGATTGCCCCTCTTTTAATCTTGGCTGGGTTTTAAATTTGAACCAAAAATTATTAAAATCATCTGTAGAAAATTTGGTGATTTAAAATAATCTGGAAAAGTTAAAAAATTGCATTAAACAAAAAAACGGCTTAAATTTTAGTTTCGAATTATAAACCGTGTACTTTTTCTTGCATCAAAAAATGTTGAAAATAAGTGGATTTTCCTTTTATTTAAGTAGTTTTCATATGATATTCATATTTGTTACATCACTGTTATATACAACAACCGAAACTTAACGTGCCTTTCAGGGTTACTTCTATTGCAGATCGGTTGAATGTTGAATTTGCACTTATTCATAAAGAAAGAAAGAAAGCTAATGAGGTTGCATCTATGGTACTTGTTGGTGATGTTAAAGAAAAAATAGCTATCTTGGTGGACGATATGGCGGATACATGTGGTACAATTGTGCATGCTGCTGACCGATTGGTTGAAGCAGGTGCTCTCAAGGTGAGTCGAACTTTATATGTTATACACTTCTTTAATAGTGAGCCTGGTATTTCCTAACAAACACAGTCTCTAACGTTGGAGAAATGTTCGTCTTCACGTTAGATAACTCCTACAATAAAGAACTTAGGAAGTCTAAGAGGGCAACTTGGAGAGAACACTGCGAAAACATTAAAGATCTTGCTACGGCAGTCCGGCTCCAAAAGGCCCTTCTGAGAGGCCATAGCAACGTCATTTGTACTCTGAAGAATTCAGATGGGAGCTACACCAAGCAGCCGGAAGACACATGCAAACTCTTGCTTGCTACTCACTTTCCGGACTGTACACCAGGCTATCAACACTCATATCCTAGAGTAGATGATTCTCCAACTATTAGTGGAGGAGAAAAGAGCCTGGCAGCAAAGCTAACCAATGTCAAAAATGTCCAATGGGCTTTATCGACTTTCAGTCCTTTCAAATCCCCAGGACCGGATGGGGTCTCTCCTTGTCTGTTACAGCAAGGAATTAACTATACAGCTCCAGTCCTATCAAATTTATATAGAGCATCCCTGCTGCTAGGATATATTCCTAACAGGTGGACAGAGGTTAAGGCTGTTTTTATACCGAAACCAGGGAAACCGGAAAATCTGCCATCGTCATATCGACCAATAAGTCTCAGTTCCCTTCTCCTAAAAGGAATGGAGAAAATTTTGGATCAGCACATTAGAGAAGAGAACTTAAAGAAACTTCCTCTGTGTAAAACCCAATTCGCGTACCAACCCGGAAAATCTACAGAGACTGCTATCCATTGCCTTACGGAAAAAATTGAAAAAGCCATAGAGTCTAAAAACATAGCCCTATGTGCATTTATCGATATATCAGGCGCTTTCGATAATACGACGTATCAGGCCATTGAAGAAGCCATGATTAGCAAGGACGTAAGCCAAATGATTACTCGCTGGGTGCTGGCCATGCTAAAGCAAAGAAAAATCAGCTTTGAAATAGGAGGGTGTGCCGGCTCAATCGTGCCCACAAGAGGATGCCCTCAAGGAGGTGTACTTTCTCCTCTACTTTGGACCCTTGTCATAGACGAACTTCTTTACCTTTTGAAGGGCAATGGTTTTGACGTTCGGGGCTATGCAGATGACTGGGTCGTCTGCGTAACAGAAATGCATGACGAAACAATATCCGATCGCATGCAACAAGCCCTTCGCATCATTGAAAGATGGTGTGCTAGCAAATGACTATCTATTAACCCAAACAAACCAATCTTGGTGCATTTCACGCGGCGAAGCAAGCTGTCCTTGTTAGAGCCGTCCCTAGGAGGCAGCTGCATAAGTTTTTCGACGGAGGCAAAATACCTAGGAGTAACATTGGACAAGACCCTCACATGGAATGCTCATCTGGAAGCTACGATAAATAAAGTAACGAGGGCTTTTTTCGCGTGCACTACACTTTATGGCAAAACATGGGGGCTGTCTCCCAAAATGACGTATTGGTCATTTAATGCAGTTGTGAAGCCAATAGTAACCAATGCTTCCCTGGTCTGGTGGCCTAAGACTGCTCAGAGAACAGCAGCAACTAAATTAAGTAAGCTGCATCGGCTGGTCTGTGTCGGCATAACAGGTGCACTGAGAACATGCCCTGCTGATGCTCTAAGTGCCCTTGTAGGAATACCTCCCTTCCCTATTCTGATAGAGAACTAAGCCACATTCGCTGCATTGAGACTTCAAAATGTTTCTGATCTAAAAATTGGAAATATGACAGGACATATGAAGATAGTCAAGAACTTCATAAACGATCCTATATTGCAAGTAAATGATGCAACAACTCCTACGCTCAGGATCACGCGAAAATTTGAGGTTTCAATCGTTGATCGAGTGCTCTGGGAAACAGAGAACCCATATGCTGAATCTGATTCGGAGACTTGGTATACGGATGGATCGAAGCTGGAATCTATGGACCAAACTATAAAAAATCGATACCAATGGCAGAGAATGCCTCCGAAGAGGACTATCCTCTAAGCGAATTTACATTATGTCGGACAGTCAGGCCGCCCTACATGCCTTGCAGTCGTACACAATAACTTCGAAGCTTGTTTATGAGTGCGTCACAGTCCTTAATGATCTGGGGGCCAAAAACAAAGTGTTGTTAGGTTGGGTCGCAGGGCATGAAGGACATGACAGCAACGAAAAAACCACCAGCTTGCAAAACAAGGTGCTCTAACATCATTTTATGGTCCGGAACCTTTCTGTGGGCTCATCAAGGCCCGCGTAAAGGAGATCATAAGCAACTGGGAAGACAAACAGTTTAGGCAGCATTGGCTTAGCTGCCTAGGACAGAGGCAGGCCAAACTCTTTATAGAACCATGGCAAAGATCATCGGTCGGGCTCATAAATCTAAGAAGGGTGGATCTAAGAACCCTCACTGGGTATTATATGGGACATTGTAGTCAACGTTATCACCTGAGTAAATTGAATCTGTCAGATACAACAATATGTCGGTTTTGCGAACGGGACGATGAAACACCGGTCCACATTCTCTGCGAATGCATTGCGTTAGCAAGAAAGAGAGTTTGCTACCTAGGTGGTGTCACTCTCAATCCGTTCGTGATATGGAATAAAAAACCTCAGGAGGTGCTCAAATTTATAAAGAGCCTCCGCATACAGCAATAAGCTGATAGCTCACACAATAGATTGTATTAATGGTCGCGGTGTAATAAGGCCTTATAATAATAATATTAGATAACTAGGTTAATTTTCTAACTATTCTCTATTCGAAGGCAACAGTAGAGAACTGCACTAGAACTCCATTCGAGATAGGTTAGAGAACTAGCCAAAAGGCGAGCATGCTATCGACTATCGATTATTTCGATCAGCTGTTGTCGTTCATCCTTTATTTCAATCAAAATGTTTGTGAAGCGTGAATTGCAAAGTTAGTAAGTGAAGTAAAAAATTAAATTAAATGAAAAGAAAAATATATAAAAGCGAATGGGAGCAAGTCGTTAACATGCTATTTGAAAATAGACGTAAAACTGAACACGAAGTGGCAGAAGAAGCTTCTCCGCCAAATCAGCCAGGAAGCAGCAGAGAATGCCTGGAATTAAGCATAAGTATATACAAACATTGATATAGGTATACCTGTAAAATGTTCGATTTAAAAGTATTATAAAGCATTAATCCACCCTCGTGAAGGGTGGACACCTTGCCGCGGTACGAGGGCTTAAGTCGATAACCACAGGGCTATGCTGCCCTTGTGATCATAGCGCCGCCGGTACTACATCACGAGAGAAGCAAAGCCTCTCTGGCGCGACGACTAAGATCTTCCCCCTCCCAATCCAGGGTGTTATGCGATCACGTGCCCATTGGACGTTTGCAGCCGGGAGGCAAATCGTGGCTGTAATCGAACGGAGCCTCTCTGATACCGGGCCGCCTCGGAGAGTAACTATGGCCTTACCGCGGTATGGGGCTCTGCCGCGGTGGACGACACATTCCACACACGGGTCGATTAGCTCTGGATAACAAAGTAAGTACCGGTACAAACATAGTGAAGCCAACAACGACTGATTCTAAAGCCCTAGTAAGTGCCGGAACCGAAACCAAGTCTTTAACGTCTGTGGCAGTGGTCTCACGACCTGGCCCCAGAGATCCAAATAAGGGAACGACCGCGATGGCAACTATGGGTCGAAATTTACCCCAAAAGACATCTCCCAGTCGCTCTGAGTACTTGGACAAAAGAGCGGTCGCGAGGATCCTGAAGAAATACGAGGGTATTTCACAAGAGACGCTATCGCCGAATGCTAGAAAGACGGTGGAGATGGCTGAAGCTATCTTACCGAACTTCCAAAGGTTAATGGAAATCCCTTCAAACGCCAGAGATCGGACGTGGATTTAAAACCTCACCCGAAGCGGCAGCAAAACGCCCGCGTAGTGGGTAAACTTAGCTTTGCTGAAGTGACTAAGGATAGGATCCTCATAGGCGTCATTGACCGAGGTAACGAAAGCTGAGCCATCCCTAGGGACCAGTGGCGGTACGTCCGGAACGCTATCGGTAATGCCCTTCTCGACATTATGGATGAGTCTCCGGGTGCCACGCCGATGGGTTCTGATTCGGGATGGCACCAGGGCCGAATCAAGGTATTCGCTTGAGAGGATGCAAAAACTGTTGCACTGTACAAGGCAGCAGCTGCAAGACTGGGTGAGATCTACCAAGGGGCAAAAATCGAGGTTGTCGACTGGAAGGACATCCCGGCTCGGCCAAGGGCAAGAGCGTGGATTCCTGCTATCCCTGCTGAACCTGAGAGAATTCTCAGGATGCTGAGGATTATGAACCCGTCTCTCCCGACGCAGGACTGGGGTGTCAAACTGGTCGAGAATGCGGTAGGGCCTGACAGGCAAGTGGTCTTCACCTTGAATAAGGAAGCACTCGAGCCCCTTAAACGGTGCAATGGACGAGTGCACTACGGCATGGGTCAGATCGTGATCCACGTATACCGCGGCGATGCTCAGCGCGCTGCTATTTCGGCTGCACCGGAGGGCTCGGACATCGCAGTGCCGGTAGAGGAGTGGGAGATTTCCGAATCGGAAAATATGGTATCTGCCACCACAATTCACGAAGGAGCAGTGAACAGCTCGGAGATGGGAGACAGCCTGCTGGATGGGGAAGACCTCAACGTCACAGTGATAGCAGCTAGTCCTGAGCGCACCAATGTCGATACTGCCACAGTTAGTAGGATCTCGGACACGCCAAATCGTGGTCTGAACAAATCGTCGTTGAAAAATAAGCCTCCAGACGAGGTGGAACTCGACGATACGGCGGTGGCAGGGAAATCTGAGCGCTCTCTTGTTGGTGGTGATTCAGATAAACCTGCACAAATCTAAAGCAGCCTCGGCTGCTTTAAACAGTCGTCTCTCTAAAGCCGACATAGATGTGGTCCTCATCCAAGAACCCTGTGTCAACAGCTCAAGGATTTGCGGTTTGGGGACTAAGGGTTTTAAGCTTATCCGAGCCAGCGAGGTGGGGCAGGGTTAGAGCCTGTATTTTGGTTAAGTCTGAGCTGAATGCATTTCTCTTGCCCAACTATAGCAATGGTGACGTTACAGCGGCCAGTTTAACAGTCGACGGTACCAGTCTGACTATGACGTCAGTCTATATGCCCTACGACGCCGAAGAACCTCCGTCACAGAGGGAGGTAAAAGACCTGGTGGCAAATTTTTGCATGGGTCATCTTATTATCGGAACTGACGCCAATGCTCATCACGTCCAGTGGGGAAGCTCCGATATCAATGCTAGAGGAGAGTCGTTGTTTGATTATATGTTAACAACTAACCTGGTGGGTAACGAACCTACGTTTATTACTAAAACCCGTAGGGAGGTCATAGATCCCACTATTTGCAGCGAAGGCGCTTATGAGTGGGTCAGAAAATGGCGCGTTCTCGATGAACACTCATTCTCCGACCACCGGTACGTAGAATTAGTTCTAGACTTTTCTGTTGAGCAGCCGGTTATGAAACAAAACCCACGTAACACTAACTGGCAGCTACACAATGAAATACTATCTAGGGACTTGCCAGCACTGCCCCCACAAGTTCCCTCATCAGTAGGGGATTTGGAGGATCTGGTAAAGACCTTTACTACGGCGCTCTCGAATGCTCTAGAGCAGGCTTGCCCAGTGCCAAAACCACGCGGTAAACATAGGCCGCATTGGTGGTCCTACGACCTGGACTCGCTCCGCAAATCATGTAGGACACAATTTAATAAGGCCAAGAGCCTTGGCACGGAGACTCAATGGCTCGAATATAAAGTTAAACTCAGAGCCTACAAAAAAACTCTGAGGCAGGCGAAGAGAGTATCGTGGAGAAACTTCTGCACTGGGGTCGAAAATGTCGACGATACAGCGAGACTTAGACGAGTGCTCTCAAAAACTCAAACAGCCACAAGCTATTTGCGCAAACCTGACGGATCCTGGACCAGCACGGAGAGGGAAACCCTAGAGCTGCTCTTGAATACGCACTTCCCAGGGAACTTGCATGAGGAACCCCTAGCACCTACAACAAACCTGGCTGTACACATACCCATCACGGAGAAAAAGGTTAGGTGGGCGGTTAAAAGCTTCGAACCGTTCAAGTCTGCCGGGCCAGACGGGATTATTCCCGCACAACTCATAAACACGCTGGAGACATCAGCCAAATGGCTGGTATTTCTCTATACGGCCTGCCTAGCTCTTAGCTACATTCCGTGCTCCTGGAGAAGTGCCACGGTAGTGTTTATTCGTAAGGCGGGGAAGGCGTCTCATTACGAGCCCAAGGACTATAGGCCGATCAGTCGCTCATCCTTTGTGCTCAAAACCTTCGAGAGGATAATAAATGGCTACCTCTCCTCTACTATTGATAGCAACCTGATCTGTAGCTATCAGCATGCATACACCAAAGGGAAATCTACAGAAACTGCGCTTCACAGCCTAGTTTCTGTTATTGAAAAATCGCTGTATGAAAAGGAGTACTGTCTTGTGGCCTTTTTAGATATTGAAGGAGCCTTCAACAACATAAGCAACAACATGCTATAAACACCGCTTTAACAAGTCTGGGCATAAGCAGGTCTCTTATTGGACTTATTGATGAACTGCTAAGGGGCAGACGAATAGTTTCATCACTGGGCTCGGTTCACTTATCACGCTATGTCACAAGGGGAACGCCTCAGGGTGGTGTTCTCTCCCCGCTTCTATGGAACCTCACTGTCAACTCGATGCTGCGAGACACAAGCTGGGGGTGCGGGAAGGTAGTGGCATATGCAGACGACTTAGCTATAGTATATAGGGGCAAATTCCCACAAACCCTGTGCGACTTGATGCAAGTAGCACTGAGAGAGGTTTCCTCATGGTGCTCGCGCTGCGGACTGAGCATCAACCCGGGAAAGTAGAACTGGTCCTTTCCACCAACCGCTATAAGATACCACCGCTAATACTACCAAAACTGAATAACGTGCACCTGAACTTGGCTGACAAAGCCAAGTTCTTGGGCACAGTTCTGGATAGGAAACTAACCTGGAAGGAGAATGTTCTTCAGCGCCAGAAGAAAGCGTGTATTGCACTCTACACGTGCAAAAGAGCCATTGGAAAGAAATGAGGGCTCAACCCCAAAATATGCAAATGGATCTACACTGCAATCATTCGACCAATCATGCTCTATGGAGTTGTGGTATGGTGGCCTGCGCTGAGCAAGGCAACAAACCTTAATCTGCTAGGTAAAGTACACAGATCTTGCATGATCTGTATAAGCGGTGCGTTAAGAACAACGCCCAATGAAGCACTCCAGGCCATTCTTGGCATTTTGCCAATCGATCTGGAAGGGCACAAGGTAGCAGCAGCATCGGCTCTGCGTCTAAGGGAAACGTCCGGCTGGGGCGCAAGCACTACTGGACACGCCTGTATTTTGGGATCCTATAGCTTTCTTCCGCTGAGCACAGATCGCTGTGCGACCACAACAGTCGGAGATAGCGGTTTTAAAATCAACATTCCCAGCAGGGAAGAATGGGAGAGCACGGATCGGAATCCCGCCACTCATGGCGGCACTTCCATTTATACTGATGGCTCGAAGTTAGACGGCAGAGTTGGAGGAGGGGTTTATTCAAAGGATCTGAACCTTGAGCTCTCCTTCAGACTACCTGATCACAGCAGTGTCTTCCAGGCTGAAGTTTCAGTAATCATGGACGCCGCGGCTTGGATAGGCCAACACACTATCAGACGACATTTGTATATTCAGCGACAGCCAGGCGGCCATCAAATCCCTTGGCTCTTACTCGTTCAACTCTGAACTGACGCTCAGCTGTCGTCGATCTCTACAAGAGATGGCCCAACAGAATCGCGTTAACCTCACATGGGTCCCGGGCCATAGGGACATTGAGGGAAATTGTAGGGCAGACGAACTTGCGAGGCAGGGCATGACCAAACAGGTTCTTCGCGATAAAGAGCGCTTAGGTATGCCGTTTGCCACATGCAAGCTTATGCTGAAGGAGTACACACTCCGTCAAGCCAACGAAAGATGGCTGCAATCTCCAGGATGCCGGATATCCAAAGAAACCTGGCCGAAATGGGATCATAAAAGATCAAGACAAATTTATGCCATAAGAAGAAGGGAAATCTCCATATTAATAGGCGTATTAACTGGGCACTGCCTCATTGGTAGGCACGCAGAAAGACTTGGTGTGTCCTACCGACGATGCTGTTGGAGTTGTAAGGATGATGAGGAGGAGGAAACGGTGGAGCACCTCATCTGCAACTGCTCGGATTTAAGTGGCGCGAGAATGCGCTTTTTGGGAGTTCCCTTCCTGGTCAGCCTACGCCAGGTCACGGAGCTGGACATAAAGGACCTGATGGCCTTCATCAAGTCATCTAAATGGTTCGAGGAGGAGTAACGGTGTCGGTATAGGAAGGTCAGTCCTGGGATTCTGCTATGTGGAGAATTCCGTTAATACCGGGATTTTCCATATGGCAGGGTCCCGGAACTGACTTTCCTAGTGTTGGTGGTATCACAACGGGCCTTTTAATACTGGCCTAGGTGTGCCTCTGCGGCAGCCACTTGAACCTAACCTAACCTATTAATCCAAAAAATAAAACGAGTTTTTTTTCAATTAAGCGCCATTTGCAAACTAACACTAGAGAATGACATTCGAACTCGACTCGGAAATTATAGTTTGATTTGAGAATTATGTCCCATTTTGTTGGAGAACCATGTGTTTCTCGAGTCGTCCTCTAGCGTTTGAGATTGGAGAATGAGACTAGTTCTCGAATGTACCTCCAATCGAAATTTAGCATCATGGTTTGTTGGGTTGCTCAACATGGGCCTTTCCTACCCAAACTGGCAGGTTTTTTTCCATTTGATTGGTTGGTGGGTTAGATGAAATTTTTGTAGGCTTTGCGAAATAAATAGGAAACAAAAAAATTTTTTTTTTTTTTTTTCAAACATATGGGATGTTTAGAGGTTCCTGATACCAAAACCATAAATTTAAAAATTCGCTTTTGTAAAATTAAAATTTTAGCTTAAAGTTTGTACATGAAAGTACTTAATATTAAAAAACTCGGATGACTCATGTCCTTTTTGTTATACCTTTCATGAACATGAAATGGTATTATAACTTTGGTCCGATGTTTGTAAGTATGAGAAGAAGAAGAGATGGACCCATCAATAAGTATACCGAAATGATCAGGATGATAAGCTGAGTTGATTTAGCCATGTCCGTCTGTCCGTCTGTCTGTTTGAACGCAAACTAGTCCCTCAATTTTTGAGATATCTGGCTGAAATTTTGTATGTGGCCACCATTTTGTATTATAGGAATCACTTGTCGGAACTGACAAGATCGGACCAGTATAACATATAGCCCCCATACAACCGATTGTTCAGATATAAGGTTTTTTGGCCAAAACTTCCGCAATTAAAAAGTTAGTAACGTAAAATTTTGCAACTCGAGTACTTTCTATTTATGTAGTGTATATAGTGAAAATCAACGAGATCGGGCAAATGTAACATATAGCCCCCATACAACCGATTGTTCAGATATAAGGTTTTTTGACCAAAACTTCTGCAATTAAAAAGTTAGGAACGTAAAATTTTGCAACTCGAGTACTTTCTATTTATGTAGTGTATATAGTGAAAATCAACGAGATCGGGCAAATGTAACATATAGCCCCATACAACCGGTTGTTCCGATATAAGGTTTTTTGGCCAATACTTCCGCATTTAAAAAGTTAGGAACGTAAAATATTGCAACTTGAGTACTTTCAATTTATGTAGTGTGTAGAGGAAAATCAAGAAGATCGGGTAAATATAACATATAGCCCCATACAACCGGTTGTTCCGATATAAGGTTTTTTGGCCAATACTTCCGCATTTAAAAAGTTAGGAACGTAAAATATTGCACCTTTAGTACTTTCTACATATGTAATGTGTATAGTGTAAGTCAGTACAATTGAACACGTATAATATACATATAGCCTCCATACAATCGATTTTTCCGATAACTCGGATCCTATTATTTTGTAAGTTTTTTTAAATTATAACAAAGATGTGTAATGTATATAGTAAATATAGTTAAATTGAAATAGGCTGTACTGGGGATCGAACAGTGAAAATCGTGACGCTTATTCATGAAAGGTATATAGCCTTCGGCACAGCCGAAGAGAGCTTTCCTTACTTGTTTTTTACTAATTTCGGACCATACATTTGTCAAATTTTGGTAAACTTGGGAATAATTTAAAAACTTAGAAAGCTTTAACCACGAATTAAACCCGGCCCACAATGAAAATCGTCGCGAAAAAACCAAGCCATTATTCGCCCTGAAAACATGTATTTTTTTTATGGTTCTTTCCGACGAAAAAATGCCAGTGTGACTGCATTTTTTTTAAATATGTTGGGACGAAACATTGTTAGAAATCTTACTGCCATCATTTGGCAACACTGAATTACATTTTGACGTTTTGATATACAGACCGGCAGCTAGGGTTGTAAATAGCAAGAATACACACGTGGGAAATATGATATTGTAATATATTATATAAGCCTTAACTTTACTTTAGGAGGTGGGGCCCTGTGTAGAAGTCCACGCAAGTGGGGAAAGCTTCTGATCGCCATTCACTACGTCCGGGAAAGCCCACGTATCTCTGTATAGCAACTGAACACCCGTTCGGTGGTGAACTAAAGTGAGAAGGCGACAACCTGACAAGGCCACTCCGACATAATCGGTTTAAGGGCTTGCCAGGGGACTTCATCAGCAGCGTCTGTCACCATGAGGTGCGGCTGCAAGCGGGCGTTTGTCTTGAAGCGGCTCGCTATATAAATGTGTAATTTAAATCCAATCCCCCGAGAAACGGGTTGTGCGTAGGGTTTGGGACCCACCACATAAAAACAAACTTCCAATGAGATCCAATATTCAGGCCTCGGATATGTTAACTCACTCTTTAGATAACGACCACTGCAAACGAAATAGAGCATGTTCTTGTAATGTCCGAACCCTTAGCAGGGAAGGTGACGATGCCCGCCTAGTTGGGGTCCTCAAACAGGCAAAAGCTGACATCACCGCTATACAAGAAATGCGATGGACGGGCAAGGTTATAAGACCATCCAAACCTGCAATGTCTACTGGAGCGGCCACAATAATGAGCGCAGATTCGGCGTCGGTTTTGTGGTGGAAAAGAGGCTTGTGAAACAGGTAGTGTCTTTCACAGCCGTGAACGAGCGTATTGCCACAATCCGAATAAAACTACGATTTTTCACCATATGGTTTATCTGTGCGCACGCACCGACCGAGGAGAAGGACGACGTGGAAAAAGATGCATTCTACGCGAAATTACAAGAAACTTATGAGCGCTGCCCCCGTCATGATGTCAAAGTCGTGCTTGGCGACTTTAACGCCAGGGTGGGCAAACAGGGTGTATTTGGCCCCACTGTCGGAAAGTTCAGCCTCTATGAAGAGACTTCGCCGAATGGATACAGGTTGATCGACTTCGCCGGTGCACGAAATATGGTCGTAGCCAGCACCAGGTTCAAGCATAAAAAGATCCATCAAGCAACATGGCTATCGCCAGATCGGCAAACACGCAATAAGATCGATCACTTTGTGATAGGCGGACGGCATGCTTCCAGCGTTATGGACGTACGTACGATGCGGGGTCCAAACATCGACTCCGATCACTACTTGGTAGCATCCAAGATTCGTACTCGCCTAAGTACAACGAAAGAGGCACCACAAAAAACGCAAGGAAAGCTGGACGTCGAAAAGCTCTCTGAGAGCACAATTCAACCCAGCGGAGTGCACGAGCAGTGGGAGCATCTCCGGATCACTTCGTACCGCAGTCGAAGAAGTAACTGGATTCCGGCAAATGCGAAAAAACAGTTGGTACGATGATAGAGAGTGCAAAGACGCAATGAAAAGAAAGGACGACGCCTATAAGGCAACATTAAAAGCGAATGCAACGAGGAGCGTGTGTGAACACTACCGCGAGATGAAGAGGGAAGCGAGGCGGCTTTTTCGGGCTAAGAAAAGGGAAGCGGAAAAGCGTGAAATCGAAGAGCTTGAAATGCTAGCCAGCAGAAGCAACGCCCGAAAATTTTATCAAAGAATTCGACGAATGACGGAAGGTTTTAACCCCGAGGCAAACTCCTGTAAAAATGACAACGACGGCCTGGTGACAGATGTTCAGAGAGTACTAGGGTTATGGAGGGATCACTTCTCTGCCCTTCTAAACGGAGGAACGGAGCAACAATCCAGAGAAGAGGACGAACCCGACCCCACAATCGAAGACGATGGAATCGCAGTTCCACAACCCGACTATAACGAGGTGCGAGTAGCTATACCACGGCTAAAAAACAATAAAGCGGCGGGTGCTGTTGGCCTGCCCCCTGAGCTATTTAAATGCGGCGGCGAGGAGCTGGTAAGGTGCATGCACCAGCTCTTGTGCAGAATATGGTCGGATGAATGCATGACGTAAACCGACTGATTGGACCTTACGGAAAAAATGAACGAAGGTAAAACGAAGTAGCTGCTGGCATCAAGGAAAGAGCCAGCGCATTCGCGCCTTGGCAACCACGCCACTGTTGGCAGCCATAATTTCGAGATAGTAAGGGACTTTGTATACCTGGGAAGCAGCATTACTACCAACAACAATGTAAGCCTGGAAATCCATAGAAGGATAACTCTTGCAAACAAATGCTACTTTGGGTTGAGTAGGCAATTTAGAAGTAAAGTCCTCTCTCGACGAACAAAAACAACACTCTATAAGTCACTTATCGTACCCGTCCTGCTATATGGTGCAGAAGCATGGACACTGACAGCATCTGATGAGGCGGCTCTGGGAGTATTCGAGAGAAAAATTCTTCGAAAGATTTATGGACCCCTAAAAGTTGGCGACGGCGAGTACCGAAGAAGATATAATGATGAGCTGTATGACCTTTACGCAGACGTGGACATAGTTCAGCGAATTAAAACCCAGCGGCTCCGCTGGCTAGGACACGTGGTGCGAATGAACGAAGACGCTCCGGCCCAGAAGGTATTTTTATCGGCACCCGCCGGTGGAAGTAGAGGAAGAGGGAGACCACAACTTTGATGGCAGGACCAAGTAGAGGCAGACCTGCGAGCACGCGGTGTCTCTAATTGGCGCCAGTTGGCTCAACAAAGAACCGACTGGCGTAACATGTTGGACGGCCAAAATCGCCTAGGCGGTTAAAGGCTATTTTAATTAAGTAAGTAACTTTACTTTTTAGAATTATTTAATAAAGTTAAATATAAACGTTTAAAAGTACAAAACGTAAAAGTGGTGACGAGGATTAGCGATTCCAATCAGTTGTAAAAATGGAAGACGCTATACAGGTAGTGCTTAGGCAAATGCAAATTCAGCAGAAGCAACAACACGACGACATGCAAAAGCTGATGGAAAGATTACTTTCCAAAGTGCCACAACTCGAAAGTAAAACACCCTATTCAGACAAAGGCTCAGAGTTCATCCTAGAAGCACTTGCAGCCAACATATCTGAATTTGGTTTAGACGTGGAAAACAATGTAACCTTCGATACGTGGTTCGCATGCTACGAAGATCTGTTTTTAATAGACGCAGCAAAGTTAGACGATGCCGCAAAAGTAAGACTATTGCTTCGAAACCTTAATACAAACGCTCATAGTAAATATTAAAATGATATTCTTCCCAAACACACACGTTTTCATTTGACATCACTGTGCAGAAACTAACCCTACTTTTTGTACTGGTTTTTCAATGTACGACTCAACTTTTTGCAAGCGACAAAAGACGGGAATATGGATATTCTAACATACACAGGAATGGTTAACAAACACTGCGAAAAATTCAAGCTCGCCACGGGTTTTAAATCACAAACAGATTTTGAAATACATACAAAAGTCTTAAGCAAAATCGACAGCGAGGCTAGTACAATCACTCTTGAAATTATTTTACGAGAATGTCAGCGCATCATTAATCCTTAGTTGAAAAGAAAAATTTTGAAGTGCAACAAATAAAAGCATCTACAAATACCCAATGCGTATGCACTACGCTCGGAATTGTTCATTCAAGAATTACAAAAGCAATGAAGTCGGACACAAGGATGGATACTGTAGGGTAAGGAAGGTAAAGCCCCTCGCGAACAAGGTAAACAAGGGTACTCGTGTTAAGAAAAAATCAAGCGCTGATACAAAAACCATATTTTCAGTCAACAACATAAGTAGCAGATAGTATAAAACAAAGGTTGGTATTAACGAAATCGAAGTAAACCTACAATTCGACACTGGATCCCATATCACTATCATAACCAAAGAGGCTTTGCAAAAGCTTTCAATCAATAAAGTAGATAAAGTGATGCGACAAGCAACGCAGCGCAACATGCGAGCTGCCACTCATAGCTCAATTTGAGTGTAACATTGAATTTCAAAACCGAAAGGCTACTTCCACATGCTACGTAACGTCAGTAAAAGGTCGCAATGTTATGGGTCTCGGTTGGATAAGAGCACTCCAGCTAGACAACATTGTATGATGATTACAACAGCAAATTATGCAAGACCCAGAACTAACGAAACTAACGTAAAAGAACTATTTCCAGATCTTTTTGAGAGCATAATGGGGTTCAACAACAAATCTACAGCGCATTTGTACATCTGCAGGCCAGTCGCACCGTCTTGTAGGAGATGGAATAATCTCACCGGTAGATTATAGCGATTGGGCGGCTCCCAGTTGGAAAAACAGACGATAGGGTACGAATCTGTGCAGACTTTTCAACAGGTCTGGATGATGCATTGGAGACACACAAATAGCCACTTCCTTTGTCGGAAGATATTTTCTCAAAATTGTCGAACGCGAAAATATTTAGCGATATTGATTTGGCATATGCTTTTTTTTATTGCTGTAGATAATAAATCTGAACATTTACTATAAAAGCGTCACTTCATACATCGACTACATATTTGTTTCCGGTGCTACACAAGAAATGCATGACAATAATATCGAAAAAGTGTTACGCCGCATTGAAAAATTTAAGTTTTCACTTCTTGAAATAAAATATCTTGGCTATATCACTCAGTGGGCTTGAAACGGAATGCGGAAAGAATCACGACGATCCGCGAAATGCCGGAAACAACAAGCATTTCTGAACTTCGCCCATTTTCAGGGGCTATAAACTTTTATGGAAAAATTGTAGAAAAAATGTGATCGTACCGAGGACCACTTGACGATTTGCTCAAAAGTAAATACCACATGGCGTTGGAATAATCAACCTAATAAATGTTTCACACATCTTAAAGACATCCTGTCATCCGATTTATTGCTCGCACCTTACGATCCAAATCAAATGATAGTTGTGGCAGCAGACGTGTCAAATTACGGACTTGGTGCTTGTATCATGCACGAGTATCCAGACGGTACACAAAAGGAAATAAACCATGCATCAAAGTAAGAAATAGAAAAAGGTTAGAGTCAGATTTATGAGCACTGTCTACTCAGGCCATCAGCTCGGTGGTATATAAAGCATTTTTATTTCAAGTATAACAAATACTTCGATCAAAATGAGTGGTCGTAAAAAGGTATTTAAATTATCAAAATCAGGGTTCCTATTTACACTCAAACACACGGCACAAGCACGGCAAAAAGGTTGGGTGAGGCTCAAGTGGCTGCCGCAGAGGCACACCTAGGCCAGTATTAAAAGGCCCGTTGTGATACCACCAACACTAGGAAAGTCAGTTCCAGGACCCCACCAAATGCAAAATTCCGGTATTATCGGGATTCTCCACATAGCAGAATCCCGGGACGGACGTTCCTAAACCGACACCGTTAGGTTAGCTTAGGTTCAAGTGGCTGCCGCAGAGGCACACTTAGGCCAGTTCTGAAAGGCCTGTTGTGATACCACCAACAAAAGGAAGCCAGTCCCGGGACCCAGCCATATGGAATTTTCCACATAGCAGAATCCCGGGACTGACACTCTTAAACCGACACCGTTACTCCTCCTCGAACCACTTAGATGACTTTATGAAGGTCATCAAGTCCTTTATGTCCAGTTCCGCGATCTGGCTTAGGCTATCCAGGAACGGAACTCCCAAAAAGCGCGTTCTCGCGCCCCTTAAAGCCGGGCAGTTGCAGATGAGGTGGTCCACTGTTTCCTCCTCCTCATCATCTTTGCAACTCCTGCAGCATCATCGGTAGGGCACACCTAGCCTTTCTGCATGCCTACCAATGAGGCAGTGACCGGTTAATACCCCTATCAATATGCAGATTTCCCTCCTAGTTCGGACATAAAGGCGTCTAGACCTTTTAAGATCCCATTTTGGCCAGGTTTGTTTCGACATCCGACACCCTGGGGATTGCAGCCATCTTTCGTTGGCTTGACGGAGTGTGTGCTCCTTGCTCCGCCTGCCTTACAGTTTCCCTCAATGTCCCTATGTCCCGGGACCCATATGAGGTTTACGCGGTTCTGTTGGGCCATCTCCTGAAGAGATCGACGACAGCTGAGCGTCAGTTCAGAGTTGAACGTGTATGAGCCAAGGGATTTGATGGCCGCTTGGCTATCGCTGAAAATAGCGATATCTTCTCCGATAACACGTTTGCTTAACCAGGCCGCGGCGTCCAGGATTGCCGAGACTTCCGCCTGGAAGACGCTACAATGATCAGGTAGTCTGAAGAAGAGCTCAAGGTCCAAATCCCTTGAATAAACCCCTCCTCCCACTCTGCCGTCCAACTTCGAGCCGTCGGTGTATATGGAAGTGCCACCATTTGTTTCGGGACACCAATCCGTCCTCTCCCAGTCTTCTCTGCTGGGAATGTTAATTTTGAAACAGCTATCCCTGACTGTAGTGGTCGCACAACGATCTGTGCTTAGAGGGAGAAAGCTGTAAGATTCCAGAATACTGGAGTGTCGAATAGTACCCGCACCCCAACTGGAGGTTTCCCTTAGGCGCAGAGCTGATGCCGTCGCTGACCGAAACCCTTCCAGATCAAGTGGCAAAATGCCCAGAATGACCTGGAGGGCTTCGTTGGGTGTTGTCCTTAGCGCACCACTTATACAGATCATATTAGATCTATGGACTTTCCGCAACAGATTCAGGTATGTTGCCTTGCTCAGCGAAGGCCACCAGACGACGACTCCATACAGCATGATTGGGCGAATGATGGCCGTGTAGATCCAACTGCATATTCTAGGGCTGAGCCCCCATTTTTTGCCAATGTCTCTTTTGCATGTGTAAAGAGCGATGCAAGCTTTCTTCTGGCGCTGAAGAACATTCTCCTTCCAATTCAATTTCTTGTCCAGAACTATGCCTAGAAACTTGGCCTTATCCGACAAGCCCAGGCGCATGCCATCTAGTTCTGGTAGGCTTAGTGGCGGTATTTTGTACTGGTTGGTGAAGAGGACAAGATCCACTTTCCCCGGGTTGATACTAAATCCGCAGCGAGAGGGCCACGTCGAAACTTCTCGCAGTGCTACTTGCATCAGGTCACACAGAGTTTGTGGGAACTTGCCTCTGAATGCAATAGCTAAATCGTCTGCGTATGCCACTATCTTCTCGCCCCCAGCTTGTGTCACGTAGCAACGAGTTGACTGTGAGTTTCTATAAAAGCGGGGAAAGAACACCACCCTGGGGCATTCCCCTTGTGACATAGCGTGATAACTCAACCGTACCAAGTGAAGAAGCTATTTTCCTTCCTCTTAAAAGTTGGTCAATTAACCAGTTAGAGGTCTGTCTACGCCCAGATTAGTTAGAGCGGAGTTGATAGCCTCCGGGCTTATATTGTTGAAAGCCCCCTCAATGTCTAGGAAGGCCACGAGACAGTAGTCCTTTTCACACAGCGATTTCTCAATGACAGATACTAGGCTGTGCAGAGCAGTTTCTGTTGATTTACCCTGCATGCATGCAGTCTCCAACGTGTTTATAAGTTGCGCGGGGATAATCCCGTCCGGCCCGGCAGCCTTATACTGTTCAAAGCTCTTAACAGTGATGGGTATATTTACTGCCAGGTTTGTTGCAGGTGCTAGTAGTGCGTCATGTAGATTCCCCGGAAAATGTGTATTCAAGAGCAGCTCAAGGGTTTCCTCTTCCGTGCTGGTCCAGGATCCGTCAGGTTTTCGCAAATAGCTGATGGCTGTTTGACTTTTCGAGAGGACTCGTCCAAGTCTCGAAGTGTCGTCGACCTTTTCGACGCCAGTGCAGAAATTTCTCCACGCGGTTCTCTTCGCCTGTCTTAGAGCTTTTTTGTAGGCCCTTATTTTAGCTTTATATTCGTCCGAGTCCAAATCGTAGGACCACCAATGTGGCCTGTGTTTACCGCGTGGTTTTGGCACTGGACAAGCCTGTCCTAGAGCATTTGAGAGCGGCGATGTAAAAGTAGTAACAAGATCCTCCAGCTCCTCTACTCATGAGGGGGCTTGTGAGGGCAGTACAGGTAGGTCTCTGTCTAATATTTCATTGTGTAACTGCCAATTAGTGTTACGTGGATTGCGCTTCATGATTGGTTATTCTACAATAAAGTCTAAATCCATTTCTATGTAACGGTGGTCGGAGAATGAATGTTCTTCCAGAATCCGCCATTTTCTGACCCACTCATAAGCGCCTTCACTACAGATAGTGAGGTCTATGACCTGCCTGCGGGTCTTAGTGATAAAAGTAGGCTCATTACCCACGTTGCAAATTACCAGGTTGGTTGTTGGTTGCCGCTGGCATTGATATCGGAGCTACCCCATTGGACATGGTGAGCATTAGCGTCCGCTCCAATAATAAGATTACCCGTGCAGAAATTTGACACCAGGTTGCCTATCAACGACGAGTTGTTCTGATTAACTGCCCGATATGGCGTTGCGGGAGTCCTGCTGTCTGTAGCGTTAGATGTTAATCGCTCAGCGTTGGCTGCTACCACCGTGACGTCGAGGACTTCCTCGTCCGGTAGGCTGTCCTCCATCTCCGAGTTGTTCACAGCACTATCGCCAAGGGAAGTGGCGGATAACATGCTTTCCGCATCGGAATCCTCCGCTTCCTCTTCTGGTAATTCGTTTTCCGGTTCCACCGGAGCAGCCGAGAAGGCAGCGCGCTGAGCATCACCACGATATACGTGGATAACGATCTGGCCTACGCTGTAGTGTGCTAGGCCATTGCATCTTTTGAGGGGCTCTATTGGCTCTTTATTCATGGTGAACACCACCTGTCTGTCGGGCCTTACCATATCCCCGACCAGATTGACACTCCAGTCATGCGTTGGGAGGGACGGATTCATTAGCCGTAGCAACCCGAGAATTCTCTCGGGTTCGTCAGGGATGGCCGGAATCCACGCCTTTGCCCTTGGACGAGCTGTAATGTCCTTCCAGTCGACGACCTCTATCTTTGCGCCCTTGTAGACTTCACCCAGTTTAGCAGCTGCTGCCTTGCACAGTGCTACGGCTTTTGCATCCTCGCATGCCAGTAATTTAATCTGACCCTGGTGCCAACCCGCATCCGTTACTCGCGCCGAACTACTCGGAAACTCCGGAGCAACGTTGACAAGAATGTTGCCGAGTTCATTTCGCACATAACGCCACCGGTCCTTGGGGATGGCCAGACGGTCATTGCCTCGGTCAAGGACGCCTATAAGGATCCTGTCCTTGGTAACCTCAGCAAAGCTTAGTTTGCCCGCTCCAGGGGTATTCTGATGCCGCTTGGGAGGGGGATTTAACTCCAGGTCCGATCTCTGGCGCTTGAAAGGGTTAACTTTTAACCTCTTTGGCATGTAAGAATTTTGGAAATCCGATTGGGTGACAGCGATTCCTGCGGTACCCCTTCATACCTCTTCAGGATCTTTGCAGCCAATCTTTTCTCGTGGTATATGAAGCGGCGGGGAGATGTCTCCCGGGAGTGCGGACCCGTAGTTGCCATCGCGGTGGCTCCCTTTGCCGAAATCTCAGTTGCAGCTTCCTTCTCCTTCGAAACTCCGAGGCCAGGTCGTGATACCGCTGCCACAGACGTAAAGATACTGGGTTTCATATCAGCGGTTGATGAGAGTTTAGCATCCGCCGTTGTCCGCTTAGCTACGTTGGCAACCGCACTGGTGCTAGCTCCCATCAAGTCAATCTTACTCGATAGAGGTTTTGGTTGACCGACTCGTAGTTGCCATCGCTATCGATCCCACCTTGATTGTGGAGCGGAGGTTGTCCTCCGGCGTTGTTGTTGCTTTCTCGCTTGCTCCATAGCTCTCCTCTGCTGAGGAGTGAAATTTGGCGTTGTTTGTTTTTTAGGGTTTTCGTTTTTATTTACGTTATTTGAGTTCATCTTGTTCGTACGACCCATCGCCGGACAAGGCCAGTTTAGGGTCAAGGGAAGAGTAGGGGCAAATGTGTCGTCCGCCGCGGCAGAGCCCCGTACCGCGGTAAGGCCATGCTTACTCTCTGAGGCGACCCGGTATCAGAGAGGCTCCGTTCAAATACAGCCACGATTTGCCTCCCGGCTGCAAACCTCCAATGGGCACGGTTTCGCATAACACCCTGGATTGGGAGGGGGAAGATCTTTGTCGTCGCGCCAGAGAGGCTAGGCTGCTCTCGTGATGAAGTGCCGTACGGAGCTATGATCACAAGTGCAGCGTAGCCCTGTGGCTATCGACTTAAGCCCTCGTACCGTGGCAAGGTATCCACCCTTCACGAGGGACCGACACCGTTACTCCTCCTCGAACCATTTAGATGACTTGATGAAGGCCATCAGGTCCTTTATGTCCAGCTTCGTGACCTGGCGTAGGCTAACCAGGAAGGGAACTCCCAAAAAGCGCATTCTCACGCCACTTAAAGCCGGGCAGTTGCAGATGAGGTGCTCCACCGTTTCCTCGTCCTCATCATCCTTACAACTCCTACAGCATCGTCGGTAGGGCACACCTAGTCTTTCTGCGTGCCTACCAATGAGGCAGTGGCCAGTTAAAACGCCTATTAGTATGGAGATTTCTCTTCTCCTTAGGGCATAAATTTGTCTTGATCTTTTATGATCCCATTTCGGCCAGGTTTCTTTGGATATCCGGCATCCTGGAGATTGCATCCATCTTTCGTTGGCTTGGCGGAGTGTGTACTCCTTCAGCATAAGCTTGTATGTGGCAAACGGCATACCTAAGCGCTCTTTATCCCGAAGAACCTGCTTGGTCGTGCCCTGCCTCGCAAGTTCGTCTGCCCTACAATTTCCCTCAATGTCCCTATGCCCCGGGATCCATGTGAGGTTCACGCGGTTCTGTTGGGCCATCTCTTTTAGAGATCGACGACAGCTGAGCGTCAGTTCATAGTTGAACGAGTAAGAGCCAATGGATTTGATGGCCGCTTGGCATATATTTAATACTCCTATATTGGCAGTAAAAGCTAGTGCCGTTCGAAAACATCACAGTACAGATATATTAATATTGAGCAAGGCAGGCATATATTTTTGTTTACAAAAATAATTCAAAAAACAAGAGCGTTTCAAAAAAAAGATCACTAACGCGGTATACATTAAAATTTAAGTTTTTATAAATTTTGAAAGTAAAAAATGGAACTATAAAAAATTTCTGGGCCACAGAGGTTAGCTCGCAGTGAACCTAGCTTATTATAACAGAATGTAGTCCTTTTTCTGTTTCAAGATCTGTTATGCCATTATGAGGATAGTAGCGAATATTCCAATATTCAAAAATAGCTCCTTGTTGTTGTTGTTGCTGTTGTTGTAGTTGTAGCTCCACCTATAAAAGTTACGTGACAGACCAGACAGGGGTTGTACGGGTGTTGACAATCCTTCGCCGGATGAATCCGGTACGTTTCGTTACTCCCTTTCGGTACTGCCCGACTGTCTTGGGAACGATTTGGTGGATTTTAGTCGCCTCTAACGACCGGCATACCTACCTCGGGCATATTCTAAGCCCATAACCCGAAGGGGGTAAAATAGCTCCTTGAAAGTTATTAGTTAAACACAATATGGGGCCCCGTTAGGGTCCAATGCGTCTTTACGTATACTTAACTTAACTTATCTTAAGGCCAACCTGGAATACGAGAAATCTGTATAAATTGTAATCTGTAAACTTACGAAAGAAAATATTGGAAACTTTTGGCTTAAGTTAAGTAAGGTTAAGTATACTGATTGGGATCTAAGTCGAAAAACTTTAGATACCTTACCATTATACTTGTGACAACAAGCCTCAACATATTTTCAAAAAATTTTTAATTTGGTTTCAATACATTTTGGGCCCCTATCAATGAAATCCGCTACTTTCCTGCTTTGACAATTTTTTCAATTTTTTCGTTTATGAATTTACACGTACACAATACATTGACAAAAACGGTACTAGCTAGCCTCGAATTGATTTCGTAATTATTACACATTGAGAAGATACCTTGCTGCCAATATAGAAGCATTACATATATGCCGCTTGGCTGTCGCTGAAAATGAAAATAACCTGTCTGATAGTGTGTTGGCCTATCCAAGCCGCGGCGTCCATGATTGCTGAAACTTCAGCCTGGAAGACACTGCAGTGATCAGGTAGTCTGAAGGAGAGCTCAAGGTTCAGATCCTTTGAAAAAACCCCTCCTCCAACTCTGCCGTCTAACTTCGAGCCATCAGTGTAAACGGAAGTGCCGCCAAGAGTGGCGGGACTCCGATCCGTGCTCTCCCATTCTTCCCTGCTGGGAATGTTTATTTTAAAACCGCTATCTCCGACTGTTGTGGTCGCACAACGATCTGTGCTCAGCGGAAGAAAGCTATAGGATCCCAAAATGCTGGCGTGTCCAGAAGTGCTTGCGCCCCAGCCGGACGTTTCCCTTTTTCCAAAGGCTCTTTTGCACGTGTAGAGTGCAATACACGCTTTCTTCCGGCCCTGAAGAACATTCTCCTTCCAGGTTAGTTTCCTATCCAGAACTGTACCCAAGAACTTGGCTTTGTCAGCCAAGTTCAGGCGCACGTCATTCAGTTTTGGTAGTATTAACGGTGGTATCTTATAGCGGTTGATGAAAAGGACCAGTATGGCTTTTTCCCGGGTTGATGCTCAGTCCGCAGCGCGAGCACCATGAGGAAACCTCTCGCAGTGCTACTTGCATCAAGTTGCGCAGGGTTTGTGGGAATTTGCCCCTATATACTATAGCTAAGTCGTCTGCATATGCCCGCCCCCGCCCAGCTTGTGTCTCGCAGCATCGTGTTGACAGTGAGGTTCCATAGAAGCGGGGAGAGAACACCACCCTGAGGCGTTCCCCTTGTGACATAGCGTGATAAGTCAACCGAGCCCAGTTGATCAATAAGTCCAATAAGACTTGTTAAAGGGTGTTTAGAGCATCAGGACTTATGTTGTTGAAGGCTCCTTCAATATCTAAAAAGGCCACTAGACAGTACTCCTTTTCATACAGCGATTTTTCAATAACAGAAACTAGGCTGTTAAGCGCAGTTTCTGTAGATTTCCCTTTGGTGTATGCATGCTGATAGCTAGAGATAAGGTTGCTATCAATAGTAGAGGAGAGGTAGTCATTTATTATCCTCTCGAAGGTTTTGAGCACAAAGGATGAGAGACTGATCGGCCTATAGTCCCTGGGCTCGTAATGA
Organism: Campiglossa producta; assembly: GCA_964058755.1. NCBI lineage: Eukaryota > Metazoa > Arthropoda > Insecta > Diptera > Tephritidae > Campiglossa > Campiglossa producta. Next base: position 86,604,514 of record CAXKVI010000002.1, on the reverse strand, counting down.
GACGCCTTCCCCGCCTTAGGAATAAACACTACCGTGACACTTCTCCAGGAGCACGGAATGTAGCTAAGAGCTAGGCAGGCTGTATAGAGAAATACCAGCCATTTGGCTGATGTCTGCAGCGTGCTTATGAGTTGTGCGGGAATAATCCCGTGTGGCCCGGCAGCCTTGAACGGTTCGAAGCTTTTAACCGCCCACCTAACCCCTTCCTGCGTGATGGGTATGTATACAGCCAGGTTTGTTGTAGGTGCTAAGTTCCCTGGGAAGTGCGTATTCAAGAGCAGCTCTAAGGTTTCGCCCTCCGTGCTGGTCCAGGATCCGTCAGGTGCAAACGTGTGCAAAAAATACTCACTAAATTTATTGCTCAAGCACATGAGCTGTGTGCTTATCGAAAAAACATTTTCACCAGTACGTTTGTGCAGTTTGAAATAGAGCACATGCACGTGAGTGTTTTTGATTCAACATATTTATGTACACGCTCACGTGTGTGCGGTTTCTTCAAAACACTTGCACATACAATTTTTTTGAGTGCAGCAAAATTGCAGTTTTGATGCATTGTATGGCTCTTCTACGGATGCGTCGTATCTTAAAGGCGTCGTGCGTGACAATACAGATAAATCATGCGATCATCAACCGTTGCGGGACCAAATCTGGAACTCCTGTTGTGGTGGGCCAATTGGCAAGGTCCTAGGGTCGGTTTGGAACCAACGGGTATTTATTATCATAAAAGAATTCGAAATAGTGTGTAGTGAGCAGTATTTTGAAACCGCCAAATCCATTTTTTCGATACCCTTAATGTCTTTAATTGGTCATGCAAAAGACATACGATACTAACTAGTAATTAGGGGTTATAGCTTTCACAAGTTCGCAATAGTATCATTTTTTTCAGTGTAGGCTAGGAAAAGTTCTGAAACGTGCAATTCGGAGCGGAAAACATAGATTGATTTCCTTGCTCTCAACTCTCGTCGAACTTCCAATGAGCTGATTTCGTTCTATTGTTCTACAGGTAAATTTCAGTCAAATTTTTTTGTTAGTTTCCTAGTTAGGTAACCAATATCATTTTTTATTTTGTTAGGAAATATAAGAAGAAACGTCAAGAGCATAAAGCTTCTAATTGTGTGAACCATCCAAATCCCCAATATCTTTAGAAAGCTGCCAAAATTTCTAAGAATACGCACTGACCCATGTGTGCGCTGTATTTTTGTACGAAACCCGAGAAAAAACCCAAGGGAAATCCCGGACAAAGCAGTGAAAATTAATAAGAATCTATTTATTAAAGCTAAATATTATGGTTCGAAAATATATAGAAAAAAAAAACCAAATTTTGAAAGAAAAGTGCAAAGTTGCTATTGACCAAGAGGCAGGGTATATCTTTATACATAATAGACCCCTGCATGAATGGATTCAAACTTTGAGTACAATAGAGTACAGTAAATTTGAATTTCCCATTTGAAGAACCAAAAAACTCAGCTTTAAATATTTTATATTATGAATATTCACTTTGCCCAAAATTTTCAAAATTAAAAAAAAAATTATATGAATGAATGAATGAAAATAATTTTATTCATTCTGATTCAAAACAAATATATTGGCTAAACAGCTTACAATTTCACATATTTTTTTTATAATATTTAGAGTATTAGTAATTTTGGCTTTGGGTAAATTTTTTTGTAATTATAGAGTTTTGAGTTTTGTGAGAGTTGGAAATACATCTGGCTAAAAGTTCTTCGTTGAGTTGGCTGCTTTAAATACCACTGCATTTGGGTTTCAATCCTGAAAAATTTCTGAAAAATTCAAAAATTCTTGAAAAAACCCTAGTAAAAGTATTTATTATAATCTGTATACAAATATGGGAATAGTAGTAGCAGTAGTAGTAGTAGTATATATTTATTTTAACAAATCAAAACACAGCGTATGACTTAAGCTAATATGCACAAACATATAAATAAAATAAATAATAATCGAGAAATTGCGACAATAACAGAATATGTTGCGTGTCGCACTGCATGTTAAATAAATTACTTATTAGCTATGGGAATTCGTTTATTATCAAGTTCCTTAATTTAATGCTGTCTGCAAGAAACTTGGCAAGAGAGTTGAAATTATATACATTTAAAATAGCAATGACCTTCGTCATATCTAAAGTTCCTTCCCCAAAATAAAGCAAACGGATATTGTTATATATAGGACATGATCTAATAAAGTGATAAGCGTCTTCTGCCATCTGCAAATTGCACACTGTGCAAAGTGGAGACGATATGTTTTTGTAAGCTCTTGCATTTAGGTTCAGCAAGCCGCCCCTTGCTCGTAAAATTAAGCTAACGGCATAAGCACTGAAATCATCCGTGAAATATGAACTCTCTAAGGGCACTAACATATGGCAAAGATCGTGAGAAGTAGACTTCTGAGCCATATCTATGAAAAGATTTGTATTACTCTCCGCAAGGCGATCTAAGAGCGAGGACGTGAAAGCCTGAATATTGGCTATTGAGAATTCCGTAATAAAAGGAAGGTTAACTCTGTTAGCAAGTTCCTTCCAACCGTTTGCCCAAGATATCCCCAACTTGGCAGTCTCCTCCGCCAGTATGCGAGGGAGTCTGTCATGAGTAAGTCTAAGGCCACGAGCAATATAAAGCATGTGTAGACGGCGCGTATGTAAATATAGCGGTTGTAAACCTGTTTCCAGATGCAGCATGTAAATCAGTTTTTTCATAAAAAATTTAAAGAGTTTCTCTACTTGGTCGAATTGGGTCACACCCCATACTTGTGCGCCATAAAACATGATGGAAGATTTTTAATTTCTGACTCAAAGAGATACGAGGGTTGTTAATGTAGCTCAACCACGTTGCGCAAATAGCGTTTTTTGCATCCACCCACTTTGAATCGTGTAAAAAGCACACGAGAAGTCTACGAAGAAGACAAAAGTTCTTCTGTTGCGTGAAAAGTTTAGATGGATAATGCTTGAAATCACAAAGATATTGTCTATCGTCGAATATTCCTTGCGAAAACCCGCTTGGGACTCATCCAAGATATTGTTACATTCGATCTAAGCATTTATGCGATTAAGTAAGAGCCCAGAAAAGATTTTCTAGATAGTATCTAAAAGAGACAAACCTCTGTAATTTGTAGTTATGTTAGGTTTACCTTTTTTGAAAAGGGCGATCGAGATTGAGGAATGAGATCTGCTTTCTCAAGAATATACAACTTAAAAGCGTCAACAATTCGTTAAGAAAACATTGCGGAGCAAATTTATTTGGTACTCTCTAAAACCACTTGAAGTTCCCAGTAGTCGAAAGGAGCATCAAGAAAGGAGTCAATACGCTGAGGCATAGCCCAATGCACATACGCATCACTGCTATTGCGAAAAAGAAGATCCTTGAAATGGGAAAAGAAATCATAGATTTGGAGGTTGCAGCTTACTCTACAGCGGTCCTTTTTGAGAGAATATGCCAAACGCCACCAATCGCTTGAATTTCTAACAGTGTTAAGCTGCTCAATCTCTTTACATCTACACTTTAGTTTCTTTCGGTTACAAAGCGTTGTATACTCTTTACGGAGGGCAAGGTACTTAATTCTATCGCATTCAAAATTCCTTTTTCTTAGCAAATTTAAAGCGTAAATTTGAGCACTGGCTGTCAAACCACTCATTTTTCGGCGAGAAACTATAGTTTCCTTTGGAGATTTGTGCTGCCAATTTAACTTTTTCAGTAATTATAGAAACTTTCTGATCAATAGGTGCCACGGAGTATATATAATCGTTATTGCAAGATCTAGAGATAGCTTCTCTGTATTTATCCGATCTGTTCGGTTTCCATGAGAGACTGGCATAAGATAAATGCCCAACATTGTCGGTAGTATCCACGCGACCATGGAGCTTAATAACGACTGGCATATGATCCGAGAAGTATTCTGACCCTACGGAAAAACTAACGATTAGGCCCAGAATGTCGAAAAACAGATATCATAATCAATCACTGAACTGCCAACTCCCCCGCAAAAAGGAAATTAACCACTAAGATCACCATCCACCCTTCCATTTGAAATTACCCCACCAAAGTCTTCAGCCATACTAAGTATTTGTCTGCCTTTAATATCTACTACCGAGTCTTTGGACACACGCGTTTCACGAACATGGGACATTTCAGATAACGCGTCGTATCCTACTATTTGGGATGAGCCTACCCGACCATTGAGGTCATCAACAATGCAAAATGAGCTGGGATTAAGGTTTTCTAGAAAATTTAGGAGACTTGTAAAATCAGCATTCCACCGTGCAGTTCAAGTATTGCGGAATGAGGCAGAAGACGACATCACTTAGATGAACAGACAAATATGTGCAACCGTATGCTGTAACGAACTTCAGTCTGTAGCGCGATTCAATACGCTTTTAAAATCTAAACAAGCAACCACCACTAGCACGACCAGCCTTATGGGCTTTGGTTGCATCTATCAAATTCAACTGGTAATCTTTAAAAAGGTGAAAGAACTTCTATCTATCCTCAGCCAAAACATGCGTTTCAAATAAAAAGAAAATATCAAAGCTTTGAATGTAATTAAAAGCACCCTTAAATTTAAATTTACTGTTCAAGTTAGCTATATTATATGACAGAATCGAGAGATCATCAAAAACTTCCCTAGGACACGATACATTGACATCATTCGAAGGACATGCTGAGAAAGACTGAACTACTTAAAATTCTTAGTTTTTTTTTGGCGTTGAAGCTCTCCTGAGCAGGTCCGGGAAATCAGTTGAAAGATCGGTAATAGCGCTTACATGGTTAGGGTTAGGTTCAAGTGGCTGCCGCAGAGGCACACCTAGGCCAGTATTAAAAGGCCCGTTGTGATACCACCAACACTAGGAAAGTCAGTTCCGGGACCCTGCCATATGGAAAATCCCGGTATTATCGGAATTCTCCACATACCAGAATCCCGGGACTGACGTTCCTATACCGACACCGTTACTCCTCCTCGAACCGTTTAGATGACTTGATGAAGGCCATGAGGTCCTTTATGTTCAGCTCCGTGACCTGGCGTACGCTAACCAGGAAGGAAACTCCCAAAAAGCATATTCTCGCGCCACTTAAAGCCGGACAGTTGCAGATGAGGTTTCCTCCTCCTCATCATCCTTACAACTCCTACAGCATCGTCGGTAGGGCACACCTAGTCTTTCTGCGTGCCTACCAATGAGGCAGTGCCCAGTTAATACGCCTATTAATATGGAGATTTCTCTTCTCCTTAGGGCATAAATTTGTCTTGATCTTTTATGATCCCATTTCGGCCAGGTTTCTTTGGATATCCGGCATCCTGGAGATTGCATCCATCTTTCGTTGGCTTGGCGTACTCCTTCAGCATAAGCTTGCATGTGGCAAACGGCATACCTAAGCGCTCTTTATCCCGAAGAACCTGCTTGGTCGTGCCCTGCCTCGCAAGTTCGTCTGCCCTACAATTTCCCTCTGTCTGTTTGAGTTTTTGAGAGCACTCGTCTAAGTCTCGCTGTATCGTCGACATTTTCGACCCCAGTGCAGTAATTTCTCCATAGATAGTATTTCATTGTGTAGCTGCCAGTTAGTGTTACGTGGGTTGCGTTTCATAACCGGCTGCTCAACAGAAAAGTCTAGAACTAATTCTACGTACCGGTGGTCGGAGAATGAGTGTTCATCGAGAACGCGCCATTTTCTGACCCACTCATAAGCGCCTTCGCTGCAAATAGTTAGATCTGTGACCTCCGTACGGGTTTTAGTAATAAACGTAGGTTCGTTACCCACGTTGCAAACTACCAGGTTAGTTGTTAACAAATAGTCAAACAACGACTCTCCTCTAGCATTGATATCGGAGCTTCCCCACTGGACGTGATGAGCATTGGCGTCAATTCCGATAATAAGATGACCCGCCTATCAGGCCCTACCGCATCCTCGACCAGATTGACACCCCAGTCCTGCATCGGGAGAGACGGGTTCATGATCCTCAGCATCCTGAGAATTCTCTCAGATTCAGCAGGGATAGCAGGAATCCACGCTCTTGCTCTTGGCCGAGCCGGGATGTCCTTCCAGTCGATAACCTCGATTCTTGCGCCTTGGTAGATCTCACCCAGTCTTGCAGCTGCTGCCTTGTACAGTGCAACAGTTTTTGCATCCTCGCGAATACCTTGATTCGGCCCTGGTGCCATCCCGCATCACAACCCATCGGCGTGGCACCCGGAGACTCATCCATAATGTCGAGAAGGGCATTACCGATAGCGTTCCGGACGTACCGCCACTGGTCCCTAGGGATGGTCCAGCTTTCGTTACCTCGGTCAATGACCCATAGTTGCCATCGCGGTCGTTCCCTTATTTGGATCTCTGGGCCAGGTCGTGAGACCACTGCCACAGACGTTAAAGACTTGATTTCGGTACCGGCACTTACTGGGGCTTTAGCATCAGCCGTTGTTGGCTTCACTGTGTTTGTACCGGTACTTACTTTGGGGATTGCCCCCTTATTATCCAGAGCTAATCGACCCGTAGTTGCCATCGCTGTCGATCTCTCGGCTGATAAAGAAATGGAGTTTGTCCTCCGACGTTGCGCTCTCGCTTGCTCCAGCATTTTCCTCCTCTGCTGTGCAGTATACATTGTTGTATCTTTAGTTGTAGGGTTTTTATTACTATTTTTCATCTTGTTCGTACGAGCCCTCGCCGGGCAAGGCCAGTTCAGGGTCAAGGGAAGAGTAAGGGGGAATATGTCGTCCGCCGCGGCAGAGCCCCATACCGCGGTAAGGCCATAGTTACTCTCCGAGGCGGCCCGGAATCAGGGAGGCTCCGTTCGATTACAGCCACGATTTGCCTCCCGGCTGCAAACGTCCAATGGGCACGTGGTCGCATAACACCCTGGATTGGGAGGGGAAGATCTTAGTCGTCGCGCCAGAGAGGCTTGGCTTCTCTCGCGATGTAGTTCCGGCGGCGCTATGATCACAAGGACAGCGTAGCCCTGTGGCTATCGACTTAAGCCCTCGTACCGCGGCAAGGTGTCCACCCTTCACGAGGGAACTAGTACTCCCGCAACATAGAGTCAGCCGGCACGTCGCCGCACATTAACTTGTCTTCAACTGAAAATCGAAGCAACTTGTTGACACGCATTGAATTGCTATATACAAGAGCCTTCTTGGAGCGATCTAGGGCAAATAAGTCCTTCTTAAGCTGTAGGAGAGCTTTTTTTTGCAAGCGTTGATGCTCGCCGAGATCCTTTTCAATATAAATGGTTGAGCCAGACAGCTTCTTAGCATTCCCCAGAACTTGATTTACCATAGAGTGCGACTCTAGCTTAGCCACGACACAAACACCGTTTTTTGTTTAAATATGGTTCGAGTGTCACGAACCACAATATTCGGGAGGTCTAGGTTTTGCCGGCACAATGTACTGACTCCGTAATTCGATGCAGCGTCGGGCGACAGCCGTCTAATTATAATATTATTGCCCCTTAATTTGTCTGACAAGTTCCTCAGTTTTTGTTGGTCAGCCGAACAATCAATCTTGATGGCCTCAAGCTCCTGACGTAAAGACTTGTTTTCCTCCGCTGAGTGTTAATATTGTTTGCTTGTGTGTTGTCAGATCAAGTAGAACAAGAGAGAAAACAAAGACCAAACATTTTTTGGTGCACCAAACAGACATTTTCACAAAAAACAATGCGGATTGGCGAAACGCCGGATTTTATACGTCACGAAATATTATCCACTTTGTACAACGTTAACAAGTAGTGAGTACAACAAAATGTCTCAATAAAGTAATTTAATTGAATATATTCAAGCGGACCGCGCAAAAATTATTCATACACACAGGTTGCCAGAATATATGGGAATATATGGATATCGTCGGTAATTATGCAAAACCACTTATCGGATATCTAAGAGACCGCGTAAACGACGTTTGTGACAAACACTTTTATAGCCCTTGCAATTAAGAGTTGTTCATTTATTCTCAAGAAAACTACTTTTGCTCTGAAAATTAATTAAAAGAATCGATCTTGATCGGAGTTGTCTTAAAATTCTATAATTTGTAGCTGCAAAACCGCCAAACTGAAGTATCGCATACACCGTTTTGAAAATGCCCGTTACGTCGCTTTGCAGAAACACCGACGATATGTTTTTTAACAGAAAAATTAACAACTTTTGTTCGGTCTGGTCCGTTTTGAAGATGTATGTATGAAATGCCCATGTAGCCTTTTATTTTGCAATCCAACATTCAATTCTAAAAACGTTCACAGAAATTATTGTTGGGATACATACATAAATTTAAAAAAAAAGTCAGAATATGAATTCAATTTCGTTTGAAATTTTTTTAATATTCAATTGTTGACATTTATTTCAAACAGCCAGGTATTCAAATTCAAAGCAAAGCAAAGCCAATTCCTTCAAATTCAATATGAATGATTCATTTGCCGTTGGATGGATTCATTCAGGAGTCTAATACATAAGTAGATATACCGGCCACTGAAAAAGAAATAAAACCCAGAAAAATTTAACAAAAAAAAGGACGTGTTGCACTCGGGGACTGCTGCGGTAAAGCTATCGCAGAGCATTTTTTGTCAACTTATGCAATTATAATATGTATTTATGCAACATTTGGTTTTCTTTGATATTAACTCAAGTTTTGTCTTTGATATTAATTCAAGCTTTGTCTTTCATATTAATTCAAGTTACACGTGTCAAGCGTGGTGGTCGATAACAAAACAGATTTTTTACCTTTTATTGAATAAATGAGAAGTTAATATTGGTTAAAGAGGCTCTTATTATTATTTGACTCTTTTGGGGTTATTTTGGTATCTTCCTGGGGTCATTTCGGTATGGTTTTTGATACTCCGGAATGTTTATGGGTAATCCCTCGGGGTCCTCCCGGGGTAATTTCAGGAGGTTTTTGGACACTCCCCCCGGGGTCATTTGGGACTCATTCCGGAATGGTTTTGAGGACTCCCTAGGGGTCATTTGCGGGACATTACGGGATGGTTTTAAGGACTCCCTCGAGGTCATTTGAAGGTCATTCCTAGATCTTTTTGGGGACTCTCTTGGGGTGATTTGGAGTTCATTTGGCGATGGTTTTGGGGACTTCCACGGGGTCCTCCCGGACCCCCAAATGACCGCGTGAGGACACAAAGGGAGGGAGAGGGAACAACCCCAATCGATCCCGAGGAAGTCCGAAAAAGATCCCGGAGCTCCAAACAACCCCAAGTTATTCCCCAACGACCCCTCAATGACCCCGGGAAGACCCCTAGGAAGTCCCCAATAAGATCCCGCAAATGACCCTAAGAGAATCCCCAAAAGATCTCGGAATAAACCCAAATGGCCCCGACAGACACCGAGGGAGTCCCAAAAACCATCCCGAAATGATCCCCAAATGATTGTGAGGGAGTCCCCAAAAAGATCTCGGAACGAACGCCATATGACCCCGGGAAGACCTCGAAGGAGTTCCCAAACCATACCGAAATGCCCTCCATTCGACCCCTAGGGAGACCCCAAAAAGATCCCGGGGAGACCCTCAAATGACCCCGGAGGACCCCTAGGGAGTCTCTTAAAAGATCTCGGAACGACCTCCAAATGACCCTGAGGAAGTTCCCAAAAAGATCCCAGAACAACCGCCAAATGAACCCGGGAGGACCCCGAAGGAGTCCCTTACACCACCCCGCGATGACCCCAAGGGAGTCACCAAAAATATCCCGGAACGACGGCTAAATGACCCCAAGGGAGTCCTCAAAACCATCCCGGAATGTCCCCCAAATGACCCCGAGGTAGTCCTCAAAACCATCCAGGAGTGACTCCGGGAGGACGGCGAGGGAGTCCCCAAAACTACCCCGGAATGAGCCCTAAATGATCCCGAGGAAGTGCCCAAAAACATACCGAAATAACCCAGGCAGGACCCTCCGGTTGTCCCAGAATATTACCCTAAGAAGCCACAGAACTACACGCGCACTGGTTACGGATATTTAAGATCATCTCGAGGTTTTATTTTGGAATAACTATAAAAATTAAAATTTATTGTTATTTTTTAGATAATGAATAATAACATAAGTCCAGTAAAGTGCGATGAATAAAATGCTCTACCTCGTCCAATTTTGGATTCGTAGAAATGTTAAATGCTACCATGCATAAGCATGCGCAAATATCTCCAACAATGCAATATTTATTTCAATATTCAGTTTACAGAGGTCTAAACCAGTTCAGCCTTATGCTGTTATTTAGTAATATAGCCTAAAAATAGGCAACTCTTACAAATCCAATTTTATGTAAGCGGCCTGCTAATAATACCGAACCTTTTTCCGTTATTAATAGCGATAAATATCCGTTACTTTTTTTTCTTTATTCAGTCGCCACGCTCAAAACCCGCGATAAAATCTATGCAATGGCTTACAAAATATTAAAAGAAAGGAAAAATAATTGCATACATATATCGCTGGCTTCGTGAGCAAATGTAAATCCATTTTTTTTTAAATGAGATTTTAATGTAAAACGATAGTACAGTTATAAATACATCTAATCTAATCTTGGCTTGCGTCATGATGACGCTTAACCGCCTAGGCGATTTTGGCCGTTTCGAATCAAAGCACGCCAGTCATTCCTTTTTAGCGATAACTGACGCCAATTGGAAACCCCAAGGGAGTACAAGTCATCCTCCACCTGTTGTTTCCATCTCAGTCGAGGCCTCCCCCTTCCTCTGCTGCCGAATTCGGGTGTCGATAGTAAAACTTTCTGTGCTGGAGCTTCTTTTTCCATTCGCATAACATGACCCAGCCAGCGGAGCCTTTGGGCTTTAATCCGCTGAACTATGGTCAGGTCTGCGTAAAGCTCGTACAGCTCATTGTTGAATTTCCTTCGATACTCGCCGTTGGCATCACGGGAAGGACCATAAATCTTCCGGAGAACTTTTCTCTCAAATACTCCAAGGGCCATCTCATCTTCTCTGGATACTGTCCATGATTCCGAGCCGTACATCAGGACAGGTATGATGAGAGACTTATAGAGCGTGATCTTTGTTCTTCGAGAGAGGACTTTACTTCTCAATTGCCTACTCAGTCCAAAGTAGCACTTGTTGGCAAGAGTGATTCTCCGTTGGATTTCTAGACTGATATTATTTTCGGTGTTAATGCTGGTTCCCAAATAGACGAAATCTCTCACCGTTTCAAACTTGTAGCCATCAACGGTGACTTGGCTGCCAAGGCGCAGGTGCGCCGATTCTTTCTTTGATGACAGTAGGTACTTCGTCTTGTCCTCGTTCACCGCAAGACCCACTTTTTTCGCTTCTTTATCCAGCCCAGAGAAGGCAGCACTTACGGCGCGGTTGTTAAGGCCAATGATATCAATATCATCGGCATACGCCAGCAATTGTACGCTCTTGTAGAAGATTGTGCCATTGCGGTTTAGCTCTGCTGCTCGAATTATCTTCTCCAGCATCAGGTTGAAGAAATCGCACGAAAGGGAGTCGCCCTGTCTGAAGCCTCGTTTGGTTTCAAATGGCTCAGAGAGGTCCTTCCCGATTCTGACGAAGCTGTTGGTATTGCTCAGCGTCATTTGGCAAAGCCGTATAAGCTTTGCAGGGAAGTCAAACTCAGACATGGCGGTATACAGGCAACTCCTTTTTGCGCTGTCAAAAGCGGCTTTAAAATCGACAAAGAGGTGGTGTGTATCGATCCTTTTATCATGGGTCTTCTCCAGGATTTGGCGTATCGTGAAAATCTGGTCGATGGTAGACTTACCAGGTCTAAAGCCACACTGATAAGGTCCAATCAGTTTGTCCACGATGGGCTTCAGTCTTTCACACAATACGCTAGAAAGAACCTTATATGCGATATTAAGAAGACTGATTCCGCGGTAGTTGGTGGGGTTAGCGGGATCGCCTTTCTTGTGGATTGGGCAGAGCACACTTAAATTCCAATCTGGAGGCATGCACTCGTCTGACCATATTCTGCATAAGAGCTGATGCATGCTTTTTACCAGCTCTTCGCCTCCGTGTTTGAACAGCTCGGCGGGTAGTCCGTCTTTTCCAGGGGCTTTGTTGTTTTTGAGCCGGGATATAGCTATCCTCACTTCTTCATAGTCAGGTGGTGGGACGACCTTTCCATCGTCAGGGATTGGGGTATCGGGTTCAACGTCTCCCTCGCAGTTTAGCAGTGAGGAGAAGTGCTCCCTCCATAATTTAAGTACACTCTGGACGTCGGTTACCAGGTCGCCATTATTGTCCTTACAGGAACTTGCCCCGGTCTTTAAACCTTCCGTCATCCGCCGGATCTTTTCAAAGAATTTTCGGGCATCGTTCCTGTCAGCCAGCGTCTCAAGCTCCTCACACTCACGCCTTTCGGCCTCACGTTTCTTTTTTCTGAAAAGGCGTCTCTCTTCCTTCTTCGCCTCACGATAGCGTTGCCATACACTGCGGGTTGCGCCCGTTCGCAACGTCTCCCTGTATGCAGCGTCCTTTTTTTCCGAGGCTGTGGTGCATTCCTCATCGTACCAGTTGTTCTTGCGGGCTCGCCGAAACCCTATAGTGGCTTCAGCGGCGGTACGTAATGAGTGAGAGATATGCTTCCATTGCTCGGTTACATCGTTAGGTCGAGGATTGCTCTCCGATAGAAGGTGTGAGAGTCGAGTGGAGAAATTATCAGCTGTCTGTGTCACGCGCAGCTTCTCGACGTCAAACTTTCCTTCCGTTACTGTGCGTACTTTCTTCGCTGCACAGAGGCGTGTGCGTATCTTGGCTACAACAAGATAATGGTCCGAGTCGATATTGGGACCGCGTAGGGTACGCACGTTTAGAACGGTGGAGCTGTGTCTGCCGTCGATCATGACATGATCACTCTGGTTTCTTGTTCTTTGATCAGGGGACAACCAGGTAGCTTGGTGTATTCGCTTATGCTGGAACCTGGTACTACTGATGACCATATTGCGGGAAGCGGCGAAGTCAATCAACCTAGTGCCGTTGGGGGATGTTACATCGTGGAGACTGAATTTTCCAACTGTAGGACCAAAGACTCCTTCCTTGCCCACCTTGGCATTAAAGTCGCCGAGCACGATTTTGATATCATGCAGGGGGCAGCGATCATAGGCTTGTTCAAGTTTATCGTAGAAGGAGTCCTTCTCTGCGTCGTCCGTCTCCTCAGTCGGCGCATAGGCGCAGATAAATGTTTTGTTGAAAAACCTCGCCTTGATGCGGATCGCAGCAAGACGCTCGTCCACAGTTTCTTGTATTGCCGGATCTACGAGAACGGTACCAGTACTTGTGCTGTACCCATCGTGCCGAAACGACCCGGGCCGTTTTCTTATATCGACCCGGCCAAGAGCAATACACTCGAGGTGACCCTGTCTGACATTTAGGCAGGGCTACACCTCGTTACAACAACAACAACAACAACGCTCGTCCACAGGAGTGAACGCTAGTACTTGGCGGCGAAGTCTCTTTCCCACCACAAATCCTACACCACGCGCTTTGCCGCGTGTCTGGCCGCTGTAGTATACGTCACAAGGACCGATGGCCGTCTTTCCTTGCCCCGTCCATCGCATTTCCTGCAGAGCGGTGATGTCAGCCTTTGCGCTCGCGAGGACATCAACCAGTCGGGCAGCGGTACGCTCCCTAGAAAGGGTCCGGACATTCCACGTACATGCCCTAATATCCTTCTCATTGTCCTTACTTCGTTTTGCCGGGTCGTCAACATTAAAGGGGGTTCTCATCCGAGGCTTTTTCGATTTTTTCATTGGACTAGATAAATACATCGTTTTGCATTAAAATCTCATTAAAAAAATGTACTTACGACATTTGCTCACGAAGCCAGCGATATGAAATGTAACATCTATATATGTAAAAATGAAATGGTGTTCAGTCGTCACGCTAAAACTCGAAAACAGCTGAACCAAATTATATACTTCCTTTGAGGGTTTGTTTGTTATTAGCATGCGCAGGTCATGTATTAAAATCAAAACAAAATATTAGGGGGCCGTGGTACCTCCCATACAATCCTATTAATTCCACCATATATTTTTAGCTCATCTTATTAATTCTACCATAATTTATATCTCATTTTTGTTTATTTTCCATATTTTCATTCTGTGTTGAATTGGTTTTTGTCGTAGCTGCGTTTAATGAGACACATTTTTCAGTAACAGATGTCGCTGCATGGTTCAACGCAGTGTTCAAATTGGGTCGTTTTTTGGGTTTCATACTAAACGCATTAAAATGTTAAGAAGTTGCGTCGTTTTTTAATTTTTTTTTTACGTATTACTATCTTCAATGCATATATATGTTTTAATAATCAAAAAAAGAATTGTAGCCTTAAAATTGATTTAATGAAATTTGGTATTAAACGAAAATTCTTAGGGTATTTTTGTTTTAATAATGTGTATATCACGGATCTACGTGAAAGCGCACCGACATCTGTTGGTGAAGTCTTAAGGTACGGGTACACCTAGCGACACGACGCGACGCGACCAAATAGTTGCCTATTTGCAGAGAACGTTGATTATTACGTTCTCTGCTATTTGATCAACATTGTTGTGTCGCGTCGTGTCGCGTGGTGCTGCTGTCGCTAGGTGTACTCTGCTCCATAAGAACACATGCAAAGGATATTTGCAATTTTCCATTGTCAATTTTTGGAGACGAACAAACATTAAGTTGGAAGTTTTGCTTTGGTGTTACTCTTCGTGTTGTAATCGAACATGCAAAATTTAATGCGTCTTGGTTTATTGTGATATAAATATATCTTATCTTATCTTACTAATATATAAAAACGTAAGTTTGTGACTGACAGTTAATGTTTGTGGCACTTTAACGTCTGAACCAATGCCCGATCTTAACCAAACTGTGCACACAAATTCTTAGGAATATAGAGTCTGCAACAGGCATCATAAAATTTCGATATATTTATCGATAACATAGTTATCGGTCAAAATTTAGTTTAACGTAAACTTTGGAATATTCGCACAAAATTGGTATTTAACGAAAGGGGAAGACCACAGCGTGCATTTGGACTTTGGTTCATTTCGATATATTTATCAATAATAGAGTCATCGGTCAAAATGTGGTTTCGGGTAAACTTTGGAATATTTTCACAAAATTGATATCAAACGAATGGGAATGACTACAGCTTTCATTTGGACTTTGGTTCATTTCGATATATTTATCGATAACAGAGTTATCGGTCAAAATGTGGTTTCGGGTAAACTTTGGAATATTCGCACAAAATTGGTTTCAAACGAATTGGGGAGATCACAGATTTCATTGGGACTTTGGTTCATTTCGATATATTTGTCGATAACAGAGGTATCGGTCAAAATGTGGTTTCGGGTTAATTTTGAAATCATCATCATCATCATTTATTGGCGCTTAACCGCCTAAGCGATTTTGGCCGTCGCCTATCAAAGCACGCCAGTCATTCCTTTTTAGCGATAACTGACGCCAATTGGAAACCCCAAGGGAGTTCAAGTCATCCTCCACCTGTTGTTTCCATCTCAGTCGAGGCCTCCCCCTTCCTCTGCTGCCGAATTCGGGTGACGATTGGAAAACCTTCTGGGCTGGAGCTTCTTTGTCCATTCGCATGACGTGACCCAGCCAGCGGAGCCTTTGGGCTTTAATTCGCTGGACTATGGTCAGATCTGCGTAAAGCTCGTACAGCTCATCGTTAAATCTCCTTCGATACTCGCCGTCGGCATCACGGGAAGGACCATAAATCTTCCGGAGAACTTTTCTCTCAAATACTCCAAGGGCCATCTCATCTTCTCTTGACATTGTCCATGAATCTGAGCCATACATCAGGACAGGTATGATGAGAGACTTATAGAGCGCGACCTTTGTTCTTCGAGAGAGGACTTTACTTCTCAATTGCCTACTCAGTCCAAAGTAGCACTTGTTCGCAAGAGTGATTCTCCGTTGGATTTCTAGACTGATATTATTTTCGGTGTTAATGCTGGTTCCCAAATAGACGAAGTCCCTCACAGTTTCAAATTTGTAACTATCAACAGTGACGTGGCTGCCAAGGCGCAGGTGCGCCGATTCTTTCTTTGATGACAGCAAATACTTCGTCTTGTCCTCGTTGACCGCAAGACCCACTTTTTTCGCTTCTTTATCCAGTCCAGAGAAGGCAGCGCTTACGGCGCGGTTGTTAAGGCCAATGATATCAATATCATCGGCATACGCCAGCAATTGCACGCTCTTGTAAAAGATTGTACCATTGCGGTTTAGCTCTGCTGCTCGAATTATCTTCTCCAGCATCAGGTTGAAGAAATCGCACGAAAGGGAGTCGCCCTGTCTGAAGCCTCGTTTGGTTTCAAATGGCTCAGAGAGGTCCTTCCCGACTCTGACGGAGCTGTTAGTATTGCTCAACGTCATTTGGCAAAGCCGTATAAGCTTTGCAGGGAAGTCAAATTCAGACATGGCGGCATACAGGCAACTCCTTTTTGCGCTGTCAAAAGCGGCTTTGAAATCGACAAAGAGATGGTGTGTGTCGATTCTTTTATCATGGGTCTTCTCCAGGATTTGGCGTATCGTGAAAATCTGGTCGATGGTAGACTTACCAGGTCTAAAGCCACACTGATAAGGTCCAATCAGCTTGTCTACGATGGGCTTCAGTCTTTCACACAATACGCTAGAAAGAACCTTATACGCGATATTAAGAAGGCTGATTCCGCGGTAGTTGGTGCGGTTAGCGGGATCGCCTTTCTTGTGGATTGGGCAGAGCACACTTAAATTCCAATCTGGAGGCATGCACTCGTCTGGCCATATTCTGCATAAGAGCTGATGCATGCTTTTTACCAGCTCTTCGCCTCCGTGTTTGAACAGCTCGGCGGGTAGTCCGTCTTTTCCAGGCGCTTTGTTGTTTTTGAGCCGGGATATAGCTATCCTCACTTCATCATAGTCAGGTGGTGGGACGACTTTTCCATCGTCAGGGATTGGGGTATCGGGTTCGACGTCTCCCTCGCAATTTAGCAGTGAGGAGAAGTGCTCCCTCCATAATTTAAGTACACTCTGTACGTCGGTTACCAGGTCGCCATTATTGTCCTTACAGGAACTTGCCCCGGTCTTAAAACCTTCCGTCATCCGCCGGATCTTTTCATAGAATTTTCGGGCATCATTGCTGTCAGCCAGCATCTCAAGCTCCTCACACTCACGCCTTTCGGCCTCACGTTTCTTTTTTCTGAAAAGGCGTCTCTCTTCCTTCTTTGCCTCACGATAGCGTTGCCATACACTGCGGGTTGCGCCCGTTCGCAACGTCTCCCTGTAGGCAGCGTCCTTTTTGTCCGAGGCAGTGCTGCATTCCTCATCGTACCAGTTGTTTTTGCGGGCTCGCTGGAACCCTATAGTGGCCTCAGCGGCGGTACGTAATGAGTGAGAGATATGCTTCCATTGCTCGGTTGCATCGTTAGGTCGAGGATTGCTCTCCGATAGCAGGTGTGAGAGTCGAGTGGAGAAATTGTCAG
Organism: Campiglossa producta; assembly: GCA_964058755.1. NCBI lineage: Eukaryota > Metazoa > Arthropoda > Insecta > Diptera > Tephritidae > Campiglossa > Campiglossa producta. Next base: position 86,587,101 of record CAXKVI010000002.1, on the reverse strand, counting down.
CTGTCTGTGTCGTGCGCAGCTTCTCGACGTCAAACTTTCCTTCCGTTACTGTGCGCACTTTCTTTGCTACACAGAGGCGTGTGCGTATCTTGGCTGCAACAAGATAATGGTCCGAGTCGATATTGGGACCACGAAGGGTACGCAGGTCCAGAACGGTGGAGCTATGTCTGCCGTCGATCATGACATGATCAATCTGGTTTCTTGTTCTTTGATCAGGAGACAGCCATGTGGCTTGGTGTATTCGTTTATGCTGGAACCTGGTACTACTGATGACCATATTGCGAGCAGCGGCGAAATCAATCATCCTAGTGCCGTTGGGGGATGTTATATCATGGAGACTAAATTTTCCAACTGTTGGACCAAAGACTCCTTCCTTGCCCACCTTCGCATTAAAGTCGCCGAGCACGATTTTGATATCATGTTGGGGGCAGCGATCATAAGTCTGTTCAAGTTTATCGTAGAAGGAGTCCTTCTCTGCGTCGTCCGTCTCCTCAGTCGGCGCATAGGCGCAGATAAATGTTATGTTGAAAAATTTCGCTTTGATGCGGATCGCAGCGAGACGCTCGTCCACGGGGGTGAACGCTAGTACTTGGCGGCAAAGTCTCTTTCCCACCACGAATCCTACACCACGCGCTTTGCCGCGTGTCTGGCCACTGTAGTATACGTCACAAGGTCCGATGGTCGTCTTTCCTTGTCCCGTCCATCGCATTTCCTGCAGGGCGGTGATGTCAGCCTTTGCGTTAACGAGGACATCAACCAGTCGGGCAGCGGTACCGTCCCTTGAAAGGGTCCGGACATTCCCGGTACATGCCCTAATATCCAAATCATTATGCCTTATTCGTTTTGCCGGGTCGTCAACATTAAAGGGGGTTCTCATCCGAGGCTTTAATACATTTTTCATTGGACTAAATTTTTTACGTGGCGGGTCCCAAACCCAGCGCACAACCCGTTTCGGGGTTTTTGGAAAATATTTACACATTTATATAGCGAGCCGCTTGCTTCAAGACAGACGCCCGCTTGCAGCCGCACCTCATGGTGAACAGACGCTGCGCAAAAACCTCGGTGAGCCCTTAAACCAATTATGTCAGAGTGGCCCCACCGGGGCTCCCTCTCTTTCTGCCGCGAGCCTAGGTAGCTCCCGTTGCCCAGAGTGCACGAACGAGGACGCAAGAGTCGGGATTGAGCAAGGTCACTTAGCAACCACACTCCATTACACTCCTTTGAAATACTCGCACAAAATTGGTATCTAACGATAGTGGAAGACCACAGCTTTCATTTGGTATCTGTTTCATTTCGACATATTTATCGATAACAGAATAAGCGTTCAAAATGTGGTTTCGGGTAAACTTTGGAATACTCGCACAAAATTGGTAACTAACGACAGGTGAAGACCACAGCTTTCTTTGGACTTCGGTTCATTTCGATATACTTATCGATAACAGAATTATCGGTCGAAATGGGGTTGCGCGTAAACTTTCGAATATTCGCAGAAAATTTTTATCAAACGAAAGGGTAAGGCCACAGGCTTTTTTTGGACTTTGCTTCATTTATACTAGCATTTATTTCACTGCTCTACACACATTTTGTCCTATGAACCAAATAAACTTTTTCGGAAAGGGGAACAAAAATAAAAATACACGTGTATCGGCGATTTTCATGTACACATCAGAATTTTTTTTATGTATAGTGGCTCACAGTAAAATCAAAATTTTAAACTTTTTTGGCAGAGTTTCTAGCGAATTTCTGAGTACGCAGTTTTGTAGGCCAGTCAATTTCACGGTACTAATGTGCAAGCTAGAAGTAGCTCAAAATTTCCACTGGTTTTTAAGAATAGGCAACTATTTGGTCGCGTCGTGTCGTGTCGCGTGGTACTGCTGTCGCTAGGTGTACTCTGCTCCATAAGAGCACATGCAAAGAATATTTGGTCGCGTCGTGTTATGTCGCTAGGTGTACCCTTAGCTTTATAGTGACCCGGACTGTTCCCGTGAGAAATGAGCGTAAGCCGGAGCGATATCTTCCAGAAGAATACGGCTTTTATTTCAGCTTTTCAGGGTAAAAAATGCGAATTTTTTGCAATTTTCCATTGTCAATTTTCGGAGACGAACACACATTAAGTTCGAAGTTTTCCTTTGGTGTTACTCTTCGTGTTGCAATTGAACATGCAAAATTTAATGCGTCTTGGTTTATTGTGATATATCTATATACATATCGCTCATTTGCTGCAACATCATCATAACTCAAAAAATGTGATATTACAGAAAACGCATTTTTAGTTTTTGAATTGCTGTATATTTATATGGGATAAGTAATAATTCTACCGCGATGCTGCGTGAAATGTTAAAACCTCGGATATAACACTTTGCCAGTTAATCAAACATATTATTTCCGATATATTAGTGATGTTAACTCAAAATTTGGGTTTTTTGAGTTATGATGACGTTGCAGCAAATGAGCGATATATAAAAATGAAATGGTGGTCAGTCCTCATGCTAAAACTCGAAAACGGCTGAACCAAATCATATACTTCCTTTGGGGAGTTTTTTTGTTATTACCACGCGCAGGTCATGTTATAAAATCAGAACAAATTTGGTGAGAGGGGGGCGCGGCATCTTTCGTTTTGGTGGTTATATTGTTTTTATTGTTCATCTTGTTCGTACGACCCTTCGCCGGGCAAGGCCAGCTTAGGGTCAAGGGAAGAGTAAGGGGAGTGTGTCGTCTGAAACGGCAGAGCTCTATACCGCGGTAAGGGCATAAATACTCTCTGAGGCGGCCCGGTATCAGAGAGGCCCCGTTCGATTACAGCCACGATTTGCCTCCCGGCGGCAAAAGTCCAATAGGCACGTGGCCCACCCTGGATTGGAAGGGGGAAGATCTTTCTCGTCACCCCAGAGAGGCTAGGCTTCTCTCGTGATAGTACGGGGCGGTGCTAGATCACAAGGGCTGCGTAGCCCTGTGGCTATCGACTTAAGCCCTCGTACCGTGGCAAGGTGTCCACTAGACTGGGTCGGTGCCCATACAAAAAAAAAAAGTTTGCAATTTTTTTCTGTAAAAATAGTTTTTTTTTTTTTTAAACATCTGTACATGAATATTTCTTATCTCAACCTTTTATAAGCTCATTAAATTTTTATAAGAGATACTTTTATGTTTGTGATCTTTTATTCGAGAAAAAAAATTTGCTGCGAATATTTTTAGTTAACGGACAGCCATAAGAACTAATAATTTTAGGTCATAGATATGCATACCACCCATTATAGAAATGCGATAACCCCTTATGCAATTTGGGTTTATTGGTAAATTTATTCAGAAATTAAGATTTATATAGATCTGAATGCTCTCATTTTTGATGATATTCCAGCATATAGTTGCGAAATTTTTTCAAACATAGTGGTATGTTTATCGGACTTCGGTAGATTATTTCTATAAATTTAAGTGATTTTCCTATTAAAATATAAAAATCGCCAATATATCTTATAGGTCCTAAAATTTTGTACTAAACGATGTGTTAAATTTTATTAAAGACAACAACTCATTTCTATTCATTTATATTAATTTGTAAAAGGGCAGATTTACAACCCGAACACCAAACAAGTCTAGACAAAATTTTACCACTTTTGAATACATTTTGTTATTTTTAAATCAATATACCTACTTTTTTTCAAATATCAAATAAAAATCGTTATAAAATGTCTTTTTAAATATTCCTAAGTTATGGTTAATAAAAATAGCTAGAAACCCCTCAAACTGTTTTTGCAAAAGGCTAGATTTTGCCAGATTTTACCACTTTTGAATACAATTCTTTTTTTAAATCAATATAAATGTTTTTTTTTAATCAAATCAAAAATCAATTTAAAAAGCTAGGAAAACCTTTAACTGTTCTTACCAAAGGTTAGATTTTGCCCTAACCAGAATTTGTAATTTACCAACACTAAAAAGATTAAAAAAAAGGCAAGTATAATAAATTTCTATAAATAGAACTCACATTTCTGCAAAATGAACGTTTCATTCTCTCACTTAATAAGCCCCTCTTATTATGAGAGCAATTATTTTCTTTCCCTCGCTCATTGAGTACTTTGAGTCCATTATCTATTATATTACTACGCTAACAAATTTTTCATACAAACAATTATTATTATAAGGCATTATTACACAGCGACCACTAGTATGATCTATTGTGTGACCTATTCTTCTTAGATTTATGAGCCTGGCCGATGCTCTTTGCGATGGTTCTATAAAGAGTTTGGCCTGCCTCTGTCCTAAACTGTTTGTCTTCCCAGTTGCTTATGGTCTCCCTTACGTGGGCCTTGGTGAGCCCACAGAAGGGTTCCGGACCATAAAATGCTGTTAGAGCACCGTGTTTGGCAAGGTGGTCCGCTTTTTTGTTGTCGTCATGTCCTTCATGCCCTGGGACCCAACCTAACAAAACTTTGTTTTTGGCTCCCAGATCATTAAGGACCAGTGTTGCCATTTTAGCCGATTCCCAGCTAGATCTAGCCGATTTCAAAATGATTTAGCCGGAAAAAAACGAATTTAGCCGAAGCCGATTTGTCAAAAAAGTTTAGCCGATTCTAGACGTTTTTAATATTTTTCATTATTCAATTTCCCCCAAAGTAGGAGTCCAATGTTTACACTTTATATATCACCAATTTTTATTTTGTAAAACGAATATGTAGGTTGATTTTAGCCAGACTGAGGTAAATACATAAAATTTTCAAAAGTTAACATTTTTTGTGATTTTTTTTTTGTTAAGTTAAAATAATTTAAGGAATTTAGTATTTTTGGTTTTATTATTTCTATACATAACATTCATTAATACAGAATAATAAAATATATATATGCATATATTAATGGATCTACCATTTAGTCAATTCTGTATTTTTGATTTAGTTGATTAAAATAAGGCCAGTATTAAAAGCCCGTTGTGAAAGTCAGTTCCGGGACCCGGCCATATGGAAAATCCCTGTGTTTTCGGGATTCTCCATATATCAGAATCCCGAGACTAACACTCCTAAACCGACACCGTTACTCCTCCTCGAACCATTTAGATGACTTGATGAAGGCCACAAAGTCCTTTATATCCAGCTCCGCCTAAAGCCGGGCAGTTGTAGATGAGGTGCTCGACCGTTTCCTCCTCCTCATCATCTTCGCAACTTCTTCAGCATCGTGGCTAACGCACACCTTGCTTTTTTGCGTGCATACCAATAATGCAGTCCCGGTTAGTACCCTTATTAACATGGAGATTTCTCTCCTCCTTAAGCAGGCTACTCACCTGCCAAGAAATGCCTCAAGAAAAAAACGAGCATATATTTCTTGTGCTTGTTCAAGAAATTTTGACGTTTACCACACTTTCCATATTTTTGCAAATTACTTTTATAAAACTTTATTAAACATGTTTATCGAAATATATACTCACCTTTGCCGTAAATCTGCACGCTTACCTCAGAAAAATATATCAACATATTTATTTCTTAAGGTAAACCGGCGTTGCCAACTATCGAAAAGTGCTGTATTTTTTCTTGAGCGTTTTTTTTTATATGGAGTTTGGCATTTCTCAATTTCCCTCAATGTCCCTATGTCCCGGGACCCATGTGAGGTTCACGCGGTTCTGTTGGGTCTTCTCTTGTAGAGATCGACGACAACTGAGCGTCAGAGTTGAACGAGTAGGTTAGGTTAGGTTCAAGTGGCTGCCGCAGAGGCACACCTAGCCCAGTATTAAAAGGCCCGTTGTGATACCACCAACACTAGCCACCCGGTATTATCGGGATTCTCCACATAGAAAAATCCCGGGACTGACGTTCCTAAACCGGCACCGTTAATCCTCTAACCATTTAGATGACTTGATGAAAGCCATCGGGTCCTTTATGTCCAGCTCCGTGACCTGGCGTAGGCTAACCGGGAAGGGAACTCCCAGAAAACGCATTCTCGCGCCACTTAAAGCCGGGCAGTTGCAGATGAGGTGCTCCAGCGTTTCCTCCTCCTCATTATCCTTGCAACTACTACAGCATCGTCGGTAGGGCACACCTAGTCTTTCTGCGTGCCTACCAATAAGGCAGTGCCCAGTTAATACGCCTATTAATATGGAGATTTCTCTTCTCCTTAGGTCATAAATATGCCTTGATCTTTAATGATCCCATTTCGGCCAGGTTTCTTTGGATATTTGGCATCCTGGAGATTGTAGCCATCTTTCGTTGGCTTGGCGGAGTGTGTACTCTTTCAGCATTAGCTTGCATGTGGCAAACGGCATACCTTGTCCCGAAGAACCTGCTTGGTCATGCCCTGCCTGGCGATTTCGTGCGCCTTACAGTTTCCCTCAATGTCCCTGTGTCCCGGGACCCAAGTGAGATTCACGCGGTTCTGTTGGGCCATTTCTTGCTGTTAAGTTAACAGTTAAGCTGTTGTTTTAACATCAAATTTTGTTGTACAAATGAAAATAAAAGAAACATATTTTTATTTAAAAAAAAGTTAATTTTAATTCATTTTTACTGTAATTCATTTATAATTCTGTAATTCAGTTATAATTCATTTTATTTTTGTTTTATTGAAAAAAAGTAATTTCTTAGTTAGTTTACAGTATGGTATACTTCAAAACATCTTTTAGGGTGCAAATGAATAGTACATTTTTTGCAAGCAAAGTTTGTATTTTTTTTGCAAAGCCCACATCGAAGCTGAGAGTCTTTGTATTCTACTAAATAACCAATATTGTCGTAGCGTGATGTTTCCCTGTACATTCTAGAAGTTCGGCAGGGGCCGCGCCTCTCACATCTTTGATGTGTTTCCAATATACCCCTGCCGACAGTTCTCCGAAACAAGAGATAATCGTACTCTCCTCCATTACTTTTGTAAATTTGCCAAACATTATGAGTGGCCAAGTCCAAGCAGTGAGAAAATAATGAAAAGTACCATTTCTTACCACGAACGGTTACGCGATAAAGTCCAATGTTTTGATCGGACCTATTGACCCCGCCCATATTATGATTATAACTTTGTATAACTGTGGGCTGATCAATCGTTATATACTTTTTTTGCTGCTGGAAAATAGTTTTGCTTTATGTATAGGTTCCGTAGTTTCAGAATTTGATGCCACAGTAACCACACTATTGTCATTCCACCTACAAACCAAGATATCTCCAGGTTGGCTTGACTTGTACTTGAACGTGCCTCTTTCGGTTTTCTTGAACTCTTTATTGAACGGGCAACTTTTTGTGCGGTCCTCGCGAACTGTTCCTGTCAATACTGTAAGCCTCTTCGAAGGGCGCCATATTTAGAAATATTCCGTTCAGAATACTGAAAAGTAGGTAGGTAGGTAGAAGTGGCTGCCGCAAAGGCACACCTAGGCCAGTAATAAAAGGCCCGTTGTGATACCACCAAACACTAGGAAAGTCAATCCCGGGGCCCGGCCATATGGAAAATCCCAGTGCTGTCGGGACTCTCCATATAGCCGAAACCCGGGACTGACACTCCTAACCGACACCGCTACCCCTCCTCGAACCATTTTGATAACTTGATGAAGGCCATCAAGTCCTTTATGTCTAGCTCCGCGACCTGGCTTAAGCTAACCAGGAAGGGAACTCCCAGAGAGCGCCTTCTCGCTCCGCTTAAGGCCGGGCAGTTGCAGATGAGGTGCTCCACCGTTTCCTCTTCCTCATCATCTTTGCAACTCCTGCAGCATCGTCGGTATGGAACGCCTAGCCTTGCTGCGTGCCTACCAATAAGGCAGTGCCCGGTTAAAACACCTATTAATATGGAGATTTCCTTCCTTTTTAGGGCGTATATGTGTCTAGATCTTTTAAGATCGCATTTTGGCCAGGTTTGCTTGGATATCCGGCACCCTGGGGCTTGTAGCCATCTTTCGTTGGCTTCGCGGAGTGTATGCTCCTTCAGCATTAGCTTGCACGTGGCAAACGGCATACCTATGCGCTCTTTATCTTGAAGAATCTGCTTGGTCGTGCCCTGCCTGGCAAGTTCGTCTGCCCTACAGTTTCCCTCAATGTCCCTGTGTCCCGGGACCCATGTGAGGTTCACGCGGTTCTGTTGGGCCATCTCTTGAAGAGATCGACGACAGCTGAGCGTCAGTTCAGAGTTGAACGAGTAAGAGCCAAGGGATTTGATGGCCGCTTGGCTGTCGCTGAAAATACAGATATCCTGTCCGATGGTACATTCACCTATTCAAGTCACGGCGTCCATGATTGCAGAAACTTCAGCCTGGAAGACGCTGCAGTGATCAGGTAGTCTAAAGGAGAGTTCTAGGTCCAAATCCCTTGAGTAAACCCCTCCTCCGACTCTGCCGTCTAACTTCGAGCCGTCGGTGTATATACAAGTGCCGCCATTAGTAGCGGGACACCGATCTATGTTCTCCCAGTCTTCCCTGCTGGGAATGTTTATTCTAAAACAACAATCTCCGACTGTTGTGGTCGCACACCGATCTGTGCTCAGAGGGAGAAAGCTGTAAGATCTTAGAATACAGGAGTGTCCAATAGTGCTTGCGCCCCAGACGGACGTTTCCCTTAGACGCACAGCCGATGCTGCTGCTGCCCGGTACCCTTCCAGATCGAGTGGCAAAAAGCCAAGAATGGCCTGGATAGCTTCATTGGGCGTTGTTCTTAACGCCCCGCTTATACAGATCATGCTCGATCTGTGGACTTTTCCTAACAGATTTAGGTTTGTTGCCTTTCCTAGCGCAGGCCACCATACCACGACTCCATACAGCATAATTGGCTGGATTATCGCAGTGTAGATCCATCTGCAAATTTTGGGGCTGAGCCCCCATTTTTTGCCAATGGCTCTTTTACACGTGTAAAGTGCAATGCACGCATTCCTCTGGCGCTGGATGACATTCTCCTTCCAGTTAAGCTTTCTATCTAGAACTGTGTCTAGGAATTTGGCTTTGTCAGCTAAGTTCAGGCGCACGCCATCTAGTTCTGGTAGGTTCAGCGGTGGTATCTTGTACCGCCTGGTATAAAGGACAAGCTCCACCTTTCCCGGGTTGATGCTAAGTCCGCAGCGAGAGGACCATGAACAAACTTCTCGCAGTGCTACTTGCATCAAGTCACACAGGGTTTGTGGGAATTTGCCCCTATATGCAATAGTTAAATCGTCTGCATATGCCACTATCTTCCCGCCCCCCCACCTTGTGTCTCGTAGCAGCGAGTTTACGGTGAGGTTCCATAGGAGCGGGGAGAGAACACCACCCTGAGGCGTTCCTCTTGTGACATAGCGTGAAAGATCAACTGTTCCCAGTGAAGAAACTATTTTCCTTCCCTTTAGTAGTTCATCAATTAGTACAATAAGAGACCTATTTATGCCCAGGTTTGGTAAAGCAGTGTTAATAGCCTCCGGCCTTATATTGTTGAAAGCCCCTTCGATGTCCAGAAAGGCCACGAGACAGTACTCCTTTTCGTGCAATGATTTTTCAACAATAGAGACTAGGCTGTGGACCGCAGTTTCCGTTGATTTACCTTTGGTGTAGGCATGTTGATAGCTAGAAATAAGGTTGCTATCAATAGTAGAGGAGAGATAATCGCTAATTATCCTCTCGAAGGTTTTAAGTGCAAAAGACGAGAGACTGATCGGTCTGTAGTCTTTAGGCTCATAGTGTGAGGCCTACCCAGCCTTTGGAATAAAGACTACCGTGGCGCTTCTCCAGGAGCACGAAATGTAATTAAGAGCCAGGCAGGCTGAAAAGAGAACTACCAGCCATTTAGCTGATATTTCCAGCGTGTTTATAAGTTGTGCGGGGAAAATCCCGTCTGGCCCAGCTGCCTTGAACGGCTCAAAGCTTTTGATTGCCCACCTTACCCTTTCCTCCGTAATGGGTATGTTTACCGCCAGGTTTGTTGCAGATGCTACAGGTGCATCATACAAGTTCCCCGGAAAGTGTGTGTTCAGGAGCAGCTCCAGGGTTTCCCCTTCCGTGCTGGTCCAAGATCCGTCAGGCTTCCGTAAATAGCTAATGGCTGTTTGAGTTTTTGATAGCACTCGTCTAAGTCTCGCTGTATCATCGACTTTTTCGACCCCGGTGCAGAAATTTCTCCACGAAGTTCTCTTCGCTTGCCTTAGAGCCTTTTTATAGGCCCTCAGTTTAGCTTTATATTCGAGCCATTCAGGCTCCGTACCGATGCTCTTGGCCTTGTTAAATTGCTTCCTGCATGATATACGGAACGAATCCAGGTCGTAAGACCACCAGTGGGGTCTATGTTTGCCGCGTGGTTTTGGTACTGGACAAGCCTGCTCTAGGGCATTTGAGAGCGCCGTAGTAAAGGTCGTTACCAGATCATCCAGTTCTCCCACTGATGAGGGGGCTTGTGGAGGTAATACTGGTAGGTCCCTAGCTAATATTTGGTTATGTAGCTGCCAGTTAGTGTTGCGTGGATTTCGTTTCATAACTGGCTGCTCAACAATAAAGTCTAACACAATTTCTATGTACCGATGGTCAGAAAATGAATGCTCATCAAGAACACGCCATTTTCTGACCCACTCATAAGCGCCTTCGCTACAAACAGTGAGGTCTATAACCTCCCTACGAGCTTTAGTTATAAAAGTAGGCTCGTTACCCACGTTACAAACCACCAGGTTAGTTGTTAGTAGGTAGTCAAACAGAGACTCGCCCCTAGCGTTGATATCGGAGCTTCCCCACTGGACGTGATGAGCATTAGCGTCAGCTCCAATAATAAGATGGCCCGTACAGAAATTATCCACCAGATCTTTCACCTCCTTTTGTGGAGGAGGTTCTTCGGCGTCATAGGGCATATAGACCGACGCCATCGTTAGGCTGGTGCTGCCGACTGTTAAGCTGGCAGCTGTAACGTCACCATTTGAGTAGTTGGGTAATAAAAAGGTGTTTAGCTCAGACTTTACCAAAATACAGGTTCTGACCTTGCCCTCATCATTGGCTTGGATGAGCTTGTACCTCTTAGTCCCCAATCCACAGATCCTAGAGCTATTGACCCAGGGCTTTTGGATAAGGACCACGTCTACGTCGCCTTTAGAAAGACGACTGCTTAAAACAGCCGAGGCTGCTTTAGATTTGTGCAGATTTATCTGAAGCACCACCAACATGAGAGAGCTCAGACATCCCTGCCGCCAGCGTGTCGTCGAGGTCTGGCCTGTTCCGGGGACTGTCTCTCAACGAGGAGTTGTTCAGAGCACCTGCACGATTTGGCGTGGCGGGAACCCTGCTGTCTGAAGCAGCATCAACGTTAGTGTGCTCAGGTTTAGCCACGATCGTGACGTCGAGGCCTTCTTCGTCAAGCAGGCTTTCTTCTATCGCCGAGTTGTTCGCAGCACCATCGCAATTTGACGTGGCGGATAACATACTTTCCGCGTCGGACTCCTCTGCTTCCCCTTCCGATGCCTCGATCTCCGAGTCCTCCGGAGCGTCCGGAATAGCAGCGCGCTGTGCATCGCCACGGTATACGTGGATCACGATCTGACCCAAGCCGTAATGCACTCGTCCGTTGCACCGTTTAAGGGGCTCGAGCGCCTCCTTATTCAGAGTGATAACCACCTGTCTATTGGGCCCAACCACATCATCGACCAGATTGACGCCCCAATCCTGCGTCGGGAGAGACGGATTCCAGACCTGCAGCATCTCAAGAATATTCTCGGGTTCTGCAGGGACGGCAGGAATCCATGCCCTTGTCCTTGGCCGAGCAGGAATGTCCTTCCAGTCGACGACATCTAGTCTTGCCCCTGGGTAGACTTCACCCAGTCTTGCAACTGCTGCCTTATACAGTGCGACAGTTCTTGCATCCTCGCACGCGAATATTTTGATCTGACCTTGGTGCCAGCCCGCGTCAGTACCTCGCGGCGGACTACCCGGAGACTCACGCATTAAGTGGAGGAGGGCCCTGCCCATTTCATTCCGGACATACAGCCACTGGTCTTTGGGGATGGACCAACGGTCGTTACCTCGGTCAATGAAACCTATAAGGATTCTGTCCTTGGTTACTTCAGCAAAGCTGAGTTTTCCCACTACGGGGTTGACCTGATGCCGCTTCGGATGGGGGTCTACCTCTCCGTCCGATCTCTGGCGTTTGAAAGGATTACCGTTCACCCTCTTAGGCACATAGGGCCTCTGAAAATTTGGTATCAGAGCTTTCGCTTCCTCCACCATCTTCCTTTCTTCCGGCGACAGCTTCTCCTGCGATGCTCCCTCATATTTTTTAAGGATCCTTGCGGCCTTTCTTTTATCCCAGTACGCAAAGCGTCGGGGAGATGCCTCTTTGGAGGGATTCAGACTCGTAGTTGCCATCGCGGTCTCTCCCTTTGCGGCGTCGTCCTTCTCTTTCGAAACTCTGCAATCAGGTCGTGAGACCATTGCCCCAGATGTGAAGAGATTGGGTTTCGTACCAGCGCTTGATGGAAGTTTAGCTTCCGCCGTTTTCTGCTTGACTGCGTAGGCAGCCGCACTGCTGCTTGCTCCCATCAAGTCACTCTTACTTGATAGCAGTTTGGGGGATGACTGACCCGTAGTTTCCATCGCTGTCGGCCTCCCAGTTAACTTTGAGGCGGAGTTTGTCCAGCATAGTTCTTCTCTGCTGCGGAGTAAACGAAGTCGTTAATTGCTTTGTATTTTGTGTGTTCTTCATCTTGTTCGTACGACCCCTCGCCGGACAAGGCCAGCTTAGGGTCAAGGGTAGTGTAAGGGGAAGTGTGTCGTCCGCCGCGGCAGAGCCCCATACCGCGGTAAGACCATAGTTACTCCCTGAGGCGGCCCGGTATCAGTGAGGCTCCGTTCGACTACAGCCACGATATGTCTCCCGGCTGCAAACGTCCAATGGGCACGGTATCGCATAACACCCTGGATTGGGAGGGAAAAGTTTTGCACATTTATATAGCGAGCCGCTTGCTTCAAGACAGACGTCCGCTTACAGCCGCACCTCTAGGTGTACAGACGCTGCGAAAAATACCCCGGTGAGCCCTTAAACCAAGTATGTCAGAGTGGCCCCCCCGGGGCTCCCTCTCTTTCTGCCGCGAGCCTAGGTAGCTCAACGTTGCCCAGAGTGCACGAACGAGGACGCAAGAGTCGGGATTGAGCGCGGTCACTCAGCAACCACACCCCATTACACTCCATACTGAAAAGTGGTCTTTGCAAATTTGTATCTTTCGTTATTAATTTTAGTGTTGTCACAAAAGTGGAGGTTCGACATGATAAATGAAAATCTATCCCTTGAAATGGCGTTGTATACAAGACTGAAATCAGTGTCTGTAGATGTTTCCCAATACATGGTTCTTCTGGGAACTACAACATACCAATATAAAGGAGAATGGCTACAAAGCATTTCGTCTCACTGCTTGTTACATTACCAACTCGGTTTTTTTGAAGGGCGTAAATATTGGTGTATGTAACAAATAATTCTATGACGTCATCACCGAACATACAATCGAAATAATATATAGGTGTTTGAAGGTATTTTGGCCCCTGGCTTTCCTCCCATTCTGGCTTGCTACTTGGATTGTGGCGATTTCTCCAAGTATACCTTTGTTTTTTTGATACATTTCGATCAACAAAAGGAACGGCTACTGCACTGCTAGTGGTTGGAGCTGAACTAGAAGAAGAAAGTTCCTCTATGGTTCGAGCCCTTTTAGCCAAAACAGACAAAGGAACGTCGTCGTTATCTTCATCACTGTCAGAGGACATGTTATCAATCTCTACTGGAGCTCGTAATTGAGATAAAATAAACTGAATTGGATATATGAGATAATTTTGCATGGAAGATCTCAAATCATTATGTAATATCTATAGCAAACCTGGAAGATTGTGCAATGTAACCTCCTACTCATCACCCGAATCTTCATCGGTAACCTCAGCATTGGCGTTGACCGGCGGAAAAATTGGAAGTGGACTATCAGTATCTAATTTCTCCAATTCCGCGATGATTTCATTCAGCGTCAAAGTTTTACTGTGCAGAAAAAATATATCCCCATATTACTACCGATCGTTATAACGATCATGAAGTTTAACACCAATGTTTTATAAAAAAATATTATAAAGCATAAAACTTTGTTTCACTATTTTGTTAGTCTAATTATAAATTTATAAATTATGTGGAAAAAATAAATTTTTACTGTAATAAATTTAATAAAAACTTACCGGATTGAAGACATCATAAACTATAATTCCACCACCCTCAATTAGGTTAGGTTAGGTTGAAGTGGCTGCCGCAAAGGCACACCTAGGCCAGTATTAAAAGGCCCGTTGTGATACCATCAACACTAGGAAAGTCAGTCCCGGGACCCAGCCATATGGAAAATCCCAGTGCTATTGGGACTCTCCACATAGCAGAATCCCGGGGCTGACACTCCTACAACCGAAACCGTTACACCTCCTCGAACCATTTAGATGACTTGATGAAAGCCATCAAGTCCTTTATGTCCAGCTCCGCTACCTGGCGTAGGCTATCCAGGAAGGGAACTCCGAAAAAGCGCCTTCTCGCGCCGCTTAAAGCCGGGCAGTTGCAGATGAGATGCTCCACCGTTTCCTCCTCCTCATCATCTTTGCAACTCCTACAGCATCGTCGATAGGGTACACCCAGCCTTGCTGCGTGCCTTCCAATAAGGCAGTGCCCGGTTAAAACCCCTACTAATATAGATATATCCCTTCTTCTTAGGGTGTAAATATATTTAGATCTTTTAATATCCCATTTTGGCCAGGATTGTTTGGATACTCGGCACCCTGGCGATAAAAGCCATCTTTCATTGGCTTGTCGGAGTGTATGCTCCTTCAGCATTAGCTTGCATGTGGCAAAGGGCATACCTAAGCGTTCTTTATCCTGAAGAACCTGCTTGGTCGTGCCCTGCCTAGCAAGTTCGTCTGCCCTACAGTTTCCTAGCAAGTTCGTCTGCCCTACAGTTTCCCTCAATGTCCCTGTGTCCCGGGACCCATGTGAGGCTCACGCGGTTCTGTTGGGCCATCTCCTGAAGAGATCGACGACAGCTGAGCGTCAGTTCAGAGTTGAACAAGTAAGAGCCAAGGGATTTGACTGCCGCTTGGCTATCGCTGAAAATAACGATATTCTGTCCGATAGCGTGTTGCCCTATCCAAGCCGCGGCGTTCATGATTGCTGAGACCTCAGCCTGGAAGACGCTGCAATGATCAGGCAGTCTGAAGGAAAGCTCAAGGTCCAGATCCTTGGAATAAATCCCTCCTCCAACTCTGCCGTCCAACTTCGAACCGTCGGTGTATATGGAAATGCCGCCATTAGTAGCAGGACACCGATCCGTCCTCTCCCAGTCTTCCCTGCTGGGAATGTTTATTCTGAACCAGCTATCTCCGACTGTTGTGGTTGCACAACGGTCCGTGCTCGGAGGGAGAAAGCTGTAAGAATCCAGAATACCGGAGTGTCCAGTAGTGCCTGCGCCCCAGCCGGAAGTTTCCCTTAGACGCAGAGCCGATGCTGCCGCTGCCCGGTACCCTTCCAGATCGAGTGGCAAAATGCCAAGAATGGCCTGGAGAGCTTCGTTGGGCGTTGTTCTCAACGCGGCGCTTATACAGATCATGCTAGATCTGTGGACTTTACCTAACAGGTTTAGGTTGGCTGCCTTGCTCAGCTCAGGCCACCATACCACGACTCCATACAGCATAATTGGCCGGATTATCGCAGTGTAAATCCATCTGCAGATTTTGGGACTGAGCCCCCATTTTTTGCCAATGGCTCTTTTACAGGTGTAAAGTGCAATGCACGCTTTCCTCTGGCGCTGGATGACATTCTCCTTCCAGTTAAGCTTTCTATCCAGAACTATGCCTAGGAATTTGGCTTTGTCAGCAAAGTTCAGGCGCACGCCATTTAGGTCTGGTAGGCTTAGCGTTGGTATTTTGTACCGGTTAGTATAAAGGACAAGCTCCACTTTTCCCGGGTTGATATTAAGTCCGCAGCGAGATGACCACGAGGAAACTGCTCGCAGTGCTACTTGCATCAAGTCACACAGGGTTTGTGGGAATTTGCCTCTGTATGCAATAGCTAAATCGTCTGCATATGCAACTATCCTCCCGCCCCCCCAGCTTGTGTCTCGTAGCAACGAGTTTACAGTGAGGTTCCATAAAAGCGGAGAGAGAACACCACCCTGAGGCGTTCCTCTTGTGACATAGCGTGAGAAATCAACTGTGCCCAGTGTAGAAACTATTTTCCTTCCCTTTAGTAGTTGATCAATTAGTCCAATAAGAGACCTGCTTATGCCCAGATTAGTTAGAGCGGTGTTAATAGCCCCCGGGCTTATATTGTTGAAGGCACCTTCAATGTCTAGGAAGGCCACGAGACAGTAATCTTTTTCATACAACGATTTTTCAATAACAGAGACAAGGCTGTGAAGCGCAGTTTCCGTTGATTTACCTTTGGTGTATGCATTAGAGCGTATCACGGTGCATGGAGGAACAAAAGTTGAAAATGTTCCCCCCAGTTTGAACACTTACTTTATGAAGTTTTCAAAAAAAAATTTTTTAATTTTTTTGTCACCCTGTAAAAACAGCGAAATTTGTTTTTTTTCTATAGTTTCTATATTTCTCGTTCGATTTTCAAAAGTGATACATTTTTAGAAAGGTATTCACCAAGGCAAGATTTCATCCATAGAAACTTTTAGCCCTTCATGCCAAGTTCAGTTTTTATTCTATTTTTACTAAAACCAACACCCTGTATTTGAAAAAAAAAATAAAAAATTTTTTTCCGGAAAACTAAGAAAAAAAGATTATTACCTGCATGTAATGAGGAAATAAATGTAATGCACTTATGCTAAATCTTTCCTTGACTCCAATTTGCTGTAACGTTCTCGGCTACTTAGTTTAACGAATATATATATTTTTAAATAATGTTAATAAGAGACTTTTATGAAATAAATAATTACACGTGAATGACATTTAAGTAGACACTTGCTTCACCACTACTAATTTTTTTTTTTAATACAGGGTGTTGGTTTTAGTATAAATGAAATAAAAACTGAACTTGGCATGAAGGGCTAAAAGTTTCTATTGATGAAATATTGCCTTGGTGAATACCTTTCTAAAAATGTATCACTTTTGAAAATCGAACTAGAAATATAGAAGTTATAGAAAAAAAACAAATTTCGCTGTTTTTACAGGGTGACAAAAAATTTAAAAATTTTTTTTTGAAAACCTCATAAGGTAAGTGTTCAACCTGGGGGGGAACATTTTCAACTTTTTTTGGTGATGCGCTCTAGTACGCATGTTGATAGCTAGAGATAAGGTTGCTATCAATAGTAGAGGAGAGATAATCGCTAATTATCCTCTCGAAGGTTTTGAGTGCAAAGGACGAGAGACTGATCGGTCTGTAGTCCTTAGGCTCATAGTGTGAGGCTTTCCCAGCCTTAGGAATAAAGACTACCTTGGCGCTTCTCCAGGAGTGCGGAATGTAGTTGAGAGCCAGGCAGGCTGAAAAGAGAAATACCAGCCATTTAGCCGATGTTTCCAACGTGTTTATGAGTTGTGCGGGGAAAATCCCGTCTGGCCCAGCAGCCTTGAACGGCTCAAAGCTTTTGATCGCCCACCTTACCCTTTCCTCCGTGATGGGTATATTCACTGCCATATTTGTTGCAGATGCTAAAGGTGCTTCATGCAAGTTCCCCGGAAAGTGTGTATTCAATAGCAGCTCGAGGGTTTCCCCTTCCGTGCTAGTCCACGATCCGTCAGGCTTCCGCAAATAGCTAATGGCTGTTTGAGTTTTTGAGAGCACTCGTCTAAGTCTCGCCGTATCATCGACCTTTTCGACCCCGGTGCAGAAATCTCTCCACGAAGTTCTCTTCGCCTGCCTTAGGGCCCTTTTATAGGCCCTCAGTTTAACTTTATATTCGAGCCATTCAGGCTCCGTACGGAGGCTCTTGGCCCTATTAAATTGGTTCCTGCAGGACTTGCGGAGCGAATCCAGGTCGTAGGACCACCAGTGTGGTCTATGTTTACCGCGTGGTTTCGGCACTGGACAAGCCTGCTCTAGGGCATTTGAGAGCGCCGTTGTAAAGGTCGCAACCAGATCATCCAGTTCTCCTACTGATGATGGAGCTTGTGGGGGTAACACTGGTAGGTCCCTAACTAATATTTGATTATGTAGCTGCCAATTAGTGTTGCGTGGATTGCGTTTCATAACTGGCTGCTCAACTGAAAAATCTAAGGCAATTTCTATGTACCGGTGGTCGGAAAATGAATGCTCCTCAAGAACACGCCATTTCCTAACCCACTCATAAGCGCCTTCGCTACAAATAGTGAGGTCTATGACCTCCCTACGGGCTTTAGTGATAAAAGTAGGCTCGTTACCCACGTTACAAACCACCAGGATAGTTGTTAGTAGGTAGTCAAACAGAGACTCGCCCCTAGCGTTAATATCGGAGCTTCCCCACTGGACGTGATGAGCATTAGCGTCAGCTCCAATAATAAGATGACCCGTGCAGAAACTTTCCACCAGATCTTTCACCTCCTTTTGTGGAGGAGGTTCTTCGGCGTCATAGGGCATGTAGACCGACGCCATCGTCAGGCTGGTGCTGCCGACCGTTAAGCTGGCAGCTGTAACGTCACCATTTGAATAGTTGGGTAAGAGAAAGGTGTTCAGCTCAGACTTGACCAAGATACAGGTTCTGACCTTGCCCTCCTCATTAGCTCGGATGAGCTTGTACCCCTTAGCCCCCAATCCACAGATCCTTGAGCTATTAACCCAGGGTTATTGGATAAGGACCACGTCTACGTCGCCTTTATAAAGACGACTGCTTAGGGCAGCTGAGGCTGCTTTAGATTTGTGCAGGTTAATCTGAAGCACCACCAACATGAGAGCGCTCAGACTTCCCTACCACCGTCGTACCGTCGTGGAGGTCTACCCCGTCCCGGGGCCTATCTCTCAACGACAATTTATCTGCACGATTTGGCGTGGCGGAATCTCTACTGTCTGAAGCGGCATCAACGTTAGTGTGCACCGGATTGCCCTCCACCACCGTGCGGTCGAGGTCTTCCGCGTCCGTTAGGCTATCTTCCATCAATTACCCTCACCCTCAATTAAAATGAAAATATTTTATGTATTCAAGACTAGATTAATTATTTAGGCGTCAAAACAATTCCAAACAATCACTTCAACCATCTGCAAACAACTAACAATAGAAATATAAACGGTACTTTTTTAAGAAATTTCCACTTTTGAAGAATTTGTTGATCGCTGAAACGATCTGTAGGGTTATCTGGGATAACTAAAATAAGTGATTTTTTAACACCTAAATAAGTAAGAAACAAAATTTTTTTTAGTTCTTATATTGTGACTTCACCGAGAATCGAACTCAGGGCTCTTGAACGCCCAACCCCGGTGCCTACTGTTCCTCCGATGTTGAATTAACTGTTAAATCTGTTAAAAATAATAAAATCTGTTCATTCAACAGTACTAGTTGGCAACACAACTGGAATTTCTGTTAATAATCAAGAGTATTGGGTCTGTTGGATCAACATATACATTCAACAGTTGAAAAAACAGATGTTATCGTGCAAATTAACAAATCGCCAATTATATCAACTGTAATTATTGGAAATATTTAACATATAAGTACGGTGACCATAATTTTTTTCTGAAAAAACAGAACTCTTTTTTACTCAAAGCTTGGTATTGTCCTCACGGGAAAATTTCGCTACTCGCCTATAAACTATTTGACGTTACACTTTCAATGTTTGGAATAAAAAAGTGTTCCTGATTTTCATGACGTAATCATCTTTTTGCAGTAAAAAATGTTGTCAACGTCTGTAAAACATTGAAATTGTAATTTTAAATAATTTCAACTAAACTGCATCAATTAAAAGTCAGTAATTTTTGTGAAAAGTATTTCTTGATGGTGAGAGACATTTTCCTTGTTAATATAAAACGTAGAATAACTGGTTTGTTTGTGCTAAGAAAGTTCAACTATGATTTTGCGTCTATCTCGGCTGGTATGTAAACTCTAACCCTCATATTCATTAAAATTAAAATTCGTTTATATTTTGATTAATTCGTCGCTCCCAACGAAGACTAACTCGGTTCAGATAGCGTGGAAGGCTAACATGGTCCGTTCTCTGCGTCGAAGACTAACACACTTCAGTTTTCTGAGTCGAAGACTAACACACTTCGGTTTTCTGCGTCGAAGACTAACACACTTCGTTCTCTGCGTCGAAGACTAACACACTTCAGTTTTCTGCGTCGAAGACTAACACACTTCGTTCTCTGGGTCGAGAAATTCGCAAGTGTATGCAAACCCAACGCAAACACGCTTTGAAAAGAGGATTGAAATGGGCTTGGGTTATGAGATTTGTATGAAATTTTTGAATGGTGTTTTGTTTGCTTCTAAACACGCTAGGATAACACAGTGTTTGCTTTTGGTGGAAACAGCGTATAACTTTACAGAGTTATTACATTTGTTAAAAGGGTTGCCGGTACAAAAAAGCAGAACAAAAACAGAACATTTGCTTAAAAAAAGAACATTTCTGTTATTTTCCTTAGAAAAAAAAATACGCAGAACAAGCTTCTTAAAAACAGAACTGTTCTGCGAAAATCAGAACGGATGGTCACCGTACATATAAGTAAGAATTTTTGCTAGCTATAGACCGGGATAATAATTAATATTGAAACTTCATGTTGAATTATTATCTTTTTTGTTTTGAAGACAACTCAAGGAAAAGCTACAAACAACATTACACGCTATAGTTAGTACTATTTCACGCTGTCGAAAGCGATCTACGGACTAATTCGTAATGATTTTACTAGAAGTGTTTTGCTTCCGATTGGGCCTCGATCTCGGTCATATTGGCATCTTGGCTTAACTAGAGTTTTCCTACAAATTTGTTTTTTGTTGGTGTTCTTTACCCATTGCCTACTAGCGAAGAAACATTCTGTTTCCAACAATAATATTGGCAGGGACTTTGTTTAATACATTTGTCGTTGTATTAAAATCGCTTGTAAAACTAACATTTCTGCTTTTTCAATTTTACATTTCAGCAAAAAATGTCGTATTAATATTGAAAATTATCAAATAAACAGGGTTAACGTTAAATTGATATGCAAGTTGCTGAATCAACATTAGCTTGTATTACATTGTCAATTCAATTTCTCATGTTAATATACATTTCGACAACATATTCATATAAAAAATGTTAATATCACATTTGTATAACATTTAGAAAACCTGCTTTACGTAAAAATGTTATGAAAATATACTAGCATTTGTATAATTGTTTCATTCTAAAATGAAATGAACCGCGTTGCAGTTGACACTCAAGTTCGGGTTAAAATTTTGCTCGTTGCGCCTTTTATATAAGTCTCATCTATGTAATATCTAGAAAATATTTTCGGGGTGGATCCTTTTTTTTCATAATAACCATTTTGACTGGAAACGGAAATGATTAGCTAAAGTTTAATTTTGTTACTAGTGCAGACGCGAACCAAAATTATCAAAGCCTAGAGAAAAACAACAAATAATAAATAGTCTTTTGAAAGAACATTAAACAATTTTCGAGGTCCATTACAAAAAAAAAAATATTTTAAAGGAAAAAGATCAAGCTTTAAGTAAAAATTAAAAATGTCCAAAATTTAAAAAAAAAAATTGATTACACACAAAAAATTGCGAATTCAAACCCGTTTATCTCGGTAACCATCCAATATTTTTACGCGAACTTTGGTGATATTTTTTTCTTACATGGCAGATCACTTTCACCAAATTTCATTCAAATCGAATTTTTTGGTGGTCCGCTTGAGGAATTTTACCCCATATGTAGACAGCGATAGGGATCGGGATGGAGATTCAACGTTTGCCGGGACAGTTTAATTTAGAAAATTGCTAGGTTGATTTTTATAGTGAATTTTCCGGTGTACAGCTTGGTCGAAGGTAATTTTTCGAAAACATTACCGTTTACGAGAAAAATTTGTAAAACCCTATATGTTCACCTTTGCCTACCACACATGATATTAATGGGGAATTTTGAAGTTTTCTTTCTTTACCTAAGTTTGGCTTTGTCACAATTTTTGTTATTTCATATGTCTAATTTGACCGGAATTCAAAAAATATTATCTCACGAGTTTGGGACTCATATTCCAAATTTATTTTTTACAGTCACAGACAAACAAATTTAATAAACTTGCGTAATTTGGGGGGTGTCAGGGATGTTCTTGAATACGCGCCTGGATATAACAAATATAAATGTAAGCTTTATTTATGTTTACTATAGCTCTGTATATTCGGATACAAAGCATCCGTATACGAAACTTTCTTATTGTTATGAAATAGGAGCCGTTTTCTGAAGTAATCTTTAAAATTTATCTTATTTTTTCATACAACATTTTTGTTTAGCGTGAACTTTAATATTTAAGGCTAGATGAGAAAACGCTCCTTTATATTATAAAATATTTATATTATAAGTTTTAATGAAAAAAAGCGAATAAAACGAGTGAAAAGTTGATTAAAAATGCTTAGCCGTTTTTCTGGCCAAAAATTATAATTTTTTTCGCCGAAATAATTTTTTTAGCCGTTTTTAGCCGGGTTTTCTCTCGATCTACCCGGATTGCTGAAAAAATTCTGGCATCTTACGATGTGACTCCCCAACGTTGGCTGACTTGCCAGGCTTTAGTAGTGGGTTGCCTGCTTCCATTTATCTGGTATGACAGCTGTGGTCAAGGACAGATTGAAGACGGCAGTGATGTACTTAACTCCTACTGCGTCGATGTGTTTAAGGTGCACCATGGATATGCCATCTGGACCGACGGCTTTAGAGTTCTTGACGTTCCTGATGGCCTCTCGAACCTCTGTATCCGTGATGGGAACGGGGGCATAGTTTTTGTGTTAATGCGCGCGCCTGAAGATTCCACGTCTTGTCCTGTCCTGTGCAGGATGGAGGACATACTTTCTATAGAAAGCCTGTGCACATTTCTTAGGGTCGTTGAATGTCTTGTCACCAAAGGTGATGTCGACATTCTTTGGCCCACCCATAGGATTGGACAAGGACTTTTCTGTGGACCATAATTTCCCAACACCGGTAGAGAGGTTACAAGACCTCCCATTTGGCTTGTTTGTGTTCGTTGACAAGCCGTCTGATTTTCACTTTGAGATCAAGATCTGTGGGTCTGAGGGATCGATGTTTCGTATGAGGTCACGTTCGTTGGCCACGACTGGGGCCTCAGCTCGGAAGTTTGGCCTTATGTTTTATGTTTTTATGACCTCACGAATATTTCGCTCATCAACGTGTACATCAGTCGGCATGGGAAGATCACCAAAGGAGCTCTCCGTGAATTCCATAAAGCCGACCCAGTTAGCCTTGTTGAAGTTCACGTATGATCTTTTCTCCGAAGTTATGAAATCCGAGGCACGGTCGACGGACAGGATGATGGGCAGATGGTCAGATGACAAAGCCACCATCGGGTGCCAGTTAATGCTGTTTATTTAAGCCCGGGCTAACAATAGTTAGGTCCGGGGAGCTACTGCAATTAACTGCCATCCTTGTAGAGCGTTTCCGTTTGCAGTGCAGAAAGGGGAAGCGTCAATTTGCTAGGCTAATTCCAGTCAAAAACAACAAAGCGCCTGGAAAAGACGGACTACCCGCCGAGCTGTTCAAACACGGAGGCGAAGAGCTGGTAAAAAGCATGCATCAGCTCTTATGCAGAATATGGTCAGACGAGTGCATGCCTCCAGATTGGAATTTAAGTGTGCTCTGCCCAATCCACAAGAAAGGCGATCCCGCTAACCGCACCAACTACCGCGAAATCAGCCTTCTTAATATCGCGTATAAGGTTCTTTCTAGCGTATTGTGTGAAAGACTGAAGCCCATCGTAGACAAGCTGATTGGACCTTATCAGTGGTAAGTCTACCATCGACCAGATTTTCACGATACGCCAAATCCTGGAGAAGACCCATGATAAAAGAATCGACACACACCATCTCTTTGTCGATTTCAAAGCCGCTTTTGACAGCGCAAAAAGGAGTTGCCTGTATGCCGCCATGTCTGAATTTGACTTCCCTGCAAAGCTTATACGGCTTTGCCAAATGACGTTGAGCAATACTAACAGCTCCGTCAGAGTCGGGAAGGACCTCTCTGAGCCATTTGAAACCAAACGAGACTTCAGACAGGGCGACTCCCTTTCGTGCGATTTCTTCAACCTGATGCTGGAGAAGATAATTCGAGCAGCAGAGCTAAACCGCAATGGTACAATCTTTTACAAGAGCGTGCAATTGCTGGCGTATGCCGATGATATTGATATCATTGGCCTTAACAACCGCGCCGTAAGCGCTGCCTTCTCTGGACTGGATAAAGAAGCGAAAAAAGTGGGTCTTGCGGTCAACGAGGACAAGACGAAGTATTTGCTGTCATCAAAGAAAGAATCGGCGCACCTGCGCCTTGGTAGCCACGTCACTGTTGATAGTTACAAATTTGAAACTGTGAGGGACTTCGTCTATTTGGGAACCAGCATTAACACCGAAAATAATATCAGTCTAGAAATCCAACGGAGAATCACTCTTGCGAACAAGTGCTACTTTGGACTGAGTAGGCAATTGAGAAGTAAAGTCCTCTCTCGAAGAACAAAGATCACGCTCTATAAGTCTCTCATCATACCTGTCCTGATGTATGGCTCAGATTCATGGACAATGTCAAGAGAAGATGAGATGGCCCTTGAAGTATTTGAGAGAAAAGTTCTCCGGAAGATTTATGGTCCTTCCCGTGATGCCGACGGCGAGTATCGAAGGAGATTTAACGATGAGCTGTACGAGCTTTACGCAGATCTGATCATAGTCCAGCGAATTAAAGCCCAAAGGCTCCGCTGGCTGGGTCACGTCATGCGAATGGACAAAGAAGCTCCAGCCCAGAAGGTTTTCCAATCGTCACCCGAATTCGGCAGCAGAGGAAGGGGGAGGCCTCGACTGAGATGGAAACAACAGGTGTAGGATGACTTGAACTCCCTTGGGGTTTCCAATTGGCGTCAGTTATCGCTAAAAAGGAATGACTGGCGTTCTTTGATAGGCGACGGCCAAAATCGCTTAGGCGGTTAAGCGCCAATAAATGATGATGATGATGAATTCCAGTCCTCTGCTATCCAGCAGGTGACAGGGGCAATGTATATTTATTAGCTCGAGATCAACACCTCCAGCCTGTACAACTGTACCCTGACACTCCAAGGGTAAGTCAATTTGGTCGGTGTTGATAACAATATAGGGAATTTGCATTGTTAGGTGGACAAGGAACGCGAGACCGCCCCCGCCGTTCGTGCGATTGTGCGGGAGAACGTGGTAGCCCCCATTCGCTCGGAAATCCGAGTGAGGGCCAAGTTTCGTCTCCTGGATTGCAGCAATTTTTATTTTATGCAGCTGCATAAATTTGGTTATCTCTGCTATCTTGCCGGTTAAACCATTGCAATTGAATTGCATTACTTTGAAATGAGTTGAAGGGGCAATGACCACTCTGGGAGTCAAAGCCTGGTGCGCTTGCCTAGATGGTGGTAGGCTAGGTCGAGGTCTACGTCGCAGTCCTGAAGCCTACGACAGCATTGCGCGACGAACGCATCAGTTCAGAGATTTCTGTTTGCGAGCCTAGAACATATGCGTAGGTGACATTGGCCAAGGCAGGAGTTGCAGTTAACCGATGCCAACGACGCATATATCCTGTGCCGTCATACAATACACGAAGTGTGAGGGACCAGAAGCTGATGGACTTGACTCAAATTCGTGCTAGTACCGGCAGAAGTAAGCGGAGGGTTTGAAGGCAGGGGCTGAAGCTCGGCAGTGCTTATAGCATCGATCGATGTACTACGTAAAAAATAGCTGTGGGTTCATGCTTGTGGTGTTGGCGCACTAGGACGCGAGCTACAGCCGGGAACACACATGTTCTGCTGAGCAATATATGTATTGCGAGTCGTGGAGACTGAATTTGTGGAAGGCGACAATGCCACGCTGGAGCGTCGCTAGCCTCGGGACGACATAGGACGTGAACAGCAGGGCGCCACAAAACTTTCATAAAAACTAGTGGGCCGGTGAGTTTTAGGATCTAGTCCGGAGCAACTAGATTTATGTAACCAACCTTTGCAAGATGCACACTGGACTGAATGTGATCGTCTGGTGTAGATTTTCTTCCTCAAACGCAGCAGAAACATTCTCTTTGACCAGGATTTGGCTCAACGCCAGCCCGGATCAAGAGAATGAGGAGCAGCCTTGCTGCAAGGGGCTGTTCCGGGGATGACAAATTTAGGTGGGGGAATCGTGACCCATTATAGAAATGCGATAACCGCTTATACAATTTGGGTTTTTTGGTAAATTTTTTCAGAAATTGCCATTTATATAGGTCTGAATGGTCTAATTTTTGATGATGTATGCAGTTGCGAAATTTTTTCAAACATAGTGGTCTGTTAGTCGAACTTCGGTAGATTACTTCTATACATATGTACATTTTAGTGCTTTCTACCGTTTGAGACAAAGTTCCTGATAGACTCCCTATTTAAAATATAAAAATCGACAATATCTATATTATTATTCTAAAACACGGCGCTTAGCTAGACTAAACTACAATACGTATATAAACGAAATGTATATCAGATGAAAGCTTATCATGAGCATGTTTGCAAAAAATTATAACAATTCCAATAGGTTAATTTGTTCATGAGAAATTAGCGTTTAAAGTTTGTACCCAAGCTCTTTATATGGCACTATTAGCATGCTTTGTAAATGTACATATGTATATACATACATACAATGCTCGCATGGATTTCAGTCGAAATAGACAAACATTGAAAAAATGTAAATATGTATGTATGTATGTATGTAAGTACATATGATTTTGCGCTACTTTGACTACAAAAGCAATGCAGGGGTAATAAGAAAACACACCCGATTATCGGGGGTTACATACTAGTATTTTATAGTTCCTTGAATTTTGTTTTAAACGAAGTGGTTAGCGGTCGTCTTATATTTGACTGAAGACAACAACTAAGTTCTATTCATATGTATATATTAATTTTTAAAAGGGCCGATTTACAACCCGAGCTCCAAACAAGTCTAGACAAAATTGAATAGAATTTTTTTTTTAAATCAATGTAAATTTTTTTTAATCAAATACAAAATCAATATAAGGTGTCTTTTAAATATTGCTAAGTTATGATTGAGGAAAACAGCTAGAAAATCCTCAAACTGTTTTGGCCCTAACCATAGTCTGTTTATTGGATTTCGATCGACTATTTCGATAAATTTCGTGATATCTATCAATTGAGACAGAGTTGCTGATACCACCCCCTATTTAAAATAAAAAAATCGACAACATATTCAATAGGATCACTAATCCGAAAGCGTTTTTTTAATTTTTGCTTGTCTGAAGATATATATATATAATCAAAGTTGCAGGTTTTCATGTGGTTGTTGTAATTACATTAGGCTGTCCCTATAAACGTGCAAAAGTTTCGCGTTGATAGCCAGGTACAACTACTCTACATAAACTTTTTTTTTTTTATATATATGTATGTTCTTCAGAGTAATAACAAATATTGAAAAAAAATCAAAAAATGATTATTTCGTTACAATAGATTTCTTCTAGAGTCTCAGAAAATTGTTACTTTCCGATTGAAAAATTAAAAAATTTTCTCATAACAGTTATTGAAAGACCTCGTGAAGGGTTGACACCTTGCCGCGGTACGAGGGCTTAAGTCGATAGCCACAGGGCTGCGCTGCCCTTGTGATCATAGTGCCGCCGGTACTACATCACGAGAGAAGCCAAGCCTCTCTGGCACGACGACTAAGATCTTCCCCCTCCCAATCCAGGGTGTTATGCGACCACGTGCCCATTGGACGTTTGCAGCCGGGAGGCAAATCGTGGCTGTAATCGAACGGAGCCTCTCTGATACCGGGCCGCCTCGGAGAGTAACTATGGCCTTACCGCGGCATGGGGCTCTGCCGCGGCGGACGACACATTCCCCATACTCTTCCTTTGACCCTAAACTGGCCTTGCCCGGCAAGGGGTCGTACGAACAAGATGAAAAAAAGTAATAAAAACCTTAAAAATAATGATACAACCATGTATACTGCCCAGCAGAGGAGGAAAATGCTGGAGCAAGCGAGAACGCAACGTCGGAGGACAAACTCCATTTCTTCATCAGCCGAGAGGTCGACAGCGATGGCAACTACGATTCGATCAGCTCTGGATAATAAGGGGGCAATCCCCAAAGTAAGTACCGGTACAAACACGGTGAAGCCAACAACGGCTGATGCTAGAGCCCTAGTAAGTGCCGGTACCGAAACCAAGTCTTTAACGTCTGTGGCAGTGGTCTCACGACCTGGCCCCAGAGATCCAAATAAGGGAACGACCGCGATGGCAACTACGGGTCGAAATTTACCCCAAAAGACATCTCCCAGTCGCTCTGAGTACTTGGACAAAAGAGCGGCCGCGAGGATACTGAAGAAATACGAGGGTATTGCACAAGAGACGCTATCGCCGAATGCTAGGAAGACGGTGGAGATGGCTGAAGCTATCTTACCGAACTTCCAAAGCGATTACGCGCCAAAGAAGGTTAATATAAATCCCTTCAAACGCCAGAGATCGGACGTGGATTTAAAACCTCACCCGAAGCGGCAGCAACACGCTCCCGTAATGGGTAAACTCAGCTTTGCTGAAGTGACTAAGGATAGGATCCTCATAGGCGTCATTGACCGAGGTAATGAAAACTGGGCCATCCCTAGGGACCAGTGGCGGTTCGTCCGGAACGCTATCGGTAATGCCCTTCTCGACATTATGGATGAGTCTCCGGGTGCCACTCCGATGGGTTCTGATGCGGGATGGCACCAGGGCCGAATCAAGGTATTCGCTTGCGAGGATGCAAAAACTGTTGCACTGTACAAGGCAGCAGCTGCAAGACTAGGTGAGATCTACCAAGGGGCAAGAATCGAGGTTGTCGACTGGAAGGACATCCCGGCTCGGCCAAGGGCAAGAGCGTGGATTCCTGCTATCCCTGCTGAACCTGAGAGAATTCTCAGGATGCTGAGGATCATGAACCCGTCTCTCCCGACGCAGGACTGGGGTGTAAATCTGGTCGAGGACGCGGTAGGGCCTGATAGGCAAGTGGTCTTCACCTTGAATAAGGAGGCACTCGAGCCCCTTAAACGGTGCAATGGACGAGTGCACTACGGCATGGGTCAGATCGTGATCCACGTATACCGCGGCGATGCACAGCGCGCTGCTATTTCGGCTGCACCGGAGGACTCGGACATCGCAGTGCCGGAAGGGGAGTCGGAGATGTCCGACTCGGAAAGTATGGTATCTGCCACGTCAAATGGCGAAGGAGCAGTGAACAGCTCGGAGATGGGAGACAGCCTGCTGGACGGGGAGGACCTCAACGTCACAGTGATAGCAGCTAGTCCTGAGCGCACCACAGTTGACACTGCCACAGTTAGGAGGATCTCTGCCACGCCAAACCGTGGTCTGAAGAAATCGTCGTTGAAAGATAAGCCTCCAGACGAGGTGGAACTCGACGATACGGCGGTGGCAGGGAAGTCTGAGCACTCTCATGTTGGTGGTGATTCAGATAAACCTGCACATATCTAAAGCAGCCTCGGCTGCTTTAATCAGTCGTCTCTCTAAAGGCGACGTAGATGTGGTCCTCATCCAAGAACCCTGGGTCAACAGCTCAAGGATTTGCGGTTTGGGGACTAAGGGTTATAAGCTTATTCGAGCCAGCGAGGGGGGCCGGGTTAGAGCCTGTATTTTAGTTAAGTCTGAGCTGAATGCATTTCTCTTGCCCAACTATACCAATGGTGACGTTACAGCTGCCAGTTTAACAGTCGACAGTACCAGTCTGACGATTGCGTCGGTCTATATGCCCTACGACGCCGAAGAACCTCCGCCACAGAGGGAGGTAAAAGACCTGGTGGCAAATTTTTCCATGGGTCATCTTATTATCGGAACTGACGCCAATGCTCATCACGTCCAGTGGGGAAGCTCCGATATCAATGCTAGAGGAGAGTCGTTGTTTGACTATTTGTTAACAACTAACCTGGTAGTTTGCAACGTGGGTAACGAACCTACGTTTATTACTAAAACCCGTAGGGAGGTAATAGATCTCACTATTTGCAGCGAAGGCGCTTATGAGTGGGTCAAAAAATGGCGCGTTCTCGATGAGCACTCATTCTCCGACCACCGGTACGTAGAAATAGTTCTAGACTTTTCTGTTGAGCAGCCGGTTATGAAACGCAACCCACGTAACACTAACTGGCAGCTACACAATGAAATACTATCTAGGGACTTACCAGCACTGCCCCCACAAGTCCCCTCATCAGTAGGGGAGTTGGAGGATCTGGTAAAGACCTTTACAACGGCGCTCTCGAATGCCTTAGAGCAGGCTTGCCCAGTGCCAAAACCACGCGGTAAACATAGGCCGCATTGGTGGTCCTACGACCTGGACTCGCTCCGAAAATCATGTAGGACACAATTTAATAAGGCCAAGAGCCTTGGCACGGAGACTCAATGGCTCGAATATAAAGTTAAACTCAGGGCCTACAAAAAAGCTCTGAGGCAGGCGAAGAGAGTATCGTGGAGAAATTTCTGCACTGGGGTCGAAAATGTCGACGATACAGCGAGACTTAGACGAGTGCTCTCAAAAACTCAAACAGCCACAAGCTATTTGCGCAAACCTGACGGATCCTGGACCAGCACGGAGAGGGAAACCCTAGAGCTGCTCTTGAATACGCACTTCCCAGGGAACTTGCATGAGGAACCCGTAGCACCTACAACAAACCTGGCTGTATACATACCCATCACGGAGGAAAAGGTTAGGTGGGCGGTTAAGAGCTTCGAACCGTTCAAGGCTGCCGGGCCAGACGGGATTATTCCCGCACAACTCATAAACACGCTGGAGACATCAGCCAAATGGCTGGTATTTCTCTATACAGCCTGCCTGGCTCTTAGCTACATTCCGTGCTCCTGGAGAAGTGCCACGGTAGTGTTTATTCCTAAGGCGGGGAAGGCGTCTCATTACGAGCCGAAGGACTACAGGCCGATCAGTCTCTCATCCTTTGTGCTCAAAACCTTCGAGAGGATAATAAATGACTACCTCTCCTCTACTATTGATAGCAACCTGATCTGTAGCTATCAGCATGCATACACCAAAGGGAAATCTACAGAAACTGCGCTTCACAGCCTAGTTTCTGTTATTGAAAAATCGCTGTATGAGAAGGAGTACTGTCTTGCGGCCTTTTTAGATATTGAAGGAGCCTTCAACAACATAAGCCCTGATGCTATAAACACCGCTTTAACAAGTCTGGGCATAAGCAGGTCTCTTATTGGACTTATTGATCAACTGCTAAGGGGTAGACGAATAGTTTCATCACTGGGCTCGGTTGACTTACCACGCTATGTCACAAGGGGAACGCCTCAGGGTGTTGTTCTCTCCCCGCTTCTATGGAACCTCACTGTCAACTCGATGCTGCGAGACACAAGCTGGGGGGAGGGAAGGTAGTGGCATATGCAGACGACTTAGCTATAGTATATAGGGGCAAATTTCCACAAACCCTGTGCGACTTGATGCAAGCAGCACTGCGAGAGGTTTCCTCATGGTGCTCGCGCTGCGGACTGAGCATCAACCCGGGAAAAGTAGAACTGGTTCTTTTCACCAACCGCTATAAGATACCACCGCTAACACTACCAAAACTGAATGACGTGCACCTGAACCTGGCTGACAAAGCCAAGTTCTTAGGCACAGTTCTGGATAGGAAACTAACCTGGAAGGAGAATGTTCTTCAGCGCCAGAAGAAAGCGTGTATTGCACTCTACACATGCAAAAGAGCCATTGGAAAGAAATGGGGGCTCAGCCCCAAAATATGCAAATGGATCTACACCGCAATCATTCGACCAATCATGCTCTATGGAGTTGTGGTATGGTGGCCTGCGCTGAGCAAGGCAACAAACCTTAATCTGCTAGGTAAAGTACACAGATCTTGCATGATCTGTATAAGCGGTGCGTTAAGAACAACGCCCAATGAAGCACTCCAGGCCATTCTTGGCATTTTGCCACTCGATCTGGAAGGGCACCGGGTAGCAGCAGCATCGGCTCTACGTCTAAGGGAAACGTCCGGCTGGGGCGCAAGCACTACTGGACACGCCTGTATTTTGGGATCCTATAGCTTTCTTCCGCTGAGCACGGATCGTTGTGCGACCACAACAGTCGGAGATAGCTGTTTTAAAATCAACATTCCCAGCAGGGAAGAATGGGAGAGCACGGATCGGAGTCCCGCCACTCATGGCGGCACTTCCATTTATACTGATGGCTCGAAGTTAGACGGCAGAGTTGGAGGAGGGGTTTATTCAAAGGATCTGAACCTTGAGCTCTCCTTCAGACTACCTGATCACTGCAGTGTCTTCCAGGCTGAAGTTTCAGCATTCATGGACGCCGCGGCTTGGATAGGCCAACACACTATCGGACACGACATTTTTATATTCAGCGACAGCCAGGCGGCCATCAAATCCCTTGGCTCTTATTCGTTCAACTCTGAACTGACGCTCAGCTGTCGTCGATCTCTACAGGAGATGGCCCAACAGAATCGCGTGAACCTCACATGGGTCCCGGGGCATAGGGACATTGAGGGAAATTGTAGGGCAGACGAACTTGCGAGGCAGGGCACGACCAAGCAGGTTCTTCGGGATAAAGAGCGCTTAGGTATGCCGTTTGCCACTTGCAAGCTTATGCTGAAGGAGTACACACTCCGCCAAGCCAACGAAAGATGGCTGCAATCTCGAGGATGCCGGATATCCAAAGAAACCTGGCCGAAATGGGATCATAAAAGATCGAGACAAATTTATGCCCTAAGGAGAAGAGAAATCTCCATATTAATAGGCGTATTGACTGGGCACTGCCTCATTGGTAGGCACGCAGAAAGACTTGGTGTGCCCTACCGACGATGCTGTAGGAGTTGTAAGGATGATGAGGAGGAGGAAACGGTGGAGCACCTCATCTGCAACTGCCCGGCTTTAAGTGGCGCGAGAATGCGCTTTTTGGGAGTTCCCTTCCTGGTTAGCCTACGCCAGGTCACGGAGCTGGACATAAAGGACCTGATGGCCTTCATCAAGTCATCTAAATGGTTCGAGGAGGAGTAACGGTGTCGGTATAGGAACGTCAGTCCCGGGATTCTGCTATGTGGAGAATTCCGTTAATACCGGGATTTTCCATATGGCAGGGTCCCGGAACTGACTTTCCTAGTGTTGGTGGTATCACAACGGGCCTTTTAATACTGGCCTAGGTGTGTCTCTACGGTAGCCACTTGAACCTAACCTAACCTATTGAAAGACGTTTAAAAATTTCGTCATGAAATAATTATTATTTTTTTATTTTTAAAAGTCTTGAAAGACTTTTATTCTGAATTTTATATTTTTAAAGTCTAAAGATAATAGTTATTTTTGATAAATATTTTTTCAAAGGAAAAACCTTATTATGTATGTAATTATTTTAATGATATGTGGTTTTGGGGTCAATATGGGATCATTTAGGGGTCATTTTGTGGTAATTTTGTGATCATATGTGAGTAATTTTATGATCAATTTGGGATCATTTTAGGGTAATTTTCGAATACATACGTTGGAATTGACGTTCCACAACCAGACCATAACGAGGTGCAAATAATTGTATCCCCATTAAAAAACAATAAAGCGGCGGACGCTGATGGTCTGCCAGCTTAGCTATTCAAACACGGCGGCGAGGAGCTCGTAAGGTGCATTAGAACTGTAGCGGCCGCTAACTTAAGGGCAGAATACATGTCATTTTGGAGTCATATAGGGGCCATTTTAGAATCATTTTGGGGTCATTCGGGATTATTTTGGGGGCATTTTTTTATCGCTTTGCGGTCATTTTAGGAGAATATCTGGAAAGAAAATATTAGTTAGGTGAGCAAGTTTTACATATTTGGGAATCTATATATTAATAGGCTAACACTCTCCCCATACAAACAGACGCAACCCAATTTCGTATAGTATTTATGGATAGATCTCTATAAAATTTATAGTGGAAACTTAGAATGGACTAATCAGGTGTCTCACCAAAAAAAATTTTGAAAATTATTTTTAGTTTATTTGTTATTAAAGAAAAAATAGGTCTCCAAACTATCCAGCTATTTTGTTATCTCCACATTCTGTTATACCCGAACTATACATCACTATTCAGAACTCTTATAAAACTCCCAAAGACACACCTACCGCTCATTCCCTCACACACACACGTACATATCTATGGATGATCCAGCAGCTGCCACTTGCTTTTATTTTTGTGCCAAAAAAAAAACAACAAAATGTACCAAATTATATCATCTTCGGCATCTAAACACCATTTGTAAGCTAAGAAGTCCAGCTTCACTTCTGGTTTTATATATTTAACTTTTTGCCTATTGGTTAAAGTTTATTTTTTTAACGATATGATTTTGTAAGAAAATTCCACAATGTTAAGATCCAAATTAAAATATCGTACGGACTTTAACTAAAGAACAATTTTACATGACACTAATGCTGATTTCGTTGAACATGTTTGTACCCTTGCTCAGAATACTGTAAAAGTGTGATGAAAGTGTACCCGTTCTACATGAAACTGCTATATCGATAAAACGAACAAAAAACATTACCCGTTTGCTATGCTATGTGCATGAGTAATTAGTTTTCGCTTATCAACCATATTCAATTGTTATTGCAAAATCCAATTTTTTTCACCAAATTTATCTGTCAAATAAAATTTTCGTCAGCTGATTTTCAGTGCAACCAACTACCCTGTCAAAGCTTCAGATGCGCATTTTTTGAAGAAACGAAATCACCACTCTACTTTTTTTTTACGAAAAACACATTTTTGGGTTTTTGTTTCCTTTAGGGATCAATCGCTAATAAATTAGCTAAAATTATGGGAGATAGGGCACGTTTTTAGGTACAGCCTTTACAGATTTTTTTTATTACAGTTTTTTTAATTTGATTTAATTTTTTATTATTTTATCTTATTTTATTACAGTTTTTCTAATTTGATTTAATTTTTCAGTATTTTATCTTATTTTATTACAGTTTTTTTAATTTGATTTAATTTTTTATTATTTTATCTTATTTTATTACAGTTTTTCTAATTTGATTTAATTTTTTATTATTTTATCTTATTTTATTACAGTTTTTCTAATTTGATTTAATTTTTCATTATTTTATCTTATTTTATTACAGTTTTTTTAATTTGATTTAATTTTTTATTATTTTATTACAGTTTTTCTAATTTGATTTAATTTTTTTATTATTTTATCTTATTTTATTACAGTTTTTCTAATTTGATTTAATTTTTCATTATTTTATCTTATTTTATTACAGTTTTTTTAATTTGATTTAATTTTTTATTATTTTATCTTATTTTATTACCATTGGACGTTTGCAGCCGGGAGGCAAATCGTGGCTGTATTTGAACGGAGCCTCTCTGATACCGGGTCGCCTCAGAGAGTAAGCATGGCCTTACCGCGGTACGGGGCTCTGCCGCGGCGGACGACACATTTTCCCCTACTCTTCCCTTGACCCTAAGCTGGCCTTGTCCGGCGACGGGTCGTACGAACAAGATGAACTCAAATAACCCAAATAAAAACGATAAACCTAAAAAACAAACAACGCCAAATTTCACTCCTAAGCAAAGGAGAGCTATGGAGGAACAGGCGAGAAAGCAACAACAACGCCGGAGGACAACCTCCGTTCCACAATCAAGGGGGGGATCGACAGCGATGGCAACTACGAGTCGGTCAACCAACCCTCTATCGACTAAGATTGTCTTGATGGGAGCTAGCACCAGTACGGTTGCCAACGCAACTAAGCGGACAACGGCGGATGCTAAACTCCCATCAACCGCTGATATGAAAACCAGTATCTTTACGTCTGTGGCAGCGGTCTCACGACCTGGCCTCGGAGTTTCGAAGGAGAAGGAAGCTGCAACTGAGATTTCGGCAAGGAGAGCGACCGCGATGGCAACTACGGGTCCGCACTCCCAGGAGACATCTCCCCGCCGCTTCACATACCACGAGAAAAGATTGGCTGCAAAGATCCTGAAGAGGTATGAAGGGGTGCCGCAGGAATCGCTGTCGCCGAATTCCAGTAAATCGGTAGAGCTAGCGAAAGCTGTGATACCGGATTTCCAAAATTCGTACATGCCAAAGAGGTTAAAAGTTAACCCTTTCAAGCGCCAGAGATCGGACCTGGAGTTAAATCCCCCTCCCAAGCGGCATCAGAATACCCCTGGAGCGG
This sequence comes from Campiglossa producta, assembly GCA_964058755.1. Lineage (NCBI taxonomy): Eukaryota > Metazoa > Arthropoda > Insecta > Diptera > Tephritidae > Campiglossa > Campiglossa producta. The sequence continues at coordinate 86,550,917 of CAXKVI010000002.1, read as the reverse complement.
GCAAACTAAGCTTTGCTGAGGTAACCAAGGACAGGATCCTTATAGGCGTCCTTGACCGAGGCAATGACCGTCTGGCCATCCCTAAGGACCGGTGGCGTTACGTGCGAAATGAACTCGGCAACATTCTTCTCAATGTTGCTCCAGAGTTTCCGGGTAGTTCGGCGCGAGTAACGGATGCGGGTTGGCACCAGGGTCAGATTAAATTACTCGCATGCGAGGATGCAAAAACCGTAGCACTGTACAAGGCAGCAGCTGCTAAGATGGGTGAAGTCTACAAGGGCGCAAAGATAGAGGTCGTCGACTGGAAGGACATTCCAGCTCGTCCAAGGGCAAGTGCGTGGATTCCGGCCATCCCTGACGAACCCGAGATAATTCTCGGGGTGCTACAGCTAATGAATCCGTCCCTGCCAACGCATGACTGGAGTGTCAATCTGGTCGGGGATGCGGTAGGGCCCGACAGACAGGTGGTGTTCACCATGAATAAAGAGTCAATCGAGCCCCTCAAAAGGTGCAATGGCCTAGTACACTACAGCGTAGGCCAGATCGTTATCCACGTATATCGTGGTGATGCTCAGCGCGCTGCCTTCTCGGCTGCTCCGGGGGAACCGGAAAACGAATTACCAGAAGAGGAAGCGGAGGATTCCGATGCGGAAAGCATGTTATCCGCCACGTCCCTTGGCGATAGTGCTGTGAACAACTCGGAGATGGAGGACAGCCTACAGGACGAGGAAGCCCTCGACGTCACGGTGGTAGCAGCCAACGCTGAGCGATTAACATCTAACGCTACAGACAGCAAGGCTCCTGCAACGCCATATCGGGCAGTTAATCGGAACAACTTGTCGTTGATAGGCAACCTCCGGGATGGGGCAAACCTCGACGATATGGGGACGGCAGGGAAGTCTGTGCGCTCTCATGTTGGTGGTGCTTCAGATTAATCTGCACAAATCTAAAGTAGCTTCGGCTGCTTTAAGTAGTCGTCTTTCTAAAGGCGACGTGGATGTGGTCCTCATCCAAGAACCCTGGGTCAATAGCTCGAGAATCTGCGGATTGGGGACTAAGGGCTTCAAGCTCATTCGAGCCAGCGAGGAGAGCAAAGTCAGAACGTGTATTCTGGTCAAGTCTGAGTTGAACTCCTTTCTCCTACCTAACTACACCAATGGGGATATTACCGCTATCAGTCTAACGGTCGACAGCACCCGCCTGACGGTGGCTTTGGTCGATATGCCCTACGACGCCGAAGAACCCCCACCACAAACGGAGGTGAAAGACCTGGTGTCAAATTTCTGCACGGGTAATCTTATTATTGGAGCGGACGCTAATGCTCACCATGTCCAATGGGGGAGCTCCGACATCAATGCCAGGGGCGAGTCTCTGTTTGATTACCTCATAACAACCAACCTGGTGATTTTCAACGTGGGTAATGAGCCTACTTTTATCACTAAGACCCGCAGGGAGGTCATAGACCTCACTATCTGTAGTGAAGGCGCTTATGAGTGGGTCAGAAAATGGCGGGTTCTGGAAGAACATTCTTTCTCCGACCACCGTTACATAGAAATGGTTTTAGACTTTATTGTAGAACAACCAATCATGAAGCGCAATCCACGTAACACTGATTGGCAGTTACACAATGAAATATTAGACAGAGACCTACCAGTACTGCCCTCACAAGCCCCCTCATCAGTAGAGGAGCTGGAGGATCTTGTTACTACATTTACATCGGCGCTCTCAAATGCTCTAGGACAGGCTTGTCCAGTGCCAAAACCACGCGGTAAACGCAGGCCACATTGGTGGTCCTACGATTTGGACCCGCTCCGAATATCATGCCGGAAACAATTTAACAAGGCCAAGAGCTTCGGCTCTGAGCCTCATTGGCACGAATATAAAGCTAAACTAAGGGCCTACAAAAAAGCTCTGAGACAGGCGAAGAGAACCTCGTGGAGAAATTTCTGCACTGGCGTCGAAAAGGTCGATGACACAGCGAGACTTAGACGAGTCCTCTCGAAAAGTCAAACAACCATCAGCTATTTGCGAAAACCTGACGGATCCTGGACCAGCACGGAAGAGGAAACCCTTGAGCTGCTCTTGAATACACATTTTCCGGGGAATCTGCATGATGCACCACTAGCACCTGTAACAAACCTGGCAGTAAATATACCCATCACTGAGGAAAGAGTAAGGTGGGCAGTTAAGGGCTTTGAACCGTATAAGGCTGCCGGGCCGGACGGGATTATCCCCGCGCAACTTATAAACACGTTGGAGACATCAGCTAAATGGCTGGTATTTCTCTTCACAGCCTGCCTGGCTCTCAACCACATTCCGGGCTCCTGGAGAAGCGCCACGGTAGTGTTTATCCCTAAGGCTGGGAAGGCATCCCACTACGAGCCAAAAGACTACAGACCGATCAGTCTCTCGTCCTTTGTACTAAAAACCTTTGAGAGGATACTAAGCGACTACCTCTTAACGACTATTGATAGCAACCTTATCTCTAGCTATCAGCATGCATACACCAAGGGTAAATCAACAGAAACCGCTCTGCACAGCCTAGTGTCTGTCATTGAGAAATCGCTGTGTGAAAAGGACTACTGTCTCGTGGCCCTCCTAGACATTGAGGGGGCTTTCAACAATATAAGCCCGGAGGCTATCAACTCCGCTCTAACTAATCTGGGCGTAGATAGACCTCTAACTGATTTAATTGACCAACTTTTAAGGGGAAGGAAAATAGCTTCTTCACTTGGTACGGTTGAGTTATCACGTTATGTCACAAGGGGAACACCCCAGGGTGGTGTTCTTTCCCCGCTTTTATGGAACCTCACAGTCAACTCGTTGCTACGTGACACAAGCTGGGGGGCGGGAAGATAGTGGCATACGCAGAGGATTTAGCTATTGCATTCAGAGGCAAGTTCCCACAAACTCTGTGTGACCTGATGCAAGTTGCACTGCGAGAAGTTTCGACGTGGTCCTCTCGCTGCGGACTTAGTATCAACCCAGGGAAGGTGGAACTTGTCCTCTTCACCAACCGGTACAAAATACCGCCACTAAGCCTACCAGAACTAGATGGCACGTGCCTGGGCTTGTCGGATAAGGCCAAGTTTCTAGGCATAGTTCTGGACAGGAAATTGAATTGGAAGGAGAATGTTCTTCAGCGCCAGAAGAAAGCTTGCATCGCTCTTTACACATGCAAAAGAGCCATTGGCAAAAAATGGGGGCTTAGCCCTACAGTATGCAGTTGGATCTACACGGCCATCATTCGCCCAATCATGCTTTATGGAGTCGTCGTATGGTGGCCTGCGCTGAGCAAGGCAACATACCTGAATCTGTTGCGGAAAGTCCATAGATCCAATATGATCTGTATAAGCAGTGCGCTAAGGACAACGCCCAACGAAGCCCTCCAGGTCATTCTGGGCATTTTGCCACTTGATCTGGAAGGGTTTCGGTCAGCGGCGGCATCAGCTCTGCGCCTAAGAGAAACCTCCAGTTGGGCTGCGGGTACTATTGGACACTCCAGTATTCTGGAATCTTACAGCTTTCTCCCTCTAAGCACAGATCGTTGTGCGACTACTACAGTCGGGGATAGCTGTTTCAAAATAAACATTCCCAGCAGAGAAGACTGGGAGAGGACGGATTGGTGTCCCGAAACAAATGGTGGCACTTCCATATACACCGACGGCTCGAAGTTGGACGGCAGAGTTGGAGGAGGAGTTTATTCAAGGGATTTGGACCTACAGCTCTCCTTCAGACTACCTGATCATTGTAGCGTCTTCCAGGCAGAAGTCTCGGCAATCCTGGACGCCGCGGCCTGGTTAAGCAAACGTGTTATCGGAGAAGATATCGCTATTTTCAGCGATAGCCAAGCGGCCATCAAATCCCTTGGCTCATACACGTTCAACTCTGAACTGACGCTCAGCTGTCGTCGATCTCTTCAGGAGATGGCCCAACAGAACCGCGTAAACCTCATATGGGTCCCGGGACATAGGGACATTGAGGGAAACTGTAAGGCAGACGAGCTTGCCAGGCAGGGCACGACCAAGCAGGTTCTTCAGGATAAAGAGCGCTTAGGTATGCCGTTTGCCACATGCAAACTAATGCTGAAGGAGCACACACTCCGTCAAGCCAACGAAAGATGGCTGCAATCCCCAGGGTGTCGCATATCGAAACAAACCTGGCCAAAATGGGATCTTAAAAGGTCTAGACGCATTTATGCCCTAACTAGGAGGGAAATCTGCATATTGATAGGGGTATTAACCGGTCACTGCCTCATTGGTAGGCATGCAGAAAGGCTAGGTGTGCCCTACCGACGATGCTGCAGGAGTTGCAAAGATGATGAGGAGGAGGAAACAGTGGAGCACCTCATCTGCAACTGTCCGGCTTTAAGCGGCGCGAGAACGCGCTTTTTGGGAGTTCCGTTCCTGGATAGCCTAAGCCAGATCGCGGAAATTTACATAAAGGACTTGATGGGCTTCATAAAGTCATCTAAGTGATTCGAGGAGGAGTAACGATGTCGGTTTAGGAGTGTCAGTCCCGGGATTCTGCTATGTGGAAAATCCCAACAACTCGGGGATTTTCCATATGGCTGGGTCCCGGGACTGACTTTCCTTGTGTTGGTGGTATCACAACGGGCCTTTCAAAACTGGCCTAAGTGTGCCTCTGCGGCAGCCACTTGAACCTAACCTAACCTAGGTACAGCCTAATAAAATTACAACAACCACATGAAAACTTGCCACTTTGATTGCAAATACCTCTTCAGAGAAGCAAAATATTAGAAAGCGCATACCTTATTTTGACGTTGAGCAATACCAACAGCTCCGTCAGAATCCGGAAGGACCTCTTTGAGCTATTTGAAACCAAACGAGGCTTCAGACAGGGCGACTCCCTTTCGTGCGATTTCTTCAATCTGATGCTGGAGAAGATAATTCGAGCAGCAGAGCTAAACCGCAATGGTACAATCTTTTACAAGAGCGTGCAATTGCTGGCGTATGCCGATGATATTGATATCATTGGCCTTAACAACCGCGCCGTAAGCACTGCTTTCTCTGGGTTGGATAAGGAAGCGAAAAAACTGGGTCTTGCGGTGAACGAGGACAAGACGAAGTATCTGCTGTCATCAAAGAAAGAATCGGCGCATCTGCGCCTTGCCAGCCAAGTCACCGTTGATAGCTACAAGTTTGAAACTGAGAAACTTCGTCTATTTGGGAACCAGCATTAACATCGAAAATAATATCAGTAAAGAAATCCAACGGAGAATCACCCTTGACAACAAGTGTTACTTTGGACTAAGTAGGCAATTGAGAGGTAAAGTCCTCTCTCGACAAACAAAGATCACGCTCTATAAGTCTCTCATCATACCAGTCGTGATGTACTGCTCGGAATCATGGACAGTGTCAAGAGAAGATGAGATGGCCTTTGGAGTATTTGAGAGAAAAGTTCTCCGGAAGATTTATGGTCCTTCCCGTGATGCCAACGGCGAGTATCGAAGGAAATTGAACAATGAGCTGTACGAGCTTTACGCAGACCTGACCATAGTTCAGCGGATTAAAGCCCAAAGGCTCCGCTGGCTGGGTCATGTTATGCGAATGGACAAAGAAGCACCAGCACAGAAAGTTTTCCTATCGACACCCGAAATCGGCAGCAGAGGAAGAGGGAGACATCGACTGAGATGGAAACAACAGGTGGATGATGACTTGAACTCCCTTGGGGTTTCCAATTGGCGTCAGTTATCGCTAAAAAGGAATGACTGGCGTGCTTTGATACGAAACTGCCAAAATTGAAGAAAGTCCTCTCTCGACAAACAAAGATCACGCTCTATAAGTCTCTCATCATACCAGTCCTGATATACGGCTCGGAATCATGGACAGTGTCAAGAGAAGATGAGATGGCCCGTGGAGTATTTGAGAGAAAAGTTCTCCGGAAGATTTATGGTCCTTCCCGTGATGCCAACGGCGAGTATCGAAGGAAATTTAACGATGAGCTGTACGAGCTTTACGCAGACCAGACCATAGTTCAGCGGATTAAAGCCCAAAGGCTACGCTGGCTGGGTCATGTTATGCGAATGGACAAAGAAGCACCAGCACAGAAAGTTTTCCTATCGACACCCGAATTCGGCAGCAGAGGAAGGGGGAGGCCTCGACTGAGATGGAAACAACAGGTGGAGATGACTTGAACTCCCTTGGGGTTTCCAATTGGCGTCAGTTATCGCTAAAAAGGAATGACTGGCGTGCTTTGATACGAAACGGCCAAAATTGCCTTGGCGGTTAAGCGTCATAATGACGTAAACCCAGATTAGATTAGTATTTAATATACATATTGTGACGAATTCGATGATCCTCGACTATTTTCCCTGAGTTCGATCACTGTACGTTAAATAAAACACTCAGATTCTGCTTAAGAAATAGTACGCTTTATTCACTACTAAAAACCGTACAAGCGGGTTAACTCACTGTTCAGTACTTCACTGTACAACACTTGAAAATAAACTGATTGAATTGAGTTGTCTTTGCGCTTTTTTATACCCTAGCAGACTACGGCTTCATCACCTAGAAATGTCTACACATTTCTGGGTTTTTGTGCGTCATGTATCTAAACAGCTGTAGTTGTGGTTGTGACGCTAGTGGCGGGAGATGATCGATTCTTGAGAATATTCGCCAAACTGCCCTCCACCTAAGTCTGATCGTCCTGATCAGACACGTTTCCCGATCCCAAATTTGCTAGGCTCTCCAGGTGAACCACCTTCATTTTGTTTCGTGGTCTTCCAACAGTTTGTATGCGATAGACAACATCATTTATCCGCTTTATGACTTTGAATGGGCCTTCCCAGTTACATTGCAGTTTTGGTGACAAACCTTTCTTACGTTGTGGTTTGTATAACAGCACTAAGTCTCCTTCTTTGAAACCTTCCGAGTTGATTGCTTTGTCATATCTGAATTTAATCTTATCACTCCAATGTTTTTGTGACTCCGAGATGACCTCCGCTTGGACCATTACGCAGTTCATTCAGAACATCAGAGATTCTCTTCCTTGGGACAATCTTCGCTTTCCCATACTCTATGTAAGCAACCGGATACCAATATCAGACTGTTCCACTGTGCCCAATATGACTTGGCAATAGGACTCTGCTGACATCTCTCTGGTTGGCCGTTCGTTTTGCTCGATTCCCCGCATTACGCGTACAAGATCTAGATCCTCTAGCTGATACTTCCTTAGTTGATCCATCACCCATTCGTCCGACGATGTCATCGTCATCAGCCGTACATCTATAACATCTTCCTTGCCCTCAGCTTTCGAACAATGCTTGCATTCCAGGTTACATGGACGCCGGGACATTGCATCAGCATTACCGTGCTTGCTGCCTTTGCGATGATCTATGGAAAAGGCATAACTATGTAGTCGCTCTATCCACCGTGCCAATTGACCTTCCAATTACGGAACTGCAAGAGCCATTTCAACGCTGCATGGTCTGTCCTGACGTGGAATCGCTGTCCATAGAGATACTTGTGGAAATGTTTGATGCACTCCACCAGTGCCAGTAGTGCTCTCCGTGTTACACAATAGTTCCTCTCGGGCTTTCCAATTGTGCGGCGCTGGAGTGCGGTAGCTGGAGCGTTACATAGTCCAAAGGGCATTACCGTAAATTGCCACAGCCCCTCTCCAACGCTGAAGGCTGTCTTTTCCTTATCCTCATCTTTAACCTCCACTTGCCAATAGCCGCTTTTCAAGTCCAGTGTAGAGAACCATTTCGTACCAGATAGTGAGTCCAGATTATCGTCAATTCTGGGTAATGGATAGCTGTCCTTTTTCGTTACGTCGTTCAACTTCCGGTAGTCCACACAGAACCGCATTTTTCCATCCTTTTTCTTTACTAGCACTACTGGTGAGCTCCGTGGACTAGCTGATGGATCGATCACGCCACTCTTACTCATTTCCTGTATAATTTCTCGTACCACTTGGAGTTTGGCGAAGGGAACACTTCTAGGAGCTTGGCGGATTGGTCTCGCATCGCCGGTATCAATTTGATAGTAGAAGCTGTTTTGTCTTATTCTGGTGGTCTTCTTCGGGCTCTTGCGTCCACACCGTGATATCACCTGAAAGATTTATGTTGCTGGTAGAAACATTTTCCTGGAGCTGTTCACAATTTATAACCACCTCCACCTCCTGACATTGTCCCAATATAGCTCCCTTGGAAAGCTTTATCGGCGATCTGAACTCATTCAGTACTCTTACCGGTAAACGTCCATCTTGTTTTGTCATAGCCAGTGTTTGTTTACTAGTATATCCGTCTTTGATTTGATTGCTGCCTCTACCACCCACAATTTGTTTGTCCCGTATGCTCAATCAATCCTTGCCCAAACGATCGCCTCCGACTTCGGTGGAATTTGTTGGCTTTCTAAACTCATAGTAAGTTTCACGAAGTGATGACAGCATTAGTCTTTTATGAACTTTCTCGATGATTTCATCATCTTCATAAAACAATTTTACTGTGTTTAAAGTTTGTTCAGGTCACCTACGCCTGTCCATGCTAGAGCGTTTGACGTCCGAAAACTTTGTTTTTTTTTTTGTATATATTTGCTAATTTTTATCAATTCGTAAGATAAATCATGCCCAAAAATGTCTTTAATTTCCTTAGATGTCATGGTGTTTGGTAATAGAGATAATATTTTTTGCTTATCCAAATTATTTGAGCAGTTTTCGATTTGATATTTCATGTTCTCCCAAATTTGCTCGTAGTGAGCTTTGATCTTCTTTAGGTCTTCTGATGAAGTTGAGAGTGAACCACCTCCAAGTGAATCCGAAATACTTTGCGCAATTTGCTGTGTTTTTTTCTGCAGTATGCCTCTCTTTCTAAATATTTTCGCTTCGTTGGCGTTAGATGGCTTCTAAGATGAGGAATAACATGCTTATTTATATTGTCGACGAGTTCGTTGCATTCGAGAGATTTAGTATATGTGCTGCATGTTGGAACTTCCTTATATTCTTGATACATTTCTCAAGATTTCTTGTGCTTCTTCACTTTCCGTTTCAGTAGAACGCTGATTATCAGCAATCTTGATAGCATCCTTAAGTTTAAAGAGACAACTTGCGCAAATACGACAACGATGAATGTTGGAGACTGCTGGAAAATGCTCAGATGTCAGCGCTGCTTCGCTTAAGGTAATGTTTCGAAGTTGAGAGGAACATTTTCGTGATAGCTTCACACATCTGTACTTATTAGTTGATTCCATATCAATGCCTATTTTCGTTCTGGTCTGTGTCTATCCGTTGCGTTGTTTTCTATAGTCCATGGGTGCTGTGGCAGGTGATGTCAATCTATGTGTCCGCGGTAGGTAACGTTAATATGCGTGTGTGTGTGCGCGGTATTGATACGTCCGAATTGTTACCTGACATTGTTAGCTAAGCGGTAGGTTTAGGTAGGTAGAAATCGGTTATTTTTGCCGTTTGGTTCATTTTTCGTTTTTGCTTGTGCATTGTTACGTGTTTGGTTGCTGTACCTGCTGGCTTGTGTTGTTTTTTGTAAATTAGTATAAAGGGTTCAAATATTTCGTTTATAATCCTGCCGTCAAATGTTTTTAAATTGTATATCTCCATGTTCTCAAGTACATTGAGCCGCCGACCTTTTCCTTGTACGTGAAATATTCGCGCCATTGTTTGGATGTTAGCTGGGGTGCACCCCACTGGAATAAACAATTTTTTACAGTCAATTTTTCAAAAGCTGATTTAAATACCTTTCTAACAGTATACAAATCTTTAAAAACGGTTAATTAGTTTGAGCGTGATATCAAGATATCAGAAAGTAACCAAGAGATGCATTTACTTAAATAAATTGAAAAAAAAAATAAAAAATAAAAAACCGCCTTTTAGTTTTCAGATATGTTTTATATATTAAATATACCTTTCTAAAATTTTTTTTTAAATCGCTTGGTCTTTGAAGTGTTTTCCACAGTTTGAAAAAAAGAATTGAAAAAAATTTAAAAAAAAATGTGTTTCAGTGTAATAAAGAATCTTTACATTATATGTTTTAAAAAGGTGAAAAGGCATAAAATTTTTTGAAATCGGTTGATTAGTTTACGCGTGAAATCAAAATATCAGAAAGTAACCAAGAGATGCATTTACTTAAATAAATTTAAAAAAAAGAAAGAAAACCGCATTTTAGTTTTCAAATATGTTATATATTGAATAGACCTTTCTAAAATAAAATTTTATTTTTCAAATTCGCTTGATCTTTGAAGTGTTTTTTCAGTTTCAAATTTTATTATGGAAAACATTTTTTGTTTTTTGTAAATTAGTATAAAGGGTTCAAATATTTCGTTTATAATCCTGCCGTCAAATGTTTTTAAATTGTATATCTCCATGTTCTCAAGTACATTGAGCCGCCGACCTTTTCCTTGTACGTGAAATATTCGCGCCATTGTTTGGATGTTAGCTGCGGTGCACCCCACTGGAATAAACAATTTTTTACAGTCAATTTTTCAAAAGCTGATTTAAATACCTTTCTAACAGTATACAAATCTTTAAAAACGGTTAATTAGTTTGAGCGTGATATCAAGATATCAGAAAGTAACCAAGAGATGCATTTACTTAAATAAATTGAAAAAAAATAAAAAACAAAAAACCGCCTTTTAGTTTTCAGATATGTTTTATATATTAAATAGACCTTTCTAAAATTTTTTTTAAATCGCTTGGTCTTTGAAGTGTTTTCCACAGTTTGAAAAAAAGAATTGAAAAAAAAAAAAAAAAAATTTGTTTCAGTGTAATAAAGAATCTTTACATTATATGTTTTAAAAAGGTAAAAAGGCATAAAATTTTTTGAAATCGGTTGATTAGTTTACGCGTGAAATCAAAATATCAGAAAGTAACCAAGAGATGCATTTACTTAAATAAATTTAAAAAAAAGAAAGAAAACCGCATTTTAGTTTTCAAATATGTTATATATTGAATAGACCTTTCTAAAATAAAATTTTATTTTTCAAATTCGCTTGATCTTTGAAGTGTTTTTTCAGTTTCAAATTTTATTATGGAAAACATTTTTTTTCAGTGTACTAAAAATTTTTTACAGTGAATTTTTTTGAAAGCTTATTTCAATACCTTTCTAATGGTATGAAGCAAGGCAAATTAAACAAGGTAGAATTGACAACTGAAATATTTTGTTTTTGTAGGAGTTTTTCCTTCAAAAAATGTAAACAAGCGTATTAACCCTTTGCCACCCAAGCACAGTTTTTGTGTCCCATACAATTGTTTTATTGAAAAATTAGTTAGCATTTGCTCATGCCAAAAAATTATCAATACCGCGAAATATGCTAGCCCACACAGTAACGGAGTAACTTTGGCCCCTTTGGAATCTACCTCTTTTCGGACCTTTGCGTTATAAAAATGGCGAGTATTGAATATTTGCCGATTTCCGCCGATGGCCTTCTGGTGGTGCCAAAGTGTCGCAGAAACTGGTGGATTGGTTTCCATTATAGTTTTTTATACTGAAGTCAAAACCAGGGTACCGTCTTATCTAGGAAAATATGTGTTCGCGAAATGAAGTAATCAATTTTAAAAAACAAGTACAAACTTGTTTGGAACCGGTTCTGGACTTTGAAAGGGTTTCGTTTTTTTTTATTAAAATATCGATTACGATTTAGTTTTCGGTTTCGAGAAATTAATCGGCTTCGCTGTTGCTGTTGTAAGAGCATGCATCTTGGCGCTTACAGAAATTACACACGAATTTTTAAGAGCATTTGCAATTTGACAAGTAATTCACTTTATTCAAGAATAAAAATACGCAAAGTTATACTGTGAAAATTATGCAACTCGAAAAGATGAATTTTACAAAGTCTTATTAATATTAGATATAGAGACAGAGCTTTAAAACAATTCGTGTTCACGCGCAATTTCTAATACCATGTGGCGCAATTTTTCTGACAGTTCTTTGCTTTAATAGTATATGTGAACACAAGTATATAGAAATATAAATAATATGTATGTATAACATATGGAATATCAAAAGGAAATAGCAAATGAAATTAATAGCAATGTGTGTAAGGGCTGCCAGATTACTTCAATTGACGGCGGTAACAATTCCCTCCCCCGTAAGCGAGTCCTGTTTGTCGAGGTTGCTTTCTGTATTCGTGGCGACGTCAAGAACTGCAATTCTAGTTGATGGTCGACTGAGGATCCCAAATTGTGTCTTCACCGTGGCACGTCTAACTTGTCCGTCACTTGCCACCACAGTATCAATTACTTTCCCTTTAGGCCAACAGTTTCTGGGAAGGTCGGGGTCTGCTGTAACCACTATGTCTCCTACGCGTATAGCCGGTTGGGGTGAGAACCATTTGCTTCGTCTTGAAATTATTGGCACGTACTCTTTCAACCACCTTGCCCAGAATTGGTTCGCGAATTTTTGGGTTTGGTGCCAACGTAGTCGCAAGTTGATGTTGTCGTTGCCGAAAGGCTTGTAGCCGTCAGAAGAGCCGATCAATAAATGATTAGGAGTTATAGCTTCGTCGTCGTCACTTTCCAGGGAAACGAACGTAAGCGGGCGTGAATTTATTATAAATTCTATTTCCCATAAGGCACTTCTAAGGCTTTCGTCGTTTAACTGCATAGACGGGCATATCGCGGAAAGCGTAGATTTGACCGACCCAGATCCCGCCCTTGTGTGGCGCTCCGGGAGGGTTGAACCTCCACTTGATGCCGTCGAAAGTAGAGCAAACAATTTGCTGGTCGATATTTTTAATTCGTCACGTAAGATTTTCGCCGAGGATTTGAAATTGGTTCTATTATCTGAGAAGACCTCTCTTGGTGTACCACGCCTAGCCATAAAATTTCGAAAACACATTATGCACGAACTCATGTCAAGACTGTGTGCCACCTCGATGTGAAATGCTCTAATGGTAAGGCAAGTAAACACTACACCCCATCGCTTTTCACGCCTACGTCCAACGGATACATGGAGTGGCCCAAAGTAATCGACGCCGACGAATGTAAATGGTCTTTGAAATATTGCTAGCCGAGCAGCTGGCAGCGCAGCCATTTGTGGAGGTCGAGGCGTCGCAGTCAGATTTTTGCAGTGTTGGCATAAACGGCGTACCTTTTTATATAGCCTACGCAGCTGTGGTATGAAGTATCGACCTTTAATCGCGTTGATTGCAGTCTCATGCGATTGGTGATGTAAGCTTTCGTGAAACGAACGAACGATAAGAAATGTTATGTGACTTGCGCTGGGCAGCACGATAGTATCTTCATGGTTGTTAAGAAACTGTTCCCTTCCTCTGCTTCTAATAACGTCATTGCCATCTAAGTAGATGTTTAGGTTAATCAACTTGCTTTTAGTCCCTATAGGCATGCCACCTTTTAAGTTTTTTATTTCTTGCTCATATGCGGTTCGTTGGGCGTTCCTTATACGACCCCTGCAGTTTGTACCATCGTAGAATCTATTGATTGCGGTCTTACGGTAGATTTAGAAGCGGTCTTGAGTTTTGTTATATATAGAATAAACGTAGCCACAGCACGGTACAAGTGCTTCCAGTCGGAAAAATATTCCACGTTCGGCGCGCAAGTGAGTAGGTTGAGTTTGTCTATCAACAATATCGGACGTTTAAGCACCTCTCTGAAGTTGGCAAGACAACTTTTACGTGGCAAAAAAGTAACTAGTGGATAATTTGCCGAAATTTATACGTAAATTATCCGTGAAAAAAAAAAAACTAATGGCGGCGAAATACCAACAGGTTATCAAAACCTCTAACGAGATTTTTAGCCGAGATTCTCTTTCCAACTTGTGGTGTGTTGCTTTTGAGTATTCCTACAAGTTGGTGGGACCTACAGTTTTTTGCCAACTCCGAACGGCACTTGCAAAGCAAATGAATTTTTTGCTGAGAAGCTTCTCATGGCAGAAATACACCCGGAGAGTTTGCCAAACTACTGCCGAGGGGCGACCCCGTTTAGAAAAATTCTAATTTTTGATGTTACTTTTGTCGGGCATCGAACCGCCACGACTTGGTGTAGAAGTTGGCGTGCCACTCAATATTTTCCAAAATACGGCCGCGGCAAATTTTTTGTTTTCACAGCTGCCGCCGTGGTGTAGCGGTTAAGTGTTCACATGAAGTTAGCGTGCCACCCTTGAAAAACTACCTTAGGGACCTGCTAGAGAAAAAATGTTTGCACGTGATTTTGCCGTAAATTAGCCGTAACTAAGTGCCATATTTGGAAAATTAAAAAAAAAAAAATTAATTTTTTTGGTAGTGCACCGCCAACTTCACATGAAGTTAGCGTGCCACTTCTGGAAAACTACTTTCGAGACCAGCTAGGATAAAAACCTTTGCACGTGATTTTGTCGTAAATTATCCGTAATTAATCTGTGAAATCAAAAAATTTGTCGCGGACGTATTTTGGAAAATATTGAGTGGCACGCCAACTTCATGTTAAGTTACCTCAGGGACCAGCTAGAAAAAAAAATATTTATACGTGATTTTGCCGTGAATTAGCCGTAGTTAAATGGCATATTTAAAAAATTAAAAAAAAAATTTTTTTTTATAGTGCACCATCAACTTTACCGTCACATTCACATGAAAAACTACCTTAGGGACCTGCTAGGGATAAAATGTTTGCACGTGATTTTGCCGGAAATTAGCCGTAATTAAATGACATATTTAAAAAATTAAAAAAAAATTTTTTTTTTGTTAGTGCACCGCCAACTTCACATGAAGTTAGCGTGCCACCTTTGAAAACCTATCTTAGGGACCAGCTAAGGAAAAAATATTTGAACGTGATTTTGCCGTGAATTATCCGTAATTAAATGACATACATATTTATTTATTTTCCTTAGCTGGTCCCTAAGATAGGTTTTCAAAGGTGGCACGCTAACTTCATGTGAAGTTGGCGGTGCACTAACAAAAAAAAAAAATTTTTTAAATTTTTTAAATATGTCATTTAATTACGGCTAATTTCCGGCAAAATCACGTGCAAACATTTTTTCCCTAGCAGGTCCCTAAGGTAGTTTTTCATGTGAAGTTGACGGTGTACTATAAAAAATTTTTTTTTTTTTTTAATTTTTTAAATATGCCATTTAACTACGGCTAATTCACGGCAAAATCACGTACAAATATTTTTTTCTAGCTGGTCCCTGAGGTAATTTTTCAAAGGTGGCACGCTAACTTCACATGAAGTTGGCGTGCCACTCAATATTTTCCAAAATACGTCCGCGACAAATTTTTTGATTTCACAGATTAATTACGGATAATTTACGACAAAATCACGTGCAAAGGTTTTGATCCTAGCTGGTCTCGAAAGTAGTTTTCCAGAAGTGGAACGCTAACTTCATGTGAAGCGGTGCACTACCAAAAAAGTAATTTTTTTTTTTTTTAGTTTTCCAAATATGCCACTTAGTTACGGCTAATTTACGGCAAAATCACGTGCAAACATTTTTTCTCTAGCAGGTCCCTAAGGTAGTTTTTCAAGGTTGGCACGCTAACTTCACATGAAGTTGGCGTGCCACTCAATATTTTCCAAAATACGGCCGCGGCAAATTTTTTGTTTTCACGGATAATTTACGTATAAATTACGGCAAATTATCCACTAGTTACTTTTTTGTCACGTAAAAGTTGTCTTGCCAACTTCACAGAGGTCGTTGAAGCTCCGTCTGTTCCAACTTATAGAACTCGTCGCAACTGGGCCAATACGTCATATCTGCTTTTAAGAAATCCGGTCAATTGAACCACATATCTGTATCGACTTTGTTGTAAGTTTTTGTCGCCAAATCTGCTGGATTCATTCGTGTTGGAACCCATCTCCACTGTGAAACATTTGAGGACTCAAGGATCTCGCCAACCCGGTGGATGACAAACTGTTTAAAGTTTTTTGGATCGATGCTTAGCCACTGCAGAACCGTCTTAGAGTCAGTCCACCAAAATTGGGCTTCTACACATATACGGGGTACCCTAAGGATGTTGTTGGCAAGTCTTACTCCAGACACAGCGGCTTGCAGTTCCAGCCTAGGGATCGATATTGGCTTCAGCGGAGCTACTTTGGATTTCGCCGCAATGAAAGCGATTTCGACGTCATCATGTTGTTGAATGCGTAGATAACTAACAGCAGCAAATGCAGTAGCGCTGGCATCAACGAAAGTGTGAAGCTGGACGCTATTCGCACTGTAGAGAATAGTGGAGTAGCAGCGAGGTACCCTTACATCCATTATGTCAGGTATCGTTGATATCCACTTACACCATTTATCATACAATGTGCCTCTGAGAGACTCGTCCCAGTCAATACCAGCACGCCATATATCCTGGAGCAGTACTTTCAAACCGATGGTATTGGCGGAGAGAAATCGCAAAGGATCGAAAATGGACATCAAGATTTGAAGGCATTCACGCTTTGTTGGAACGATCGCTTCGTTTAACACATTACGACGCAGCCTTGCAAATCTGCAATTAAATCTAAAAACATCATTAGTAGGTTCCCAATACATACCTACTATCTTGGTAGTAGATCCCCATTCTTTTGAACCAGAATCAATTGAACCGTTGTTTACTAGTTGCTGGAGAACCTTTGGAGAATTGGAAGCCCAGTTCCTTACTTCGAACCCAGCACTCGCATTGATTTGTTTTACTTGTCTTGCTGACAAAAGAGCAGATTCTTCATCGTTTTCACTGTCGATAAAGTCGTCAACGTAATGATAACGCTGTACTGCTTCGACCGCTCTTGGGAACTCGTGTCGGTATTGCTCAGCGTTTTTGTCTCGTACAAAATGCGCGATGCATGGAGCGCAGTTCAAGCCGAACGATAGGGCACGCATTACGTAGACATTCGGTCGCTTAGTGCCTTCATCACACCATAAGAATCTTTGAGCATGCATATCGCTTTCAGTGACGTTGATTTGGTGAAACATTTCGGCTATATCACCGCACACAGCTACTCGCCCAACTCGAAATGATAGCAAAACTTCCACCACCGAATTCAACAAGTCAGGCCCAGGAAACAAAAAATCGTTCAGACAAACGCCGTTTGATTTTGCAGCAGCGTCCCACACTAGTCGGATTTTCCCTGGCTTGTTTGGGTTTGTGACGGTAAATATAGGGAGATACCACGTCTTGCTGATTTGAATAGCTACCTCAGAGGGTGACACCCTCTTCGCATACCCTTTTAAAATTAAGTTATCTATCTGTCTTTGAATTGTAGACCTTAGTTGCGGATCTTTGGCAAATTTATTTTCGAGACTCATGAAACGTTTGTAGGCAGTTGTGTAGCTATCACGTAGAGTAATATCTTTGTTGCGCCAAAGTAATCCAACTTCAAAACGATCGTTCACCTTTTTACAAGTTGCGTTCAGAATAGCTAGCGCTCTGTTATCGTCCGCAGATAGAAGCTACATTGGCTTGGAATCCTCCAAACTAAAATAGTTCTTTACAGCGTCGTGAAGCTCGCTAAGACTTTTCTCGCACTCACATACGTGAACATTCACCATAAAATCATGCGTTGGATTTGTATGACAACCTTGAAGAGCCCACCCAAGTCTAGTTTTTGACGCAATGGGTTGATACCATGAGCCCTCTCGAATCTTTAGTGGAATAGCCAGTCTCCAGTTATCCGATCCAATCAAAATGGTTGGTCTCGCATTTGTGTAAGACTGAATTGGTAACCCAGCTAAATATGGATACCTTTTATCATTCCTTCAACATCGATCGTCTGAGCAGGTAGACTTAAATTTTCTACGGTACGTGCATTGAGAAGCTTAAATTTGCGATCGTTCATAGCGCCCGAAATTTCCACATTTGTTCTGAAAGAATCATACTCGGTGCGTGTAGTGTCGCCGGTCCATCGTAGGCACAACGGCTCCTGCACACCTTTCAGTTCTAGCTTCTCGAACATACTTTTTTCTATTAACGTGACAGCTGAACCTTCATCCAAAAACGTAAAGGTTTCAATGAACTTACCCTGCGAGTGTAATTGAACTGGAATTATTCGAAAGAATGGACTATTTCCTTAGCGCTACTGCTATGCGCAATCATTTGCCCGGCAGCGTTACCACATCTTATCGTTGTTGTGGGGTGGTTGCGTTATGCTTCGATGTAATAATTTATGATGCTTGTACTTACAACCCTCGATACCACATTCTTGATTTATGTAACATTTACGGCGATGGGAACCAAGACATTGTCTGCAAACATTATGCTCCTTGACTACTTCCCACTTGCGTTTGAGGGGTAAGCTCTTAAAAGCATTGTGACACATTATGGTCATGTACTTTACATACTGAACATTTTTTTACATGAACGCTTGATTCGCCTTTGTTATTCGGTAGGACTTCGGCCTGAGTCTGCGTGTTCACATTCGCACTTGATTTGTACCCCACTTGCGACACAACCGTGATCGCTACCTCGGCAATTTTACGTAGCCAGTCACTAAAACCCTTTACTATTGGTATACGTTCGTCTTTTGCATACATAGCCCAGTTGAGCTTGTAATTGTTTGGTAGCTTATCCACCAGTTCCTTTACTAGTAGGGGATTCATCAATTGTGTGTCTAAATTACAACTCTCCATCGTACCGCAGATGTTCTGCACACATAGGGAAAACTCAATTAATGGTTCTAGCTTGTCTTTTAAGGGCGGCATATTTTTAGCTTTGGCAATTGCTCGCTCCAAAATATATTCAGGTCGGCCACAACACATACGCAACGTTTCAATAATGTCAGGTACCATGGCAGGTAACAACAGCTTGTTCTTTACTAAATCGCGTGCTTTGCCTTTCAAGCAAGCCTGTAGTCTCATCAGATTTTCTGCATTTGAATAAACTGCCACGGCCGTGCTGTTCTCAAACTGTCTTGTGAAGAGAGGCCACTCTTCTGGGTCATCATTGAATGTGGGTAACTGTTTTGGGATAGCATGTCTAGCCGCAAGCTGTGCTGGCGTAGGACCCGGGTTAAGCATTGATGTTCGATCACTTTAAGTGTTCAAGTCACCAAACTGCGTTAATATTTTGTATTTGCTGTCTAAATACTGTTGTTGGATGCGCATTTCCTCTTCTAAGCGTTCCAACCACAATGCTCGCATTCGCTCGGATGTGTCTAATCTCTGTCTGCTCGTTGCTAGAGTTGGTGCATTAGCATTATTTTCGTTGGTTGTCAGAGAAGGAGTCATCCCAATTGAGCGCGTTGGCAAGTCTTGTTGCATAGGGAAGTTCATGAGTGAATTATTATTTATTTGCTGGACTAGCTGATAATTTGTTGCAGTCGATATAGCAGGTACATTTGTTGTACCGTACGGCTGCTGAAAACGATTTTGATTATGTAGGGGCACATCCACATATGTCGGTGTGTTTGACGTTGTCACGTACGTAGACACACTCGCCGGTGCTATCGAAAGCCTTGGCACTGTGTATATTGAAGAGTACATCAACTTTGGCCGAATCGCTAGTGATGCTGGAGCTTCAGAAAGAATATGTTGGTTTTGACTTGTCAGTTCAGGAGATGATGCTGATGTTGGCGGAGCAATAGAAAATGAAACCAATTTGTTTGACTTTTCTGATTCCTTAGTAACTGCTGACATTGGGTCCGATATGTGTTCGCATGATTGGCAGTTCCAGCTTATATCGGCCACACGGCTGTCAACATTGACGCAGCTAAAATGAAACCATTGGTGGCAGGAGTCGCACTGCACCATACGCTCATCATCTGCACCCTCACAGCGTTGACAATTATGTTCACCATATGTACCTTTCGCTCCAGGCATGTCGAAGTATAGCAATTAATTATCGTAGAAAAATTAGAATTGTTTTAAAGAATTGTTGATTTGTACCCCACTTGCGACACAACAGTGCTCGCTGCCTCGGCAATTTTACGTAGCCAGTCACTAAAACCCTTTACTATTGGTATACGTTCGTCTTTTGCATACATAGCCCAGTTGAGCTTGTAATTGTTTGGTAGCTTATCCACCAGTTCCTTTACTAGTAGGGGATTCGTCAATTGTGTGTCTAAATTACAACTCTCCATCGTAGCGCAGATGTTCTGCACACATAAGGAAAACTCAATTAATGGTTCTAGCTCGTCTTTTAAGGGCGGCAAATTTTTAAGAGCATTTGCAATTTGACATGTAATTCAGTTTATTCAAGAATAAAAATACGCAAAGTTATACTGTGAAAATTATGCAACTCGAAAAGATGAATTTTACAAAGTCTTATTAATATTAGATATAGAGAGAGAGCTTTAAAACAATTCGTGTTCACGCGAAATTTCTAATACCATGTGGCGCAATTTTTCTGACAGTTCTTTGCTTTAATAGTATATGTGAACACAAGTATATAGAAATATAAAGAATATGTATGTATAACATATGGAATATCAAAAGGAAATAGCAAATGAAATTAATAGCAATATGTATTAAGGGCTGCCAGATTACTTCAACTGACGGCGGTAACAATGCAATTTCTTAAAATGAGGTTGTGTTTGGGTAGGTAAGATGTAGGTACCTGTATGCAAAATTTCATCAAATTCTGAGGGTGCAATGGGCTATTGCACTACAGTGTAGGACACTTCGTTATCCACATATACCGTGGCGATGCACAGCGCGCTGCCATTGCGGCTGTTCCGGGAGACTCGGAAATCGAAGTACCGCAAGAGGAAACCGAGGAGTCCGACGCGGAAAGCATGTTATCCTCCAACTCGGAGATGGAAGACAATCTGCTGGACGGGGAAGGCCTCGACGTCACGGTGGTAGCAGCCCATCCTGAGCGCAATAACTCTGATGCTTCAGACAGCAGGGCTCCCACTACGCCAAACCGCGCTGTTGCTCTCAACAGCTCGTCGTTGGGAAACAGACTGAGCGCTCTCTTGTTGGTGGTGCTTCAGATAAATCTGCACAAATCTAAAGTAGCCTCGGCTGCCTTAAGTAGTCGTCTTTCCAAAGGCGACGTGGATGTGGTCCTCATTCAAGAACCCTGGGTCAACAGCTCGAGGATTTGCGGATTGGGGACTAAGGATTTCAAGCTCATTCGAGCCAGCGAGGAGGGCAAAGTCAGCACCTGTATTTTGGTTAAGTCTGACCTCAACACCTTTCGTCTACCTAACTTTACGAATGGTGACATTACCGCTGCCAGTTTAACAGCACCAGCCAGACGATGGCGTCGGTCTATATGCCCTACGACGCCGAAGAACCTCCACCACAAAGGGAGGTGAGAGATCTGGTGTCAAATTTTTGTACGGGTCATCTTATTATAGGAGCGGACGCTAATGGTCAACACGTCCAATGGGGAAGCTCCGATATAAATGCCAGGGGCGAGTCTCTGTTTGACTACCTATTACCAACCAACCTGGCAGTTTGTAACTTGGGTAGTGAGCCTACTTTCATCACTAAAACCCGTAGGGAGGTCATAGACCTCACTATTTGTAGTGAAGGCCCTTATGAGTGGGTTAGAAAATGGCGTGTACTTGAAGAATACTCATTCCTCGACCACTGATACATAGAAACAGTTTAAACTTTCTTGTAGAGTAACCTATTATGAAGCGCAATCCACACAGTACCAACTGGCAACTACATAATGAAATATTAGCCAGAGACCTACCAGTACTACCCACACAAGCCCCCTCATCAGTTGAGAAGCTGAAGAACCTGGTAACGACATACACCACGGCGCTCTCAAATGCCCTAGAATAAGCTTGTCCAGTGCCAAACCCACGCGGTAAACACAGCCCAAACTAGTGGACCTACGACCTGGACTCGCTCCGAAAAACCTGCAGGAAGCAATTTAATAAGGCCAAAAACCTCGACACTGAGCCTCAATGGCTCGGATACAAAGTTAAGCTAAGGGCCTACAAAAAAGCCCTGATACAGGCAAAGTGGAGGAACTTCGGCACTGGTGTCGAAAAGGTCGACGACACAGCGAGACTTAGACGAGTTCTCTCGAAAACTCAAACAGCCATCAGCTATTTGCAGAAGCCTGACCGATCGTGGACCAGCACAGAAGGGGAAACCCTTGAACACAGGGTAAGGCGGGCAGTTAAGAGCTTTGAACCGTTTAAGGGTGTTTATTCCTAAGGCTGGGAAGGCCTCCCACTACGAGCCAAAGGACTACAGACCCATCAGTCTCTCGTCCTTTGCACTCAAAACCTACGAGAGGATAATCAGCGACTACCTCTCCACTACTTTTGATAGCACCTTTATCTCCAGCTATCAGCATGTTTACACCAAGGGTAAATCAATAGAAACTGCGCTTCACAGCCTAGTCTCTATCATAGAAAAATCGTTGCGCGAAAAGGATTACTGTCTCGTGGCCTTCCTTGACATTGAAGGGACTTTCGATCAACTACTACGGGGGAGAAAAACATCTTCATCACTTGGTACGGTTGATTTATCACGCTATGTCACAAGGGGAACGCTTCAAGGTGGTGTTCTCTCCCCGCTTCTATGGAACCTCACTGTCAACTCGTTGCTACAAGACACATGCTGGGGGGCGGGAAGATAGTGTCATATGCAGACGATTTAGCCATTGCATATAGAGAAAAATTCCCACAAACTCTGTGTGACTTGATGCAAGTAGCACTGCGTGAAGTTTCGTCCTTGTCCTCTCATTGCGGACTCAGTATCAACCCGAGAAAAGTGGAACTCGTTCTCTACACCAACCGGTACAAAATACCACAGCTGGACCTACCAGAACTTAATGGCGTGAGCCTTAACTTGGCTGATAAAGCCAAATCCTTGGGCACAGTTCTGGACAGGAAGTTAAACTGGAAGGAGAATATTCTTCTGCGCCAGAAGAAGGCGTGTATTGCACTTTACACGTGCAAAAGAGCCTTTGGCAAAAAGTGGGGTCTCAGCCCCAAAATATGCAGATGGATCTACACTGAAATTATCCGACCTATCATTCTATATGGAGTCGTGGTGTGGTGGCGTGCGCTGAGCAAGGCCAAAAACCTGAATCTGTTAGGTAAAGTCCACAGATCTGGCATGATATAAGATGACATAAGAAAAACGCCCAAGGAAGCTCTCCAGGCCATTCTAGGCATTTTACCACTCGATCTGGAAGCGTACCGGGCAGCAGCGGCAGCGGGCCTTCACCTAAGGGAAACGTCTGAGTGGGGCGCAAGCACAACACAATCCCAGTATTCTGGGATCTTACAGTTTTCTCCTTCTGAGCACAGATCGATGTGCAGCCACAACAGTCGGAGACAGCAAAACGAACATTCCCAGCAGGGAGGAATGGGAGAGGATGGATCGCTGCCCCTACTTATGGCGGTATTTCTGTTTATACTGACGAATCGACGGCAGAGTTGGAGGAGGGGTTTATTCAAGGGATCTGGAACTTGAGCTCTCCTTCAGACTACCTGATCATTGTAGCGTCTTCCAGGCTGATGTCTCAGCAATCTTGGATGCTGCGATTTGGATAAGTAAATGCGCTATCGGCGAGGACATCGTTACTTTCAGCGACAGCCAGGCGGCCATCAAAGCTCTTGGATCTTATTCGTTCAACTCTAAACTGACGCTCAGCTGTCGTCGATCTCTTCAAGAAATGGCCCAACAGAACCGTGTGAATCTCACATGGGTCCCGGTACACAGGGACATTGAGGGAAACTGTAAGGCGGACGAACTTGCCAGGCAGGGTACGACCAAGCAGGTTCTTCGGGATAAACAGGGCTTAGGTATGCCGTTTGCCATATGCAAGCTAATGCTGAAGGAGTACACACTCCGTCAAGCCAACGAAAGGTGGCAACTATGCCCAGGATGCCGGACCTCCAAACAAACCTGGCCAAAATGGGATCATAAAATATCTAGAGACATTCACGCCATAAGAAGGAGAGAAATCTCCATATTAATAGGTGTTTTAACTGGGCACGCAGAAAGGCTAGGTGTGTTCTACCGACGATGCTGTAGGAGCTGCAAAGATGATGAGGAAGAGGAAACGGTGCAGCACCTCATCTGACTGCCAGTAGGGTGTCCCTTCCAGGTATGAATAGAATTTTCTTTTGAGATACGATATCGCAAAAGATGACATATTTTAATAAATTAGAAGTCTTTTGACTCTCACGAGAAGGCTTACAGCCTCTCAAACTGTTGGATAGAAATTCAACAAACTGTTCAACTTCCCCCCACCAGTGGTAAGGAGTTGACAGTATTAAATTAAACATTTTGGTCCATAAGAGCCGTTGAGCCGTGTGTATAAAATACAAATACAGTAAATGTATTTAAGGAAAAAGGGAGTATTTTATCTCAAAAATAGAAACACTTGAGAAGTAGTAAAAAGGCAATAAAAGCAACAAAGGCCAACTGATCGTAAAACTATGATTAGTATCAGTCCTTTTTTGATTGCCCTTTTGTTACTTCACACAAACGAATACATTTAAAATAGGAACATAGATTTAAGATTTTGTATATAAACCTATGCACATATTTTAATAAATTAGAAGTCTTTTGACTCTCACGATAAGGCTTACCACCTCTCATACTGTTGGGTTTCTTTTTAAATTCAACAAACTGTTCAATTTCCCCCACCAGTGGTAAGGGGTTGACAGTATTAATATAACAGTGCTAAATATACAAAAAAGAAAATAAACAAAATAATATCTTGTCGCTCCCATAGGGTTGCCAGATTCTGAAGTGGAAAAAGAAGTACATTTCTATTTCGGTAGAAAAAAAAGAGGGACAAACGTAAAAAAAGAACAATTTTATGGACAATTTATTGTTTTAAATTAACAAGAAGCAAACATACATTTATTCTCATAATTGAGATCGTTTTCATACATATTTTAGGTACAAACAAACAAGGATATCTACGATATCAAAGGAACAATAAAGTGAAAAAGTTATTATTATTAATTAAATAAAGATTAATGTTCATATACATATAAACATATTTGGCACGAATTCATATTTAAATGCAAAGAAACAAAAAATAAATGCATAGATAAAGTGAACCAAGAATTTAATTTCAATTGGCACATGTACATATTTGAGATCGATTTTAAAGATATTTTAGGTACAAACAAAGGAATATATCTACGATATCAAAGGAACAATAAAGTAAAAAAGTTATTATTATTAATTAAATAAAGATTAATATTCATATACCGACGGAGAATCACTCTTGGGAACAAGTGCTACTTTGGACTGAGTAGGCAATTGAGAAGTAAAGTCCTCTCTCGAAGAACAAAGATCGCGCTCTATAAGTCTCTCATCATACCTGTCCTGATGTATGGCTCAGATTCATGGACAATGTCAAGAGAAGATGAGATGGCCCTTGGAGTATTTGAGAGAAAAGTTCTCCGGAAGATTTATGGTCCTTCCCGTGATGCCGACGGCGAGTATAGAAGGAGATTTAACGATGAGCTGTACGAGCTTTACGCAGATCTGACCATAGTCCAGCGAATTAAAGCCCAAAGGCTCCGCTGGCTGGGTCACGTCATGCGAATGGACAAAGAAGCTCCAGCCCAGAAGGTTTTCCAATCGTCACCCGAATTCGGCAGCAGAGGAAGGGGGAGGCCTCGACTGAGATGGAAACAACAGGTGGAGGATGACTTGAACTCCCTTGGGGTTTCCAATTGGCGTCAGTTATCGCTAAAAAGGAATGACTGGCGTGCTTTGATAGGCGACGGCCAAAATCGCTTAGGCGGTTAAGCGCCAATAAATGATGATGAATATTCATATACATATATTTGGCACGTATTCATATTTAAATGCAAAGAAACAAAAAATAAATGCATATGTATATAAAGTGAACCAAGAAAAGAGTTGTACAACAAGAAAATTGCAATTTTCTCTAAAAATTGTTTCTAATTTCCAATACAACATTAAAAATGTCTATAATTTTTCATGAAAATATAGATGAAAATACATTAAAATTTTGCACTTAAAACTTTGTGCAAAATTCAAAAAAAAATCGCGAAACTCGACGAAACTCATCAAACAAATTTTTAGATTTTTTCGAGTATGCAGTTTTGTAGCTCATTTTAGTATAAGTAGATACAAATCTCAAGCTCCATATAAAAAAAAATTCAGCTCAAAAATTTGTATGAAGATAAACGTGAGGTAGGCTAGAAAAAAGTTGATAAAAAGTAGCTTATTTTGTTAACGGCTTGAGGTTACTAACTTATTATACTAAAATTAAATGAGCTACAAAACCGGATATAATATCCTTGCCATTTTCTGTTTTCATGTAATTATAAAATTCTTCACAAGTCAAATTAAAGTTGTTTTTTACCACAAGTTTACTCTCAACATTTTCTAAGGCCAGCCTATTTCTATCTTTCCTCCAAACGTTAAACATTAAACTAAATATTCTTTCCGTCATAGCATTCGAATGAGGAATGGAAAATATATAATTGCACATTTTCTCCAGATTAGGAAAAACTCCACTGTTTAAAAACTCCATCCATTTTTTTGCAACATTGTTTTCCTTATTATGTTTACAAAACTCTTTTAGCGCGATAAATTCTTCAAATAAACTGTCCTTGTTTATGTCTTTTATATTAAACAAATGTACTATTTCAACAAAACTATTAAAACATGGTTTTGAATCTAAATTTAGATTGCTGAGTTTTTCGAATTTGTTATAATGAAAATTAAAATGCTGATTTAAGTAGGTTATTATATTATCAAGAAATGAATCTGCACGCTTTTTGAACAATAGTACTTCCTGACTATTAATACTGTTATTACAAACAGTTTGAGCAATGCTTCCGTAAAATTCTTGTTTTTTCTTTTCAATAATCGTTTTGTACAGTTTATTAATTATGTTAAAAAGATTTAAAATTACTAACTCGTTATCTGCTTCTAATTTTTTAATTGTATGAACAAAAATTGTGCCAATATTTATTAGAAAACCCAAGTACGCTTCTGTAATATCAAGATCAAAAAATTGTTTCAAAATTTTTGGACAATGATCTTGGGACATGAAATAACATTTAACCGCATCGTAGTTTTTATAAAGCCTCTCCACAGCAGGAGTTAAACTTAACCATCTAGTCGGAACATGGCGTAACATTTCACTCCATTCCAAATCACAAAATTCAAACAGTTCCTTAAGCTTTGTGGTTCTCTTCGTTGAAGAGTTAAACTCATTATAAATTTTTAGTACAATAGTTTCAATATCATATTTTAAATATTGAAGCGAATTGCGGAATGAATTGTGAAGTGTATGGCATAGACAGCCGACTCCTATAATTTCAGAGTTTTCTTTTTTAAGTTCGACTAATACGCTTTTCTTCCTTCCAAAATTGACATTCGCATTATCTGCACAAAAACTTGTTACGTTCGAGAAATCTAGACCGTTTTCTTATAATTTGCGTTTAAGAAGGTTTGCAACGTCAAGTGAAACTTCGGAAGAAGAACTACTAAAACTTAAAAGTTTTGTACAAATGCCTGATTTCTTATTGAAATAACGCAATATCATAGGAAACGTTTTGATATTTCCCTTGTTAGAAGCATCAGTTGACAGTGAAAATGGATGATTTTCCTCTAAATCTTGCAAAACGACATTAATGGAGTGCTTTGCCAACACTTTTGTAACGATTTTAGAACACTTAGTTCGCCCACATGCAAATTTTTGTGCTATTGCGGAATCAGAAAATATTTTCTTAAAAACCTTACCGGAACAATCAGCAGACAAATAACTATGACTATGAAGCACTGTATGATATGCAAATACAGCCTCCGCCAAATATGTTTCAATATTATTTACATTTGTTGCAGGTGTCCAGAGATTGGTGACCGATTGTTGTTTATAAAAGCTTTTAATATTTTTTATGTGTTTAACACTTTTCGAATGACGATGTATGGCTGGTTTTCCAACGTACTCGATTGAGAAGTTGCAGCTGCACGCAATACATCTGTAAAACAAAACAAGTAAGGGCGGGACGGTTTTAGGCTGTTGTTGGTCTATATCTTATTTTTCTCAAAGTCACAAATATCGGACCAAAGTTTATATACAATTTCATGTTCATAAAAGGTATACAAAGGCAATACGTATAAAGTCTGGGTAATTGTTTCCTTTAGCTGGCAACTGCTAAAACACGTCTAAAAATTACGGAAATCGTGTCAAAAGACCTTTCTTGACCAGTATCAACAATCCAAAGGCGGAAATCCGAACATTTTTTCTAGTGAAAAGTTATTGCCAAAAAAACCTTTGAAAGCAACAGTATTTCCGCGTAAAAATTTATTTCCGCACTGCTTTTGATGCAACTGTGATTGCAAATATCTTGGAAACCACTAAAAATATTATATTTCCGCCTACGGATTATTTTTTCTGAGACCGAAACGCGTCTTTTGACACCATTCCCGTAATTTTCAGACGTGTTTTAGCAGTTGCCAGCTAAAGAAAGCAATTACCAAAATCTGTTTAGAAAGGTTTTAATCTCTTTTTTTTTATGAGAAAGTAAGAATACATGCTTACCTTGCTTCACCTGGAATTCTAGCTTTTTGCAGCCAATTAAATTCTCTTAGCCATTCTGCTTTAAAAGAGCACTTTCTTTTGGATAGCTGTATCAGAGTCCATTTTTTTCGGGAAATATCTAAGCAAAGAATTTCTCTTTTAGCAGCATATAAAATACCTATTTATCTTAACCAAAGATTATAAATTAAAAGAAGAATCGCCAGCAGACAGACATTTCCGAAAAATGGAGCTACGGTCAGTCTTTGGGTAATGCCTTGTTGCTTCGTACACATGGTTTTCAGCGCAAACCTTATGGGAGCGAAATGAGCCCAACCGCGAACTGACACAATTTTACTATAATTTATAATCTTTGTTTAAACTTTGAAAGTTCACTTACCTATTAATTATTGTCTTTATTCAACCTGAGGTGCAGAGCAGCAACTTTCTTTTTTTTTGTGCTTTGATGTTGACTGGCAGTTGCGTTGCAATTAATTAATTTGCTAACATAGGGATGTGAAAGTTGTTTTCGAAATCGATACTTTGTTATGATATTGTACCTATACAAGGTGGCTACACATTCAATGCTTCATTGAAATTAAAGTACATTTTTTATATCTTACTCCACTTGAACTGCCCATTGCAAAAGAAGGACAAAACATAAAAAGAAGGACATTTCTACACTTTTTCTTTTGGAAGGACCATTGCAATAAAAAGAAGGACATGTCCTTCCCAATGAAGGACCTCTGGCAACCCTACGCTCCCAACGCAGACTATCACAGTTCAGTTAGCGTGGAAGGCTAGCACTGTTCGTTGTTT
The DNA here is from genome assembly GCA_964058755.1 of Campiglossa producta. Lineage (NCBI taxonomy): Eukaryota > Metazoa > Arthropoda > Insecta > Diptera > Tephritidae > Campiglossa > Campiglossa producta. Next base: position 86,521,776 of record CAXKVI010000002.1, on the reverse strand, counting down.
GCGTGGAAGACTTACACACTTCGTTCTCTGCGCGGAAGACTAGCACACTGCCACTTCGAGATTGTTTCCTTTTTTTCATTTGATACCTAAATGTCGAACAATTCGTAATGGCTGAGATAGAAGTTCACTGGAAAAAGATCGAATTTTTTAAAAACGGCTTTGAACGGCTATAATATATCTACACGGCTTTATTAAATACACTTTACTTAATAATATAGCCTCTTTACTTTTGTGAATCGTTGTGTAGTTATATAACTTTTTGTCTACGAAACAGAAAAGTTATACAATTTTTTTTAACATAAAATACCTTTCGCAAAGCACTTCAAAGCTACCCTAATATACGTAGAAATATGGAAAAACTTGTTAAGAGTAAATTCTACTTACTTTTTCCTGTGTTATCCATAAAAATGTGCACTTGTTTTTAATCAAGCTTAAGTTTTCCACTCTTGAATAGTTCACAGCAAAAAAAAAATACACAAATCTTTAATATTATTGTGGCGAAACAGCTGATTTTGATGGCTTGTCAGAAACTAATGGTTGTCAGATGTAATGAATAAAACTGGTTTTAAGGTGTAATAATATATGTACTATTGGAAAATGCATGCCTTTTTTGAACACTCAAAAGTTTAAAAATTGAGTTTATGCCACAAATTTTGGATTTGGGACCAATGTGCAACTCGGGGATTTTCCATATGGCCGGGTCCCGGGACTGACTTTCCTTGTGTTGGTGGTATCACAACGGGCCTTTTAAAACTGGCCTAAGTGTGCCTATGCGGCAGCCACTTGAACCTAACCTAACAAATTTGTAAAATTAGAGATTTTTTGTGGCTTCCATGAATTGTAGGCCTTACCAAGCTCACAAAAACTGCATACTCAAAATTTTGAATTCACCACATAATTTCGATTTAGGTTAAAAAAACCCCGTTTTTCTTAGGATGCAGGTTCTAATCCCCCAGAAGGCACAAAATACTTGCATTTCATTATGTTAACAGTACCCCGCTTAAATTTTTCAAATTGGTTGAGTTTTGTGCACCGAAAGAAAAAAGTATCAAAAAACACCGTAAAATTAACATTTTTGAAGTTAACTTCTTAGGCGGCGATATGAAGTTTTTGATTGAGAGTAAAATTTGAAAAAAATGAATAACAATGCAACGGAAGTTATGCAACGGAAGCTATGCCACGGAAATAGAAATAAATGGAGTAATTTTTGCTGATTTTTTAAGTTACATGCCTAGGCGCTCATAAAAACAAGCAAGCAATATTAATAACGAAACGAGTATGAATTTTTGTTCGTAAGCCAGCTGACACGTTGACAATCGCTGTTGCGTACATTTTCATGGGCCAAAGGTGGGTTTACGCACACAATGGGCGCGTTTCGAATGCACAATAGTTGTAAACTGTTGGATCGGTTGATTAGTAATCGGTTTGGTGATCAAAATTGTGCTTTCGAAACGATACGTTGCGCATACGTTGAGTCAAATGTCAGATAGCATCAACAAAAAAATAATCAATAATTTTGTGAAAGCGTGTGAAGTGTCTCCATCACTGTTTTTATTCATTAATAATAAATAAATGGAAATTTGCAAAAAAAGCGCCGAAGATTTTATTTACATAACCTAGCTATCGAACTGTTAAACAATCGATAAATACGTTGAGCGAAGGTAGCGAAAAAATTTTATGATTAGCATTTTGACGTAAAATTCAAACTGTTTGATGGATCAGAACTACTCAACTGTGCGTTTCCAAAGTAATCACTGATTACTTATCGAAACAGTTGCGCTTCGAAACGCGCCCAATGCCACTTTTTACAAACATAACAATTTACTTTCTCAACCAAAGACTTTGAATTTTGAAGAAGCAAGTTTTTGGGGTACCAGGCATACATAAAAATTAGGCAGCGAACGACATTTTGCTCAAACATTTCCCCAAAAAATGGCAACCCTGTCCTGAAAGACGGTTTTGCATATATTGTGTGCTTGCATACAACGACGTCGTGTGATTGATATTTTAGGGATGAAAAATAATTTCAGTCGCTTTCAAACAAGCGCAGAAACCACATGTGTGGGCTTACGCACGCAATGTACAGGAACAAAAGCGTATGCGACTTTTTACACACATACTTAACTCAAGGAGTATGAATGTTTGTGCGTGTTTATTTGACAACGTTACGTCTTCGTGGAGTACGGCTGAGAAGTTGCAAGTTCTGCGCTAATTTTTATGATCGCCTGGTGGTGCGAGACGGATTTCGATCATTTTTCTCGATTGAAGTTTTGCAATTTATGTCCGTCCGTCCAATCAATTATTTCATATTAGATTTCTTCTCTAAAATTACTTAAAAGCGATTTTGGCAACTAACTCTTTTTTTCATATTTTGCATCTCACTCTTGCAATTTAGAGAAAATCTTAAATTCTGTTTTTTTTTAAACACACAGGGCTACGCTGCCCTTGTGATCATAGCGTCACCGGTACTACATCACGAGAGAAGCCAAGCCTCTCTGGCGCGACGACTAAGATCTTCCCCCTCCCAATCCAGGGTGTTATGCGACCACGTGCCCATTGGACGTTTGCAGCCGGGAGGCAAATCGTGGCTGTAATCGAACGGAGTCTCTCTGATACCGGGCCGCCTCGGAGAGTAACTATGGCCTTACCGCGGTATGGGGCTCTGCCGCGGCGGACGACACATTCCCCTTACTCTTCCCTTGACCCTAAACTGGCCATGACCGGCGAGGGGTCGTACGAACAAGATGATAAATAGTAACAAAAACCCTAAAACTAAAGATACAATAATGTATACTGCGCAGCAGAGGAGGAAAATGCTGGAGCAAGCGAGAACGCAACGTCGGAGGACAAACTCCATTTCTCTATCAGCCGAGAGATCGACACCGATGGCAACTACGGGTCGATTAGCTCTGGATAAGAAGGGGGCAATCCCCAAAGTAAGTACCGGTACAAACACAGTGAAGCCAACAACGGCTGATGCTAAAGTCCTAGTAAGTGCCGGTACCGAAACTAAGTCTTTAACGTCTGTGGCAGTGGTCTCACGACCTGGCCCCAGAGATCCAAATAAGGGAACGACCGCGATGGCAACTACGGGTCGAAATTTACCCCAAAAGACATCTCCCAGTCGCTCTGAGTACTTGGACAAAAGAGCGGCCGCGAGGATCCTGAAGAAATACGAGGGTATTTCACAAGAGACGCTATCGCCGAATGCTAGAAAGACGGTGGAGATGGCTGAAGCTATCTTACCGAACTTCCAAAACGATTACGCGCCAAAGAAGGTTAATGGAAATCCCTTCAAACGCCAGAGATCGGACGTGGATTTAAAACCTCACCCGAAGCGGTAGCAACACGCCCGTAGTGGGTAAACTCAGCTTTGCTGAAGTAACTAAGGATAGGATCCTCATAGGCGTCATTGACGGAGTTAACGAAAGCTGGGCCATCCCTAGGAACCAGTGGCGATACGTCCGGAACGATATCGGTAATGCCCTTCTCGACATTATGGATGAGTCTCCGGGTGCCACGCCGATGGGTTCTGATGCGGGATGGCACCAGGCCCGAATCAAGGTATTCGCTTGCGAGGATGCAAAACTGTTGCACTGTACAAGGCAGCAGCTGCAAGACTGGGTGAGATCTACCAAGGTTGTCGACTGGAAGGACATCCCGGCTCGGCCAAGGGCAAGAGCGTGGATTCCTGCTATCCCTGCTGAACCTGAGAGAATTCTCAGGATGCTGAGGATCATGAACCCGTCTCTCCCGACGCAGGACTGGAGTGTCAATCTGGTCGAGGATGCGGTAGGGCCTGATAGGCAAGTGGTCTTCACCTTGAATAAGGAGGCACTCGAGCCCCTTAAACGGTGCAATGGACGAGTGCCCTACGGCATGGGTCAGATCGTGATCCACGTACACCGCGGCGATGCACAGCACGTTGCTATTTCGGCTACACCGGAGGACTCGGACATCGCAGTGCCGGAAGAGGAGTCGGAGATGCCCGATTCGGAAAGTATGGTATCTGCCATGTTAAATGGCGAAGGAGCAGTGAACAGCCCGGAGATGGGAGACAGCTTGCTGGACGGGGAAGACCTCAACGTCAAGATAGTAGGTAGTCCTGAACGCAACTATGTTGATACTGCCACAGTTAGTAGGGTTTCTGCCACGCCAAATCGTGGTCTGAACAAATCGTCGTTGAAAGATAAGCCTCCAGACGAGGTGGAACTCGACGATACGGCGGTGGCAGGGAAGTCTGAGCGCTCTCATGTTGGTGGTGATTCAGATAAACCTGCACAAATCTAAAGCAGCCTCGGCTGCTTTAATCAGTCGTCTCTCTAAAGGCGACGTAGATGTGGTCCTCATCCAAGAACCCTGGGTCAACAACTCAAGGATTTGCGGTTTGGAGACTAAGGGTTTTAAGCTAATCCAAGCCCGCGAGGGGGCAGGGTTAGAGCCTGTATTTTGGTTAAGTCTGAGCTGAATGCCTTTCTCTTGCCCAACTTTACCAATGGTGACGTTACAGCTGCCAGTTTAACAGTCGACAGTACCAGTCTGACGATGGCGTCGGTCTATATGCCCTACGACGCCGAAGAACCTCCGCCACAGAGGGAGGTAAAAGACCTGGTGGCAAATTTTTCCATGGGTCATCTTATTATCGGAACTGACGCCAATGCTGATCACGTCCAGTGGGGAAGCTCCGATATCAATGCTAGAGGAGAGTCGTTGTTTGATTATTTGTTAATAACTAACCTGGTAGTTTGCAACGTGGGTAATGAACCTACATTTATTACTAAAACCCGTAGGGAGGTCATAGATCTCACTATTTGCAGCGAAGGCGCTTATGAGTGGGTCAGAAAATGGCGCGTTCTCGATGAACACTCATTCTCCGACCACCGGTACGTAGAATTAGTTCTAGACTTTTCTGTTGAGAATCCGGTTATGAAACGCAACCAACGTAACACTAACTGGCAGCTACGCAATGAAATACTATCTAGGGACTTGCCAGCACTGCCCCCACAAGTCCCCTCATCAGTAGGGGAGTTGGAGGATCTGGTAAAGACATTTACAGCGGCGCTCTCGAATGCCCTAGAGCAGGCTTGCCCAGTGCCAAAACCACGCGGTAAACATAGGCCGCATTGGTGGTCCTACGACCTGGACTCGCTCCGTAAATCATGTAGGACACAATTTAATGAGGCCAAGAGTCTTGGCACGGAGACTCAATGGCTCGAATATAAAGTTAAACTCAGGGCCTACAAAAAAGCTCTGAGGCAGGCGAAGAGAGTATCGTGGATAAATTTCTGCACTGGGGTCAAAAACTCAAACAGCCACAAGCTATTTGCGCAATCCTGACGGATCCTGGACCAGCACGGAGAGGCAGACCATAGAGCTGCTCTTGAATACGCACTTCCCAGGGAACTTGCATTAGGAACCCCTAGCACCTACAACAAACCCATCACGGAGGAAAAGGTTAGGTGGGCGGTTAAAAGCTTCGAACCGTTCAAGGCTGCCGGGCCAGAAGGGATTATTCCCGCACAACTCATAAACACGCTGGAGACATCAGCCAAATGGCTGGTATTTCTCTATACAGCCTGCCTGGCTCTTAGCTACATTCCGTGCTCCTGGAGAAGTGCCACGGTAGTGTTTATTCCTAAGGTGGGGAAGGCGTCTCATTACGAGCCCAAGGACTATAGGCCGATCAGTCTCTCATCCTTTCTGCTCAAGACCTTCGAGAGGATAATAAATGGCTACCTCTCTTCTACTATTGATAGCAACCTGATATGTAGCTATCAGCATGCATACACCAAAGGGAAATCTACAGAAACTGCGCTCCACAGCCTAGTTTCTGTTATTGAAAAATCGCTGTATGAAAAGGAGTACTGTCTTGTGGCCTTTTTAGATATTGAAGGAGCCTTCAAGAACATAAGCCCTGATGCTATAAACACCGCTTTAACAAGTCTGGGCACAAGCAGGTCTCTTATTGGACTTATTGATCAACTGCTAAGGGGTAGACGAATAGTTTCAGCACTGGGCTCGGTTGACTTATCACGCTATGTCACAAGGGGAACGCCTCAGGGTGGTGTTCTCTCCCCGCTTCTATGGAACCTCACTGTCAACTCGATGCTGCGAGACACAAGCTGGGGGGCGGGAAGGTAGTGCCATATGCAGATGACTTAGCTATAGTATATAGGGGCAAATTCCCACAAAGCGTGTATTGCACTCTACACGTGCAAAAGATCCATTGGAAAGAAATGGGGGCTCAGCCCCAAAATATGCAAATGGATCTACACTGCAATCATTCGACCAATCATGCTCTATGGAGTTGTGGTATGGTGGCCTGCGCTGAGCAAGGCAACAAACCTTAATCTGCTAGGTAAAGTACACAGATCTTGCATGATCTGTATAAGCGGTGCGTTAAGAACAACGCCCAATGAAGCACTCCAGGCCATTCTTGTAATTTTGCCACTCGATCTGGAAGGGCACCGAGTAGCAGCAGCATCGGCTCTGCGTCTAAGGGAAACGTCCGGCTGGGGCGCAAGCACTACTGGACACGCCAGTATTTTGGGATCCTATAGCTTTCTTCCGCTGAGCACAGATCGTTGTGCGACCACAACAGTCGGAGATAGCGGTTTTAAAATCAATATTCCCAGCAGGGAAGAATGAGAGAGCACGGATCGGAGTCCCGTCACTCATGGCGGCACTTCCATTTATACTGATGGCTCGAAGTTAGACGGCAGAGTTGGGGGAGGGGTTTATTCAAAGGATCTGAACCTTGAGCTCTCCTTCAGACTACCTGATCACTGCAGTGTCTTCCAGGCTGAAGTTTCAGCAATCATGGACGCCGCGGCTTGGATAGGCCAACACACTATCAGACAGGACATTTTTATATTCAGCGACAGCCAGGCGGCCATCAAATCCCTTGGCTCTTACTCGTTCAACTCTGAACTGACGCTCAGCTGTCGTCGATCTCTACAAGAGATGGCCCAACAGAATCGCGTTAACCTCACATGGGTCCCGGGGCATAGGGACATTAAGGGAAATTGTAGGGCAGACGAACTTGCGAGGCAGGGCACGACCAAGCAGGTTCTTCGCGATAAAGAGCGCTAAGGTATGTCGTTTGCCACATGCAATCTTATGCTGAAGGAGTACACACTCCGCCAAGCCAACGAAAGATGGCTGCAATTTCCAGGATGCCGGATATCCAAAGAAACCTGGCCGAAATGGGATCATAAAAGATCAAGACAAATTTATGCCCTAAGGAGAAGAGAAATCTCCATATTAATAGGCGTATTAACTGGGCACTGCCTCATTGGTAGGCACGCAGAAAGACTTGGTGTGCCCTACCGACGATGCTGTAGGAGTTGTAAGGATGATGAGGAGAAGGAAACGGTGGAGCACCTCATCTGCAACGGCCCGGCTTTAAGTGGCGCGAGAATGCGCTTTTTGGGAGTTCCCTTCCTGGTCAGCCTACGCCAGGTCACGGAGCTGGACAGAAAAGACCTGATGGCCTTCATCAAGTCATCTAAATGGTTCGAGGAGGAGTAACGGTGTCGGTATAGGAAAGTCAGTCCCGGGATTCTGCTATGTGGAGAATTCCGTTAATACCGGGATTTTCCATGTGGCAGGGTCCCGGAACTGACTTTCCTAGTGTTGGTGGTATCACAACGGGCCTTTTAATACTGGCCTAGGTGTGCCTCTGCGGCAGCCACTTAAACCTAACCTAACCTAAACACACTAGTTACAATTCACTAATGCACAGTTTACATACATACATATATAGTACATACATATGGACCTTTTTATGACCAATAAATAATTAAGTATAATAGAAAAGTGAACTAGCCTTTAGTATGTGTTGATTTTCGTTTGCAAGCGGGTGTTTTAGGTTCAAGTGAATGTTTTAAGTTCAAGTGAATGTGTCTATAGTTTCGTGTCGTTTTCGTTATATTGCCGTAAGGATTTTATTGCGTGAAATGGCCCAATAATTTGAAAAAAGGACTGTGACGTGGATGTGCCAGGATTAGATGCATGCCGCAAAAAAAAATAAAAAAAATATTTTATACCTTTCATGAACATGGAATAGTGTATTCACTTGTGTCCAAAAATTGTAGGTACGTACCAAAATAAAAAGAGATACACCCATCAATAAGTAAGTATTAGGAGTGGGAATAAAATTATTCGTTCCAAAAATTTCGAATAGTTTGCCAAGTATTCGAATAGTTGTCAACTATTCGAATAGTTGTTTATTCGCTATTGTCTTTTTTTCTATTCGAATAATATAATTTTATAATGTATAGGTTTTGGGGTCATTTTGGGACTGTGAATGGTTAAGAAGTTAACTTCTTTGACGTGTACTGGCTACACAACGGTTTTTTTTGTTTACCAAATGCAACTGAAAAGAAAAAATGTCAATTTTACAATTTCGAAAATATCATTTCTACGTGAAATGAAAGTGCACAAAAAAAGGTACAGAAAAACGTACATCATGTATTATTTAAGGCATTCTCATGTATAATTGACATGAAACGTAAAAACGTACAGGAAAAAGGTAAAATGAACATGACCATCATGTATTACACTAGTTTAGAAATAATTAATTTGAAAAAATACCAAGATGTTCATGTAATGGACGAATTGGCAGTGATATGCCGAGCTCAAAACATATTTTTAAACATTTTTGTATGGGTAGGATACCGGTAATTTTGTGTTTTTTCAGGTATCACTTTATTTAAAAATTATTTTCGCCAATGTTAGAAAAGCGATGGGCGCAAGCAATACCTCGTTGGAGAGGATATCAAAATACGCTTCCAACGACGTATAATATATTCCAAACCATCGCTGAACAATAGCTGGTCGAAGTCGGAATTTTGTCGATTTTACGATTTTTACGATTTTTGGAAAATTTTTGATTTTGAAAATGTTTTTTTATGCGAAGTTCTAAAAATGAGGAACTTTTTACTTTTTCTAAAATTAGTGTGTACGGTTACAAATATTTTAAGCATAATATTACCAAGATATAGTGAAAATGTACGCTTCCAACGACGTATAATATATTCCAAACCATCGCTGAACAATAGCTGGTCGAAGTCGGAATTTTGTCGATTTTACGATTTTTTTTTTTTACGATTTTTTGGAAAATTTTTGATTTTTGAAAATGTTTTTTTTTTATGCGAAGTTCTAAAAATGAGGAACTTTTTACTTTTTCTAAAATTAGTGTGTACGGTTACAAATATTTTAAGCATAATATTACCAAGATATAGTGAAAATGTATTTTTGGCGATTTTTTTTTGTAACTTTCAACATCCCTACTTTTAATAGAATTTTAACAGGTCGATATCTGTAGGTATATTGCAGATATTCAAAAAAAAACTCTAGGTGTTAATCATTACTACCCTCGTGAAGGGTTGACACCTTGCCGCGGTACGAGGGCTTAAGTCGATAGCCACAGGGCTGCGCTGCCCTTGTGATCATAGTGCCGCCGGTACTACATCACGAGAGAAGCCAAGCCTCTCTGGCGCGACGACTAAGATCTTCCCCCTCCCAATCCAGGGTGTTATGCGACCACGTGCCCATTGGACGTTTGCAGCCGGGAGGCAAATCGTGGCTGTAATCGAACGGAGCCTCTCTGATACCGGGCCGCCTCGGAGAGTAACTATGGCCTTACCGCGGCATGGGGCTCTGCCGCGGCGGACGACACATTCCCCATACTCTTCCTTTGACCCTAAACTGGCCTTGCCCGGCAAGGGGTCGTACGAACAAGATGAAAAAAAGTAATAGAAACCTTAAAAATAATGATACAACCATGTATACTGCCCAGCAGAGGAGGAAAATGCTGGAGCAAGCGAGAACGCAACGTCGGAGGACAAACTCCATTTCTTCATCAGCCGAGAGGTCGACAGCGATGGCAACTACGAGTCGATCAGCTCTGGATAATAAGGGGGCAATCCCCAAAGTAAGTACCGGTACAAACACGGTGAAGCCAACAACGGCTAATGCTAGAGCCCTAGTAAGTGCCGGTACCGAAACCAAGTCTTTAACGTCTGTGGCAGTGGTCTCACGACCTGGCCCCAGAGATCCAAATAAGGGAACGACCGCGATGGCAACTACGGGTCGAAATTTACCCCAAAAGACATCTCCCAGTCGCTCTGAGTACTTGGACAAAAGAGCGGCCGCGAGGATACTGAAGAAATACGAGGGTATTTCACAAGAGACGCTATCGCCGAATGCTAGGAAGACGGTGGAGATGGCTGAAGCTATCTTACCGAACTTCCAAAGCGATTACGCGCCAAAGAAGGTTAATATAAATCCCTTTAAACGCCAGAGATCGGACGTGGATTTAAAACCTCACCCGAAGCGGCAGCAACACGCCCCCGTAATGGGTAAACTCAGCTTTGCTGAAGTGACTAAGGATAGGATCCTCATAGGCGTCATTGACCGAGGTAATGAAAACTGGGCCATCCCTAGGGACCAGTGGCGGTTCGTCCGGAACGCTGTCGGTAATGCCCTTCTCGACATTATGGATGAGTCTCCGGGTGCCACTCCGATGGGTTCTGATGCGGGATGGCACCAGGGCCGAATCAAGGTATTCGCTTGCGAGGATGCAAAAACTGTTGCACTGTACAAGGCAGCAGCTGCAAGACTAGGTGAGATCTACCAAGGGGCAAGAATCGAGGTTGTCGACTGGAAGGACATCCCGGCTCGGCCAAGGGCAAGAGCGTGGATTCCTGCTATCCCTGCTGAACCTGAGAGAATTCTCAGGATGCTGAGGATCACGAACCCGTCTCTCCCGACGCAGGACTGGGGTGTAAATCTGGTCGAGGACGCGGTAGGGCCTGATAGGCAAGTGGTCTTCACCTTGAATAAGGAGGCACTCGAGCCCCTTAAACGGTGCAATGGACGAGTGCACTACGGCATGGGTCAGATCGTGATCCACGTATACCGCGGCGATGCACAGCGCGCTGCTATTTCGGCTGCACCGGAGGACTCGGACATCGCAGTGCCGGAAGGGGAGTCGGAGATGTCCGACTCGGAAAGTATGGTATCTGCCACGTCAAATGGCGAAGGAGCAGTGAACAGCTCGGAGATGGGAGACAGCCTGCTGGACGGGGAGGACCTCAACGTCACAGTGATAGCAGCTAGTCCTGAGGGCACCACAGTTGACACTGCCACAGTTAGGAGGATCTCTGCCACGCCAAACCGTGGTCTGAAGAAATCGTCGTTGAAAGATAAGCCTCCAGACGAGGTGGAACTCGACGATACGGCGGTGGCAGGGAAGTCTGAGCACTCTCATGTTGGTGGTGATTCAGATAAACCTGCACAAATCTAAAGCAGCCTCGGCTGCTTTAATCAGTCGTCTCTCTAAAGGCGACGTAGATGTGGTCCTCATCCAAGAACCCTGGGTCAACAGCTCAAGGATTTGCGGTTTGGGGACTAAGGGTTATAAGCTTATTCGAGCCAGCGAGGGGGGCCGGGTTAGAGCCTGTATTTTAGTTAAGTCTGAGCTGAATGCATTTCTCTTGCCCAACTATACCAATGGTGACGTTACAGCTGCCAGTCTAACAGTCGACAGTACCAGTCTGACGATTGCGTCGGTCTATATGCCCTACGACGCCGAAGAACCTCCGCCACAGAGGGAGGTAAAAGACCTGGTGGCAAATTTTTCCATGGGTCATCTTATTATCGGAACTGACGCAAATGCTCATCACGTCCAGTGGGGAAGCTCCGATATCAATGCTAGAGGAGAGTCGTTGTTTGACTATTTGTTAACAACTAACCTGGTAGTTTGCAACGTGGGTAACGAACCTACGTTTATTACTAAAACCCGTAGGGAGGTAATAGATCTCACTATTTGCAGCGAAGGCGCTTATGAGTGGGTCAGAAAATGGCGCGTTCTCGATGAGCACTCATTCTCCGACCACCGGTACGTAGAAATAGTTCTAGACTTTTCTGTTGAGCAGCCGGTTATGAAACGCAACCCACGTAACACTAACTGGCAGCTACACAATGAAATACTATCTAGGGACTTACCAGCACTGCCCCCACAAGTCCCCTCATCAGTAGGGGAGTTGGAGGATCTGGTAAAGACCTTTACAACGGCGCTCTCGAATGCCTTAGAGCAGGCTTGCCCAGTGCCAAAACCACGCGGTAAACATAGGCCGCATTGGTGGTCCTACGACCTGGACTCGCTCCGAAAATCATGTAGGACACAATTTAATAAGGCCAAGAGCCTTGGCACGGAGACTCAATGGCTCGAATATAAAGTTAAACTCAGGGCCTACAAAAAAGCTCTGAGGCAGGCGAAGAGAGTATCGTGGAGAAATTTCTGCACTGGGGTCGAAAATGTCGACGATACAGCGAGACTTAGACGAGTGCTCTCAAAAACTCAAACAGCCACAAGCTATTTGCGCAAACCTGACGGATCCTGGACCAGCACGGAGAGGGAAACCCTAGAGCTGCTCTTGAATACGCACTTCCCAGGGAACTTGCATGAGGAACCCGTAGCACCTACAACAAACCTGGCTGTATACATACCCATCACGGAGGAAAAGGTTAGGTGGGCGGTTAAGAGCTTCGAACCGTTCAAGGCTGCCGGGCCAGACGGGATTATTCCCGCACAACTCATAAACACGCTGGAGACATCAGCCAAATGGCTGGTATTTCTCTATACAGCCTGCCTGGCTCTTAGCTACATTCCGTGCTCCTGGAGAAGTGCCACGGTAGTGTTTATTCCTAAGGCGGGGAAGGCGTCTCATTACGAGCCGAAGGACTACAGGCCGATCAGTCTCTCATCCTTTGTGCTCAAAACCTTCGAGAGGATAATAAATGACTACCTCTCCTCTACTATTGATAGCAACCTGATCTGTAGCTATCAGCATGCATACACCAAAGGGAAATCTACAGAAACTGCGCTTCACAGCCTAGTTTCTGTTATTGAAAAATCGCTGTATGAGAAGGAGTACTGTCTTGCGGCCTTTTTAGATATTGAAGGAGCCTTCAACAACATAAGCCCTGATGCTATAAACACCGCTTTAACAAGTCTGGGCATAAGCAGGTCTCTTATTGGACTTATTGATCAACTGCTAAGGGGTAGACGAATAGTTTCATCACTGGGCTCGGTTGACTTATCGCGCTATGTCACAAGGGGAACGCCTCAGGGTGGTGTTCTCTCCCCGCTTCTATGGAACCTCACTGTCAACTCGATGCTGCGAGACACAAGCTGGGGGGGCGGGAGGGTAGTGGCATATGCAGACGACTTAGCTATAGTATATAGGGGCAAATTCCCACAAACCCTGTGCGACTTGATGCAAGCAGCACTGCGAGAGGTTTCCTCATGGTGCTCGCGCTGCGGACTGAGCATCAACCCGGGAAAAGTAGAACTGGTTCTTTTCACCAACCGCTATAAGATACCACCGCTAACACTACCAAAACTGAATGACGTGCACCTGAACCTGGCTGACAAAGCCAAGTTCTTAGGCACAGTTCTGGATAGGAAACTAACCTGGAAGGAGAATGTTCTTCAGCGCCAGAAGAAAGCGTGTATTGCACTCTACACATGCAAAAGAGCCATTGGAAAGAAATGGGGGCTCAGCCCCAAAATATGCAAATGGATCTACACCGCAATCATTCGACCAATCATGCTCTATGGAGTTGTGGTATGGTGGCCTGCGCTGAGCAAGGCAACAAACCTTAATCTGCTAGGTAAAGTACACAGATCTTGCATGATCTGTATAAGCGGTGCGTTAAGAACAACGCCCAATGAAGCACTCCAGGCCATTCTTGGCATTTTGCCACTCGATCTGGAAGGGCACCGGGTAGCAGCAGCATCGGCTCTACGTCTAAGGGAAACGTCCGGCTGGGGCGCAAGCACTACTGGACACGCCTGTATTTTGGGATCCTATAGCTTTCTTCCGCTGAACACGGATCGTTGTGCGACCACAACAGTCGGAGATAGCTGTTTTAAAATCAACATTCCCAGCAGGGAAGAATGGGAGAGCACGGATCGGAGTCCCGCCACTCATGGCGGCACTTCCATTTATACTGATGGCTCGAAGTTAGACGGCAGAGTTGGAGGAGGGGTTTATTCAAAGGATCTGAACCTTGAGCTCTCCTTCAGACTACCTGATCACTGCAGTGTCTTCCAGGCTGAAGTTTCAGCAATCATGGACGCCGCGGCTTGGATAGGCCAACACACTATCGGACACGACATTTTTATATTCAGCGACAGCCAGGCGGCCATCAAATCCCTTGGCTCTTATTCGTTCAACTCTGAACTGACGCTCAGCTGTCGTCGATCTCTACAGGAGATGGCCCAACAGAATCGCGTGAACCTCACATGGGTCCCGGGGCATAGGGACATTGAGGGAAATTGTAGGGCAGACGAACTTGCGAGGCAGGGCACGACCAAGCAGGTTCTTCGGGATAAAGAGCGCTTAGGTATGCCGTTTGCCACTTGCAAGCTTATGCTGAAGGAGTACACACTCCGCCAAGCCAACGAAAGATGGCTGCAATCTCCAGGATGCCGGATATCCAAAGAAACCTGGCCGAAATGGGATCATAGAAGATCGAGACAAATTTATGCCCTAAGGAGAAGAGAAATCTCCATATTAATAGGCGTATTGACTGGGCACTGCCTCATTGGTAGGCACGCAGAAAGACTTGGTGTGCCCTACCGACGATGCTGTAGGAGTTGTAAGGATGATGAGGAGGAGGAAACGGTGGAGCACCTCATCTGCAACTGCCCGGCTTTAAGTGGCGCGAGAATGCGCTTTTTGGGAGTTCCCTTCCTGGTTAGCCTACGCCAGGTCACGGAGCTGGACATAAAGGACCTGATGGCCTTCATCAAGTCATCTAAATGGTTCGAGGAGGAGTAACGGTGTCGGTATAGGAACGTCAGTCCCGGGATTCTGCTATGTGGAGAATTCCGTTAATACCGGGATTTTCCATATGGCAGGGTCCCGGAACTGACTTTCCTAGTGTTGGTGGTATCACAACGGGCCTTTTAATACTGGCCTAGGTGTGCCTCTACGGTAGCCACTTGAACCTAACCTAACCTAATCATTACTAAGCCAATAGAGTCCAAATCAACCGTTTTTGGAACTTTTGTCTGTCTGTCTGTCTATCTTTCTGTCTGTCTGTCTGTATGTTTGAGGTTGTATCTCTCGAAAACTGCTCAGTGGAATTAAATGAAACTTTCACCATTGCATTATTAGACGTTCAACTTAAAATTTAAGACATCCCTTATTTCGATAACTCAACCGGTTTCAGAGCTATCAACCAATACGTGGAGCAGGGGTGACCAAACATGAGTTCGTACAATATGCGTATATTGGTCGATAACTCTGAAACCGGTCGAGTTATCGAAATAAGTAATATTTAAAATTTTAGTTGTACGCCAAATAATACAATGGTTTCATTTAATTCCATTCAGCAGTTTTCGAGTGATACGACCTCAAACATACAGACATAAAGACAGACAGACAGAAAGATAGACAGACAGGCAGATTGATTTGGACTCTGTTGGTGTACAAGGGCATTTGCCATTGCGCGTCTTAATGGTCGCGCAGTGCAATGCGTCTGCCCGAATAAATTTACCGTTTGAAAATGCATTATTGAGTGCAGCTTGTCATGGCTTGCCCCGATTGAGTGAATGCATAGATAGAGAAAAAGAGTTATCATTGAGTTGAGCGAGTAGTCAGTCGTAATTAAGACGCGATGCCAGAGGAAACAGAAAAGAAAAAGTATGCAAGTGCAAATATGTATAAAATAATAAGCATTGTTGTGTTTTGTACGGCGTGCTAGGGCAGTGTGCGGTGTGTGCATTAGTTATTTAATAAAAATGGTTTTTTTTGGCGTTTTTCCCTTTAAAAGCGCTCGTTTTATTTCGGTCGATACCTACACACCTAAGTATATGTATGTGTGAAACATTATGGTCCATGTCGAGCCAGATGGCGATCGGTTGAAAAAAAAAGAACTAAAAAATTCCTTGGCTTGAGTGCGTCGTTGAATCAGAAAAAAGAGTGTTAAGTGTGAGTGTGTGCGCGGTATTTAAAATCGGAAAAGAAAAAAGGCAAATTAAAGAAAATAATGATTAAGCTAAAAAAAAAAGTTGAAGTAAAAAAGAGGTGAGCAAGACAAAGGGCCAAAGCCAAGGATAAATTTTCATACAGTCCACGGTTAAAATGATAATAGGGGTGCGTGTAAAATGAAGTGTACATATATGTATATATGTATGTATGGCGCGGCGCTTATACAAGCATGATTCGCTTTGGGTTTTATGTACAATCAAGTAAATAGTGTAAGGGGCTATATACATATATAGTGTGGCAAGTAAATCGTGTATTGTGCGATATACATATGTGGTGCAAATAAAATTAAGCATATAAATATATCCTAGGTATAGCGGGGCATTTGCAAGAGCATGTTTCGGTTTGTTTTATAAGTGCGCAAGTGAATAGTTTTTGGGGCTATATATGTACAATGTACATTATACATATTGGTGCGTGTAGAAGGATACATATATATATATGTATTGCTATATACAGGGGCTTTTGTGTAGGCATGTCTTGTTTGGTTTTTTGGTGGGCAAGGGAATAGTGTTTGGGCTATATATGTATGTACATAGGTACATAGTTATGTGGTGCGTGAAGAAAATAAAAAGGTATATATATATATATGTAGCAAGGCGATTGTGTGGGCATGTCATATTTTTGGTGTTTATGCAAAGGTAGATAGTGGTTGGTGCTATATGTACATAATTATGCGGTGCGTGCAAAATAAAGTATACACATGTAGTATATACATATATACATATATATATATGTTTATGGCGCTTGTGCGGGCATGCCTGGTTTGGATTTTTTTTATAAAGTAGATATTACGCACCGCGAAAATCTCTGTGCAATGCATGACTAAATATCCATATATGTCTGTCGAGTGGGCATGCGTGTTTATATATTTAAATATGTACATATAGAAGAGTGCTAGTAAATATGTTGTAGAGTGCCAGTCGGTATACAAAAGAAATTGGCCAGAATTAGCTATGGAAAATTAAGGTTAGTTTGGTGCATAGTGAAAAAAAGGAGGAAAAAGAATGGTGCAATGAAAAAATGTGTGCGAGAAGTGGGCTAATGTGTGCGAAGAGTGGGCTTGTTTTTATCGCTAGCGATTAATAAATAAAAACCTGCAGGTGTTGGTGCTTATTTTGGCAATTGCATGGTTGATTGTGAGCTAGTCATTAGGGGCACGGTTAAGGTGGGCTAGAGATCGAATATACATGCAAGCCAAAAACATATGTATACGGGTGCGAGAAATATGAAAGAAAAAGGTATGTGCAGTGAGCTTGTTTTCAGAATTTTATTGGAGCAAAGTAAAGAGGGCAGAGTATACATATGCTGGTGCAAGAAAGATAAACAAGGTTTTCATGTTGATTAGCAGTGAGCTTGTTTATGGTGGAGCAAAGAAAAGAGGGCTAGAATACATACTGGTGCGAGATATATAAATAAATTTTGCATTGATTTGCAGCGAGACTTTTCTCAAAATTTTTATTGGAGCAAAGTAAAGAGGGCAGAGTATAATATGCTGGTGCGAGAAATATAGACAAAGTTTTCATGATGCTTAGCTGTGAACTTGTCTATATAATTTTACAAGGAGCAAAGAAAAGGGGGCTAGAATACATAATGGTGCGAGATATATAAATAAATTTCTGTGTTGATTGGCAGTGGGCAGTGAGTGTCACAGAGTTTTATTGGAGCAAAGAAAAGAGTGATAGCAGAATTTAGGAGCAGTAGAGATAATCTGCTTTTTGGCGCGTGCTAAGACGCCAGCAAAGCTAGAGAAAGAAAACCATCTTGAGGTGCCAGACAACGCGACCCAGCCATTATTGTGCAGGTGCAAAGGCCGGTCCAGCAAAACGATCTGACGAATACCTGGGGCGAGTGACAACGATGGGTGTGCAAGTAAATTTTTGGGGCAATGGCAAATTTCTGCTAGTAACTACGGGCAGACATAGGAGAGGTTAACCCAGATGTATGACCAAAGCTATTTGGTTGGGAGAGTGCATTTGAGGAATTTTATTCGGCTGCCAGAATTGTAGGATTAGGTGTGAGAAAATGATGTGGAGCGCATGTCTAACGCACGAGGTCCGTCGTCGTTTTTCATGGTACTTGCTTCATGAGCGGCTAGATACCGAAACACCAAGGCAATGGGAGCTAGAGAGAAAAGGCGACACGCCTAAGGTGGATAACATGCTGTCCTTTTGGACAAGCAAGCATTGGCGCTAGCAAATACAGCTGACAACCGTAGGGATATTCAATCGGCGGTTGTCATTCCGCAGCCAGGCAAGACACAAATGAGTGGGGCAAGCTAGAGAGGGGCTAGAGCAGAGGCGTCATCCTCAGGTGCTAGGCCTAGGTCAATAGTTTGCGATGCATGTTGCGGCAACCACATGCTGAGTCTGAGGGCAAGAAGAGATTTTGTGACAAGAAGAAATTGATATCCAAATTTTTTTAAATAGGCCATGGAGCTGAAAGCTGCTAACAAGTGTGGTTTGACTAAACAGAGAGCCGAAGAAGCAGGTAAATACCGTGCAGGGGCAAGGGGAGCGCAACCCACCAAATCCGAAAAGGAAGTTGGATGGACAGCTAAAGGGATACATACATAGATAAGGTGCAAGAAGAGGTCAAGAAGGGGCGAAATGAGAGCAAAGTAATGAATACGTCAGAGGTGCAAGCGCCAAAACAAAGAGTAAAGAGGGCTGACACTTTAACTAAAAATGTTAGAACTGATTTTACTTATGAAAAGTATTTAGTGAATTTTAATGAGAGGCAAGAGCAAGCTTTGTTTCCAACGGCAATGGTTAAAATTGTTATTAATGGATACGAATTGGGGCCTGTTAGAGTACTGCTAGATACTGGGGCACATATTAATATTATAACTTTTACTTTACAGCGAAGGTATGGTATAATTACAGAACCGATCGGAAGAAAGATGGTCGACATTGAGGGCAATCCACTGCAAGTGAGCAAGAGGGCTACGAGTTTTGAGTTCTTCCCAAAGAGAGCCAGTGGTCTCCGGTGCTTTCTTCACCTGGTGCGATGGTAGGTCCTATACATAGTGGTCTAAATGGTGTGTGCATACGTTACTTGGGGCTGGCTTAGTGGCAAGAATTGTCATTAAAGTGGTGCGAGATGGCTTAAATGGAATAGCCTTGATGGAGACAGCATTGGGCGTAGTAGTTTTTGGTGAATGTGCGCAAGGTTTAGATGAGCAGACAGGTGAGCTAGTATCAACAGTAAGTTGCAACGAAAATAGAGAGCTAGACAAGCTACTCACGAGGTTCTGGGAAATGGAGCAAGTGAAAGAGTGCTCGGGGCGAACAAAAGAAGAGGAGATGGTAGAGAAAATCTTCTTAGATACTTACTTCAGAGATAGCGATGGTAGATTCGTAGTCACTATACCCCTGAAAGAAGTCAGGTATATAGGGAGTACGAAAGAAATTGCGTTGCGAAGGTTTCTATATTTAGAGAAAGGCTTGGAAAGGGAGTCAGAGCTGAGGGCGAAATATATAGAATTTATGAGAGAGTATGAAGAAATGGGGCATATGAAGATAGTGGATAAACATTCGGGGCAGAGTGAGTTGACATATTATATCCCGCATCACTGTGTGGTGAAAAAGTTTCGGGTTGTTTTTGACGCAAGCTGCCGTACTAACAAAGGGACTTCTTTAAATTAGGTGCAATTACTAGGGGGCAAGTTTGAGAAAGATTTGAGCGAGATAGGAATGCGATTCAGAAGGCATAGAATCACATTTAGCGCAAATATCAAGATGATGATCCACCAGATTGGGATTGCGAGAGATCAATGGGACATGCAGAGAATTTTCTGGCGCGAGAGTAGAGAAGAACCATTGAGGGAATATTGGCTAACAGTAGTGACATATGGTATGACATCATCAGCATACAATGCTGTGAGATCAGTTATAAAGTGTGCTAGAGACGCGCAAGACGACCATCCATGGCAGAGGCTATCATAAATGACATTTACATGGATAATTGCGTGACTTGGGCAAATAGTGAGCTAGATGCGATCATGCTGGCACAGCAGATGGATCGCATCTAAAAGAGTGCTGGCTTCAGCCTCCGCAAGTGGAGGTCGAATAGTAAGGAGCTTATGAGGGCGCTAGATGCTAGTGAGCAAGACTTTTTAAAATTCGAAGACGCATCAAGGGTGCTAGGGTTGGTATGGTTGGTATCACCAGACCAGTATGCATTTGTCGTAAAGACACCAGAGCTTCCAAATGTTATAACAAAACGGGTTGTGGTGAGCTGTGTGGCTCAACTATTTGATCCAAATGGCTACATTTCTCCAGTAATTGTAATAGGAAAAATCCTGATACAGGACTTATGGCGCTTAAAGTTAGAGTGGGATGAAAAATTACTATCGGAGCTAGATAAGAAAGCTTGAAGATTTCAGGATACCGATATGGCTTTGTACACATTCTTTGGGGCAAGTAGAGCTGCGCGATGCGTCCGAATCAGCCTATGGGGCAGTTATATATGCTCGAACGGTGCAAGATAACGGACTGTATCCAAAACTAGGGTAGCACCAGTAAAGAAAGTGACGATACCGAGGTAGGAGTTGTCAGCTTGTGAGCTTTTGTCCAGGTTACTGCTGGAAGTTAAGAGGGCGATGAACTGGGGCGATATCAATTATACCTCGTGGACAGATTCGCTGGTTGTGCTGTATTGGTTGGAAAAGATACCAAGAGATTTGAAAACCTTTGTAGCTAATCGAGTTTCAACCATTCAGAATAATACCACAGCGAAAAACTGGAAACATGTAAGGTCGGAAGATAATCCTGCCGACTTATTGAGTAGAGGCTTAAGACCTGGTGAGCTAGTGTGCAGTGGGCTTTGGCTGAATGGCCCAGAGTGGCTATCTCTTCCTAGGACACAGTGATAAGTTTCAACAAGCTAAAATAAGAGATTGCAAAGACACACAAGCGGAACTGAAAGTAAATATCATAAATACCTATCGGGCGGAGCTAGAAATTTTTGTGCCAAAAATGGGTGAAGGGGTGAGCTGAAACCTCTTAACCAATACAAGAATAACTTGGAGGGCATCTTGAATGTATTAGGGTATGTGAAGCGATTCATTGATACGATGAAGGAAAGACGGGCAACGCGAAAGTTGTCGTGGAAAGCGAGGGGCGAATTTTTAAAAAAGACTTTAAGCTGAATGATCGATTAGACTTACTTTGTCTAGACTCAAAACCAAACTAAATTCTTTTCTTTATTTAATATTAAAAGAAAGTTTAAATGTACAATGGTAAAAATTAATTAAACTGTTTACTTATATTTACAATGCTTAGCTAGACTATAATTTTAATTAAAATTATAGTCTAGCTAAGCATTGTAAATATAAGTAAACACATAATTTTAATTAAAATTATAGTCTAGCTAAGCATTGTAAATATAAGTAAACACTTAATTATTGGCCCGGAAGTTACTTTTATTTATTTGTTATACTTAGTATGAATTTATCTATATCGTCTGGTGCTGAGTCTGCACTTACATAAGTTGACGATTTATTTGTTATTGGGGGGTTATTGGCATTATACATAACTACTTCCCCTTTTAGATTAGAATTCTCCTGGATTCTACTATTTATTTGAATTTTTATATATCTGTGTTTAAGTACAACAATCAATACTAGAGTTATTATGAGAAAAAAATGGCTAGGTTGCATATATAAGATATTTGACTATGATATTTTAGATTAAAAATTCTTTTGACATTTATTTTCCTTTCTTCTACTACTTCATCAAATGTAATTTTTTACTTCATATTTCATGCTTACAATATTTTCTTGTGAATCTTCAATAGAATTTAAAAAGTAGTAATCTTTGATTTTGATTGAACAATTCGTGTATATTATCAAATTATTACCATTTATTAATATTTCATCTTCCGAACATGTTTGATTTATTAATAGATTCTCTGCGTTTTTAACAATTATTTTATCTATCTCTAATTCTATAATTTCCAGCTCCTTATTTTTGATTGTTTGACATGAATTCTTTATTACGCAATTTGTTGTTTGTTTCATAGTTTTTAATTGCTTATTTTCTTCAAATTTATACATTGTGTTTTTATATTCAAATATTTTTTCAATATTTGAATCTATTTCATTATGCTCTTTATTGGGTATTGGAATGATGTATCTAACTTTAACATTTACAAAATTTGTTGGTACTTTGATTCCAAATATTACATATGTGTTATTAAAGAGAGCTGTTTCTAATTGCATGTACTTTAACTTTGTATAGTCAATATCGTATTTTATTATTTCCTCACTTGTCAAAATATTAGGGTGCAAGATATTGTACTTTGATGCTACTATGTTGTCTTTTACTTTTTAATAGTTGAATTTTAATTAATTGTTCGAAATATAAATTTCTCTCTTGTTCTTCATTAGCCCACTTATGACATTGAATTCCTGTTCTAACTTATTCCTATCGCTACTTATCGTTTTATGTAACTGTTCAAATGAATTTTCAAAATAATCATTAATTTGTATTTGCTTACTAATTTTGTCGTTCGTTTGAGTAAGACGGTTTTGTATGCTTTGTCTGTCCTCTTCGTCCATCGTACCAAATATCCATTTGGATAAAGTACCTACACCGTTAATTAGTCCGCGCCTCGGTCTGTTTCTTCTGGGTATTAAAGTTAATAATTTGTTTCTAACGTCTAATAATTCTACTTGCAATAAGTCTTTAAAGTTTGATTTCATTAATACAATATTGTCTGTCATTTCATTTAATATATCTTCTATTTTATGTATCCCTTTTGTGATATAATTTCGGAATATTTCTCCTAATCCATCGAAATCACTTTCTGCTATAAAAATTATTTTTTTCCCATGTAAACATTTAAATTCTTCCACTTTATTATTGGACAAAATTATTTGTATTTTATACTTATTCACAATTTCTTCCTTAATAAAAAAATGGTCCTGAAGGTTTTCTTCTGCTGCATGCATTGTTGCTATTGTTTCGTTATCTTCTAAATTATTTTCTTCATTTATACCTGATTGTAAATAATTTTGATTTAAAACAGTAATTTTGTTATCCTTTTCACGACAATTTACTTCTTCCGCGTTATTTGTATTATTTTCTAGTCTACTTAAAAAATCTGCTACTTGGTTTTCTTTTCCTTTCAGATATTCTATTTTGAAATCGTATTCTCCTAACTTTAGAAGCCATCTTTGATGTCTTGGTGACTTATCCTTTCCTTTATATTGAAGAAATTTTATTGGTTGGTGATCAGTTAAAATTGTAAAATTTTTTCCGTATAGATATGGTCTTAAGTAGTTCACACTCCATATAATGGCTAAAAATTCTTTGTCCGTAGCGGAGTAGTTTTTCTCGTGGTTATTAAGCGTCCTTGAAATGAAACACACTGGGTGTCCTTGGGATAATACAGCGCCTAATGCATAGTTTGAAGCGTCAGTTGTTAATGTAAATGGTTTGTCAAAGTTAGGGTATCGCAAAACTGGGTGGGTACTAATTAAAATTTTTAGTTTTTCGAATGCCTCTATATATGTTGGGTCCTTTAAATTAATTTTCACATTTTTTTTCAAATATTTCGTTATAGGTTGGGCTATCTTTGCATAATCTTTAATAAATTTTCGATAATAACCCGTAATACCTAAGAAAATTTTTATTTGTTTTTCTGTTTTCGGCAATTTTAACGTTTTTATTACTTTAATTTTATCAGGGTTCGGTTTTAGTCCTTCTGCGTTAGTGCGTTTTTCAGTCCGAATGGCATTGTAATAAATTCATATAGGCCATGTGGTGTGGCGAATGCCGTATTTTCCCTATCTTGTTCTCGTATTAGGATTTGATGATAACCCTTTGCTAAGTCTAGTGTTGTAAAATATTGGGCTTTTCCTAACTTGTCTAGGATTGACTCAATGTTTGGAAGTGGGTATTTGTCGTCTATGGTTACTTCATTCAACTTTCTGTAATCTATGACAATCCTGTATTTTCGTTCTCCTGAATTATCCATCTTTTTTGGTACAACAATTAATGGGCTAGAGTATCGTGAACAACGTTTTCTAATAATCTCTTGTTCTTCCATTTCCCTTATCTGTTTTCTAACCTCTGTTTCATGTTGAGGGGGATATCTGTATAATTTGCTGTTAATTTGTTCGTCTGTCGTAGTCCTGATTTCATGTACAACCTTCGTTGTTCTTGTTAACTGATCACCTTCCTTAAAAAATTAGTTTTTGAATCTTTTTATAATTTTTCCTATCTCTTCTTTTTCTTCTTTGTTTAAATGCTCAAGATTTACTCTGCTCCAGTCAAAATCTTTTGCTTCTAAGGTCTGAATTTCAAGATTAGCATATGGATTGCTTTCAAAAAAAGTAATCTTTTCATTAAGTATTATACATCCATCTAATAAATTAATTGTTGTATTAAAACAATTCAATAAATCAATTCCTATAATAAAGTTATATTTTCTTCCTTTTAATGGAGTTACTTTCCATTTAATTTTTCATAATTTGGTAGGTTAAATTCCCTAGGTGCTTCTGTCAGTACTTCATATTGTGCTAAACGCAATTCGTTTCTTTAATAAAACTTTTTCAAAATCCTTTATACCACTATCTATTAGGCTTATACTTGCTCCTGTGTCAATTAGAGCTTTATATTAATTTTTTCGAAACCTGAGTTTTATGGTGGAAGACAGTCGCAATTATTTATTTCTTCTTTTCTTTCTTTTTTATAACATTCACAATTATTTAATTCTTTTTTCTTTCCATTTTTCCTAAATTATCAACCTCCATAGGCTCCGCACGGTCTTGCCTAGGTTGATTCCAGCGATTTTGGGCCCCTTCGGTATTGACCTGAATTATTTTGATACCCTTTCTTTTGGGAATTATATTGAGGACTCTGCCTCCTTTGTAATGACATATTTTCTCTATTCTGGTATGCATTTTGTTGATTTTCCTTCACTTGCCCTGAGTTACCCTGCCTATTAAAGTATGCTTGATTTTGCCTAACATTACCTGAATTTTGTTCCATATTTTTACTATTGAACTGTGGGGTTTGATTGTAATTCCTATAGTCAGTAATCTGATTTCTCTTTGGCCATTCTCTATAGTGTGGTTTTTCTTCCCTTCTATTTATTTTTCGGTATTCTGGCCTTATGGAAGTATCCTCGAATCTTCTTTGGTTCATGATTGATATGATTTGGCTTAGATCTCTACAATCATATATTTTGTCTAATAGGGTCCCTTGTGTCATTTCTTTTGTTGTGTTCACTAGTAAACTATCTATGTTTGTAAGATCAATGCCCTGACCTCCCCTATAGTAAACAATTAGCTCATCTAACTTGTACTTAATTTTTTGGATCTCTATCGCTAGTTCACTTATCGAGTTTACCCTCAGTGACGTAATTTTTCTATAGATCTCGTGTGGCTCCGTGTCTGGTTTGAACCGCATTTTCAGAGTTTCCTTTATGCACCTCCAGTTATCTGGTTGTGGGATGTTAATAATTGCATTTTTCGCTTCACCTTGTACCACCTTGTGGAATATCATCCTTGTTGCTTCTTTCTTTAAGTCGTCGTCTGTTATTGTAGACAGTAGGTACTCACTACCGCTGAAAAATTAGTGAACTGATACATCTCTCTCATCTGTCCTGTTGTAATCAGGAGTTTGTCTGCGCTGTAACTCAATTTAGGCGTTTCTGAGTTGTTCTAACTGTTGCTCCCTCCTGGCGAGCTCTTCCACCAATTCTAAAGGCGGAATTTGAGGTTGGTCTTGAGCCATTTTCCTCGTATCAAATTCTTGCTGTCTTCTCGATGTAATTTTGCCTCTTGCTTTGTGGGTGGCGGCTTAAATTTTGTATTAAACCACTGCACTGTCACTTTATTTAATTTCAAATTTATACGATTATGGGTGGCGGCTTAAATTTTGTATTAAACCACTACACTGCCATTTTATTTAATTTAAAATTTATACGATTATGGGTGGCGGCTATAATTCAATATTATGCCACTGCACTGCCACTTTTTGTAGAGTTTGTTTCAGTTTTTGTGGATAGCTGTTGGCAGTCACTGTTGCACTTCTTTTTTTTTTTTGAAATTTGTTCGTATCGCGATCCTTTTCTTATTAGAGAAAGGACTAGAGACTGCGCCAAACTTGTCGTGGAAAGCGAGGGCCGAATTTTTAAAAAAGACTTTAAGCTGAATGATCGATTAGACTTACTTCGTCTAGACTCAAAACCAAGGGCTGAAACCGATTAAAATAACGTTCCGATTTCGGTTTCGGTTTTTGCAACGTGTTTCGGTTTCGGTTCCGGTTTCGTTCTTCAAAATTTATTTCGGTTTCGGTTACGGTTTCGTTCCGGTTTCGGTTTCCAAATAAAAACACGAAAAAAAAAAAAATTTACTACTAAAATACTCAACTACCTATGTAGCTACGAAATAGGTCTGAATTTTCATAACTTTTTTCCTGCGGCCATGATGGGATTTCTCCAATATAATAATACATTTATTAACGCTATGCATGGATGAAATTTCTGCAAAACAAATTCCTAAAGTTAACTCTACTTTTTTATTAAAAAAATATTAAAATGGAAGCCAACTGAAATGTTTAAATCGGTAAAAACATTAAAATTAGTGGCGCTTTCCGAGACAAGCCTGAACATTTCTTTTTCGGATCTCGTAAATTTGTTTCGATCGCTTCATTCAACTATAGTCAAAACGTGGCTCGACAATCTTCCATGAAAACTTTCAGGGTACCTGTTTGTAAAAGGAAGTACCTATGTGCCCACTCACAGAAGTAAGGTACTGAAAAAATTCAAAACCGTTTGGAACCGGTTCCGGCTTTTGAAACGGTTTCGGTTTCGGTCTTTTCCAGATCAAAATAACGGTTACGGTTTCGGTTTCGGTTTTGAAAAATGAATCGGTTTTAATCGGTTACGGTTACGGTTTCGGTTTCGGTTTCAGTCCTTGCTCAAAACCAAACTAAATTCTTTTCTTTATTTAATATTAAAAGAAAGTTTAAATGTACAATGGTAAAAATGCTTACTGCTAATTAGTGTGAACTGTGTGAACAAAAATGGAAATATTAAATGTTGTTGACTCTACGTTAATTATTGGACCGGAAGTTACTTTTATTTATTTGTTATACATAAGTTGACGATTTATTTGTTATTGGGGGGTTATTGGCATTATACATAACTCGCGTGATCGCAAAAGGCAGTGCAAGTGGCGTAGACTTAGGGGCATGAAGGCAAGACCAGACTTGCCAACGGAGCATGAAAAATTGTGGGCAATGGAATACTTATTAATCACAGCAAAAGTACTTCTCCAGAGAGATGGCATCTGATATTAGGTAAGAATGGTATTTTGAGCTAGAGTATGATGCAAGGCACCAGGCGATTGTCGCTAAAGGTTCCAGATTAGCTTATTTTATAGCTGACTATGCTCATAAACAGACTAAGCATATGAGGCGGTGCAAGTAATGACTAATTACATCAGGCAGAAATATTGGACTCCACGATTAAGAGATGAGGTAAGAAAATGTCTGCATAAATGTGTAGTATGTGTGCGATACAACTACAAGCTTGAACAGCAATGGATGGCGGATTTACCAACTGAGATGGTGCATGTGGGCAAGCCATTCCTGCATTGTGGGCTAGGTTATGCAGGACCATTTGGAGTGTGTGTGAGGGTGCGAGACGATTATATTGATAGAACAAAATGTTGGGTCGTTATGTTTGTATGCTTGAAAACTCGAGCTGTACACATTGACTTGGTGCTAGGTGTAACGACGCAATCGTTTATTGCATGCTACTTAAGATTTATAGGAAGACGTGGGCGACGTGCAAAACTTTTTAGCGATAAAGCGACGTTTGTTGGGGCTAGTAAAATGATGAAGAGAGCAGTTGATCACTGAGGGGGCAAGAGACATTGGAGCATTTGACAATGAAAGGAACTGAGTGACGCTCTATGATTCCTGCTACACCACATCAAGGTGTGATCTATGAGGCAGCTGTGAAATCCATGAAATTCCATTTAACCAAAATTGTGGGCCAGAAAACGCTGGCACAAGACCAGCTAGCAACGCTTTTGGTAGAGATTGAGGCTATCCTGAATTCCAGTCCGTTATACTCATTAACAAATGATCCTAACGATGTGCAAGCTTTAACGCCGGGTCACTTCCTCATTGGGGAACCGTTGATCCTGTCACCTCCGTTCGTACTAGACGAGCAGCCGAGAAATGTTGGTACGAAGATTTGGGCCTAAGGCAAGTTATGATACAGCATTTTTGGAACTGATGGCAAGTTGACTACTTGAACCGTTTGCAAGAACGAAAGATATGGCGCAGGGTGCGAGAGAATCTTAAAGTGGGGCAAATGGTTATAATCAAAGCAGTAAACTTTCCACCATCCCAGTGGGCATTGGGGCGAATAGTTGAGTTAGTCCATAGTAATGACAAACTAGTTCGATCTTTTGTGGTGCAGGTACAAACAAGCAAACTAACACGACCTGTACAAGAGGTTTGCGTATTACCCGCGGAACCAGACATGGCGGAGCAGCGGTGAAGATAAAGTCTTCGGGGCTAGAGAATTCCATCATTACATTTGTATTTAGTTTGGTTAGAAAACCATAGGTTTTCGCTGGCACTGTTTCGTACAGGGGCATTTGCCATTGCGCGTCTTAATGGTCGCGCAGGGCAATGCGTCTGCCCGAATAAATTTTCCGTTTGAAAATGCGTTATTGCGTGCAGCTTGTCATGGCTTGCCTCGATTGAGTGAATGCATAGATAGAGAAAAAGAGTTATCATTGACTCAATGTTTGGAAGTGGGTATTTGTCGTCTATGGTTACTTCATTCAACTTTCTGTAATCTATGACAATCCTGTATTTTCGTTCTCCTGAATTATCCATCTTTTTTGGTACAACAATTAATGGGCTAGAGTATCGTGAACAACGTTTTCTAATAATCTCTTGTTCTTCCATTTCCCTTATCTGTTTTCTAACCTCTGTTTCATGTTGAGGGGGATATCTGTATAATTTGCTGTTAATTTGTTCGTCTGTCGTAGTCCTGATTTCATGTACAACCTTCGTTGTTCTTGTTAACTGATCACCTTCCTTAAAAAATTAGTTTTTGAATCTTTTTATAATTTTTCCTATCTCTTCTTTTTCTTCTTTGTTTAAATGCTCAAGATTTACTCTGCTCCAGTCAAAATCTTTTGCTTCTAAGGTCTGAATTTCAAGATTAGCATATGGATTGCTTTCAAAAAAAGTAATCTTTTCATTAAGTATTATACATCCATCTAATAAATTAATTGTTGTATTAAAACAATTCAATAAATCAATTCCTATAATAAAGTTATATTTTCTTCCTTTTAATGGAGTTACTTTCCATTTAATTTTTCATAATTTGGTAGGTTAAATTCCCTAGGTGCTTCTGTCAGTACTTCATATTGTGCTAAACGCAATTCGTTTCTTTAATAAAACTTTTTCAAAATCCTTTATACCACTATCTATTAGGCTTATACTTGCTCCTGTGTCAATTAGAGCTTTATATTAATTTTTTCGAAACCTGAGTTTTATGGTGGAAGACAGTCGCAATTATTTATTTCTTCTTTTCTTTCTTTTTTATAACATTCACAATTATTTAATTCTTTTTTCTTTCCATTTTTCCTAAATTATCAACCTCCATAGGCTCCGCACGGTCTTGCCTAGGTTGATTCCAGCGATTTTGGGCCCCTTCGGTATTGACCTGAATTATTTTGATACCCTTTCTTTTGGGAATTATATTGAGGACTCTGCCTCCTTTGTAATGACATATTTTCTCTATTCTGGTATGCATTTTGTTGATTTTCCTTCACTTGCCCTGAGTTACCCTGCCTATTAAAGTATGCTTGATTTTGCCTAACATTACCTGAATTTTGTTCCATATTTTTACTATTGAACTGTGGGGTTTGATTGTAATTCCTATAGTCAGTAATCTGATTTCTCTTTGGCCATTCTCTATAGTGTGGTTTTTCTTCCCTTCTATTTATTTTTCGGTATTCTGGCCTTATGGAAGTATCCTCGAATCTTCTTTGGTTCATGATTGATATGATTTGGCTTAGATCTCTACAATCATATATTTTGTCTAATAGGGTCCCTTGTGTCATTTCTTTTGTTGTGTTCACTAGTAAACTATCTATGTTTGTAAGATCAATGCCCTGACCTCCCCTATAGTAAACAATTAGCTCATCTAACTTGTACTTAATTTTTTGGATCTCTATCGCTAGTTCACTTATCGAGTTTACCCTCAGTGACGTAATTTTTCTATAGATCTCGTGTGGCTCCGTGTCTGGTTTGAACCGCATTTTCAGAGTTTCCTTTATGCACCTCCAGTTATCTGGTTGTGGGATGTTAATAATTGCATTTTTCGCTTCACCTTGTACCACCTTGTGGAATATCATCCTTGTTGCTTCTTTCTTTAAGTCGTCGTCTGTTATTGTAGACAGTAGGTACTCACTACCGCTGAAAAATTAGTGAACTGATACATCTCTCTCATCTGTCCTGTTGTAATCAGGAGTTTGTCTGCGCTGTAACTCAATTTAGGCGTTTCTGAGTTGTTCTAACTGTTGCTCCCTCCTGGCGAGCTCTTCCACCAATTCTAAAGGCGGAATTTGAGGTTGGTCTTGAGCCATTTTCCTCGTATCAAATTCTTGCTGTCTTCTCGATGTAATTTTGCCTCTTGCTTTGTGGGTGGCGGCTTAAATTTTGTATTAAACCACTGCACTGTCACTTTATTTAATTTCAAATTTATACGATTATGGGTGGCGGCTTAAATTTTGTATTAAACCACTACACTGCCATTTTATTTAATTTAAAATTTATACGATTATGGGTGGCGGCTATAATTCAATATTATGCCACTGCACTGCCACTTTTTGTAGAGTTTGTTTCAGTTTTTGTGGATAGCTGTTGGCAGTCACTGTTGCACTTCTTTTTTTTTTTTGAAATTTGTTCGTATCGCGATCCTTTTCTTATTAGAGAAAGGACTAGAGACTGCGCCAAACTTGTCGTGGAAAGCGAGGGCCGAATTTTTAAAAAAGACTTTAAGCTGAATGATCGATTAGACTTACTTCGTCTAGACTCAAAACCAAGGGCTGAAACCGATTAAAATAACGTTCCGATTTCGGTTTCGGTTTTTGCAACGTGTTTCGGTTTCGGTTCCGGTTTCGTTCTTCAAAATTTATTTCGGTTTCGGTTACGGTTTCGTTCCGGTTTCGGTTTCCAAATAAAAACACGAAAAAAAAAAAAATTTACTACTAAAATACTCAACTACCTATGTAGCTACGAAATAGGTCTGAATTTTCATAACTTTTTTCCTGCGGCCATGATGGGATTTCTCCAATATAATAATACATTTATTAACGCTATGCATGGATGAAATTTCTGCAAAACAAATTCCTAAAGTTAACTCTACTTTTTTATTAAAAAAATATTAAAATGGAAGCCAACTGAAATGTTTAAATCGGTAAAAACATTAAAATTAGTGGCGCTTTCCGAGACAAGCCTGAACATTTCTTTTTCGGATCTCGTAAATTTGTTTCGATCGCTTCATTCAACTATAGTCAAAACGTGGCTCGACAATCTTCCATGAAAACTTTCAGGGTACCTGTTTGTAAAAGGAAGTACCTATGTGCCCACTCACAGAAGTAAGGTACTGAAAAAATTCAAAACCGTTTGGAACCGGTTCCGGCTTTTGAAACGGTTTCGGTTTCGGTCTTTTCCAGATCAAAATAACGGTTACGGTTTCGGTTTCGGTTTTGAAAAATGAATCGGTTTTAATCGGTTACGGTTACGGTTTCGGTTTCGGTTTCAGTCCTTGCTCAAAACCAAACTAAATTCTTTTCTTTATTTAATATTAAAAGAAAGTTTAAATGTACAATGGTAAAAATGCTTACTGCTAATTAGTGTGAACTGTGTGAACAAAAATGGAAATATTAAATGTTGTTGACTCTACGTTAATTATTGGACCGGAAGTTACTTTTATTTATTTGTTATACATAAGTTGACGATTTATTTGTTATTGGGGGGTTATTGGCATTATACATAACTCGCGTGATCGCAAAAGGCAGTGCAAGTGGCGTAGACTTAGGGGCATGAAGGCAAGACCAGACTTGCCAACGGAGCATGAAAAATTGTGGGCAATGGAATACTTATTAATCACAGCAAAAGTACTTCTCCAGAGAGATGGCATCTGATATTAGGTAAGAATGGTATTTTGAGCTAGAGTATGATGCAAGGCACCAGGCGATTGTCGCTAAAGGTTCCAGATTAGCTTATTTTATAGCTGACTATGCTCATAAACAGACTAAGCATATGAGGCGGTGCAAGTAATGACTAATTACATCAGGCAGAAATATTGGACTCCACGATTAAGAGATGAGGTAAGAAAATGTCTGCATAAATGTGTAGTATGTGTGCGATACAACTACAAGCTTGAACAGCAATGGATGGCGGATTTACCAACTGAGATGGTGCATGTGGGCAAGCCATTCCTGCATTGTGGGCTAGGTTATGCAGGACCATTTGGAGTGTGTGTGAGGGTGCGAGACGATTATATTGATAGAACAAAATGTTGGGTCGTTATGTTTGTATGCTTGAAAACTCGAGCTGTACACATTGACTTGGTGCTAGGTCTAACGACGCAATCGTTTATTGCATGCTACTTAAGATTTATAGGAAGACGTGGGCGACGTGCAAAACTTTTTAGCGATAAAGCGACGTTTGTTGGGGCTAGTAAAATGATGAAGAGAGCAGTTGATCACTGAGGGGGCAAGAGACATTGGAGCATTTGACAATGAAAGGAACTGAGTGACGCTCTATGATTCCTGCTACACCACATCAAGGTGTGATCTATGAGGCAGCTGTGAAATCCATGAAATTCCATTTAACCAAAATTGTGGGCCAGAAAACGCTGGCACAAGACCAGCTAGCAACGCTTTTGGTAGAGATTGAGGCTATCCTGAATTCCAGTCCGTTATACTCATTAACAAATGATCCTAACGATGTGCAAGCTTTAACGCCGGGTCACTTCCTCATTGGGGAACCGTTGATCCTGTCACCTCCGTTCGTACTAGACGAGCAGCCGAGAAATGTTGGTACGAAGATTTGGGCCTAAGGCAAGTTATGATACAGCATTTTTGGAACTGATGGCAAGTTGACTACTTGAACCGTTTGCAAGAACGAAAGATATGGCGCAGGGTGCGAGAGAATCTTAAAGTGGGGCAAATGGTTATAATCAAAGCAGTAAACTTTCCACCATCCCAGTGGGCATTGGGGCGAATAGTTGAGTTAGTCCATAGTAATGACAAACTAGTTCGATCTTTTGTGGTGCAGGTACAAACAAGCAAACTAACACGACCTGTACAAGAGGTTTGCGTATTACCCGCGGAACCAGACATGGCGGAGCAGCGGTGAAGATAAAGTCTTCGGGGCTAGAGAATTCCATCATTACATTTGTATTTAGTTTGGTTAGAAAACCATAGGTTTTCGCTGGCACTGTTTCGTACAGGGGCATTTGCCATTGCGCGTCTTAATGGTCGCGCAGGGCAATGCGTCTGCCCGAATAAATTTTCCGTTTGAAAATGCGTTATTGCGTGCAGCTTGTCATGGCTTGCCTCGATTGAGTGAATGCATAGATAGAGAAAAAGAGTTATCATTGAGTATAAAATAATTATATAGAAAGCATTGTTGTGTTTTGTAAAATATATATATGTACGGCGTGCTAGGGCAGTGTGCGGTGTGTGCATTAGTTATTTAATAAAAAGGGTTTTTTGGCGTTGGCCTTTTTCCCTTTAAAAGCGCTCGTTTTATTTCGGTCGATACCTACACGCGTAAGTATATGTATGTGTGAAACAATTGGCTTAGTAATCATTAACACTAAGAGTTTTTTTTGAATATCTTCAATATACAGATATCGACCTGTTAAAATTCTATTAAAAGTAGGGATGTTGAAAGTTACAAAAAAAATCGCCAAGAATACAGTTTTCACTAGATCTTGGTAATATTATGCTTAAAGTGTTTGTAACTATACAAACTAATTTTACTTACTTACTTAAAGTAGCCTTTAACCGCCTAGGCGATTTTGGCCATCCAAACACCAGCTAGTGTTCAGCAATGGTTTGGACCACCCCTACATATTATACGTCGTTGGAAGCGTATTTTGATTTCCGCTCGAACGAGGTATTGCTTGCGTCCATCGCTTTTGCAACATTGGCGAAAATAATTTTTAAATGAAGTGATACCTGAAATAACATAAAATTACCGATATCTCGAAAACCTACCCATACAAAAAGTTTTAAAAATATGTATTGTGCTCGGCATATCAGTGCCAATTCATCCATATACATGAATATCTTGGTATTTTTTGGCTGTAAACTAGTGTTATTTAAGGCATTCTCATTTATAATTGACATGAAACGTAAAATGAACATGACCATCGTGTATTACTGAAGGTCTTCTCATGTATAATTGACATTAAACGTAAAATGATCATGATCATTGTAGTACAAATTTATTGTTACAATATTCTTTTATTTTTTTATTTTATGCCCGTGTTAGCGTGGACTTAACTTAACTTGACTTAACTTAATTTACAAAAAAACTTAGATTCAATTATTCAACGTGTCATTTAATTTGTGTTTGTTTTTATTATTTCTGAAATTATATTTTTTTGACGTCTTGCTTTGTACTTGCCGTATGAAATTCATTAATCCAAAAAGTTAGAACGCTATACAATATATGAGGGATTTTTATTGAAAATACTAAAAAAATGTATATGGTAGCACAGTTCTCTCACGGCTCTCTTTGAACTTAAAAACTTACCTTGAAAATCAAAAATCTGTAAATTCCCAAGTTTCTAAGTTAAGCTATTTTTTGGATAACTAAGAACACGTCCTACCCATTTGTTAGATGTAAGATTTTCAAGTCAAATTAAGTCTAAGTCCACGCTAACACGGCCATTATACTCCAAACTTTATATTTTGTTCATGAAAATCAAAATTTGTCATTTCTTAAACAGCTAACCAAATTAAAATTATTTTAATTAATTTAAAATAAGAAAGTA
Source organism: Campiglossa producta (assembly GCA_964058755.1). Lineage (NCBI taxonomy): Eukaryota > Metazoa > Arthropoda > Insecta > Diptera > Tephritidae > Campiglossa > Campiglossa producta. The sequence goes on along the minus strand of CAXKVI010000002.1, from coordinate 86,486,644 downwards.
TAAAATATATAAAGTGATTCTAGGAAACCCCACATATACTCTCCCTTCCAATTAAAAATAAATTTAATAAAGTCAAACATTAAATTAATAAAGTGGTTTAAATACATATGCAGTGAGTGTTATAGTCAAACTTTTCGTTGTATAAAAGTTAAACAATTGAAATTCACTTTTATTATGATTAATCTAATCTTGGCTTGCGTCATAATGACGCTTAACCGCTTAGGCGATTCTGGTCGTTTCATATCAAAGCACGCCAGTCATTCCTTTTAGCGACAACTGACGCCAATTGGAAACCCCAAGGGAGTTCAAGTCATCCTCCACCTGTTGTTTCCATCTCAGTCGAGGCCTCCCCCTTCCTCTGCTGCCGAATTCGGGTGACGATTGGAAACCTTCTGGGCTGGAGCTTCTTTGTCCATTCGCATGACGTGACCCAGCCAGCGGAGCCTTTGGGCTTTAATTCGCTGGACTACATAAATATAAAAAATTGTAACATCATTGAGCAAATGTAAGAAAGTAAAGAGCAAAATAAAATTAATTTTTTTACAACTTATAATAGTAACAGGAGACGGTATAGAAAGACTCGGTTTTAAGTGTTTTTTTTTTTTTTTTTTTTAATAAAATGAACGTTTGAAGGCTCAAAACGAAATAAATAAAACTGCATTAAAAAAAAAAAAAAATTGAAAATAGTTAATTCATTATGAATTCGTGATTCATTTTAAAGACCGTGTGCCAATTAGTTGAATATCGTAAATTTTGACAGAGCGGTTGTAAATTCTGACAGTTATCGTGGTGAATTTTAACAGTTATTTTCTTGGTGAGAAGTCAATTTTATATTTAATAGAATCTGTATGATCGGGGGATATTGAATTGAAGAGCGTTGTGGTTGCATAGCTTAAAAAATTCAGATTTTTGAGTTAGCTCCCCTTAGATCTAGGTGTGTGATATGGAAAACTTATAGGCGAAAGTAAATTAAATTACGAAATAACAAATATAGGTTATTTTTCTTCTATTATATTGCAAAATCTTCCGTTAAATTATGTTTAAGCATTTATTAACCCCTTGGCATAAAAACTCTTATTATATAATATGATTGTCAATATCACATGCTTCTCACAAAAATCACGCGATTTACAACCAAAATCAAGTAGTTATAACTAACCCATCAAGTAGTTATAAATAACTCGTAAAGTAGTTATAATTAACCCATAAGTAGTTATAACTAACCTCTAAAGTAGCTATAACTAACACATAAAGTAGTTATGACTAATCTATAATTATAATTAATGATGAATGATGATGAGAAACTGTTGCGTTTATTAAAAAAAAAGATTTTCGCCTGCGGCGCTTTTTCTATAACCGAGAAACCCCTACTGTTGTGTTAATTAAACAAAAAAGAAAACTAGTTAAACTAACCCATAAAGTAGTTACAACTAACTCATCATGAAGCTATAACTAACCCATCAGGACTAACCAATCAACTAGTTATAACTAACCCACAAAGTAGTTATAACTAACCCATCAAGTAGTTATAACTAAACTATAATTATACAAGTGTTAATGATGAATGATGATGAGAAACCGTTGTGTTTATTAAAAGTTTTCGCCCAATGGTTCCGACAGCAGGGCTCGCGCTACGCCAAATCGCGCAGTTGCTCTGAGCTCATCCTTGAGAGACAGCCTTCGGGACAGGGCAGATCTCGACGATATGGGGACGGCAGGGAAGTCTGGTCGCTCTCATGTTGGTGGTGCTTCAGATAAACCTGCACAAATCTAAACTAGCCTCGGCTGCTGTGAGTAGTCGTCTTTCAAAAGGCGACGTGGATGTGGTCCTCATCCAAGAACCCTGGGTCAACAGCTCTAGGATTTGCGGATTGGGGACTAAGGGTTGCAAGCTCATTCGAGCCAGCGAGGAGGGCAAAGGCAAAACCTGTATTTTGGTTAAGTCTGACCTCAACACCTTTCTTCTGCCTAACTATACGAATGGTGACATACCACTGGCAGTTTAACAGTCGGCAGCATCAGCCTGATGATGGCGTCGGTTTATATGCCCTACGACACCGAAGAACCTCAACCACAAAGGGAGGTGAGAGATCTGGTGTAAAATTTTTGTACGGGTCATCTTATTATAGGAGCGGACGCTAATGCTCATCACGTCCATCATCACGGAAGCTCCGATATCAATGCGAGGGGCGAGTCTCTGTTTGACTACCTATTAACAACCAGCCTGGTAGTTTGCAACGTGGGTAGCGAGCCTACTTTCAGCACTAAAACCAGTAGGGGGGTCATAGACCTCACTATTTGTAGTGTAGGCGCTTATGAGTGGGTCAGAAAATGGCGTGTTCTTGAAGGGCACTCATTCTCCGACCAACTGGCAGCAACACAATGAAATTTTAGCCAGATACCTACCAGTCCTACCCCCACAAGCCCCCTCATCGGTTGAGGAGCTGGAGGACCTGGTAACGCCATACACCACGGTCCGTAAAACCTGCAGGAAGCAATTTAATAAGGCTAAAAACCTCGACACGAAGCCTCATTGGCTCGAATGCAAAGTTAAACTAAGGGCCTACAAAAAAGCCCTGAGACAGGCAAAGAGACCTTCGTGGAGGAATTTCTGCACTGGGGTCGAAAAAGTTGACGACACAGAGAGACTTAGACGAGTTCTCTCGAAAACTCAAACAGCCATTAGCTATTTGCAGAAGCCTGGCGGATCATGGACCAGCACGGAAGGGGAAACCCTTGAACTGCTCTTGAACACACATTTTCCGGGTAACTTGCATAATGCACCGTCAGCACCTGCAACAAGCCTGGCAGTAAATATACCCATCACGAAGGAAAGGGTAAGGCGGGCAGTTAAGAGCTTTGAACCGTTTAAGGCTGCCGGACCCGACGGGATTATCCCCGCGCAACTCATCAGCAAAATGGCTAGTATTTCTCTATACAGCCTACCTGGCTCTCAACTACATTCCGTGCTCCTGGAGAAACGCCACGGTAGTGTTCATTCCTAAGGATGGGAAGGCCTCCCACTACGAGCCAAAGGACTACAGACCCATCAGCCTCTCGTCATTTGCACTCAAAACCTTCGAGAGGATAATCAGCGACTACCTCTTCACTACTATTGATAGCAACCTTATCTCCAGCTATCACCATGCTTACATCAAGGGTAAATCAACAGAAACTGCGCTTCACAGCCTAGACCCTATCATTGAAAAATCGTTGGATGAAAAGGATTACTGTCTCGTGGCCTTCCTTGACATTGAAGGGGCTTTGAACAATTTAATTCCGGAGGCTATTAACACCCCTCTTACTAATCTGGGCATAAGTAGAATTGGACTAATCGATCAACTACTACGGGGGAGGAAAATACCTGCATCACTTGGTACGGTTGATTTATAACGCTATGTCACAAGGGGATCGCCTCAAGGTGGTGTTCTCTCCCCGCTTCTATGGAACCTCACTGTCAACTCGTTGCTACGAGACACATGCGAAGATAGTGTCATATGCAGACGATTTAGCCATTGCATACAGGGGCAAATTCCCACAAACTCTGTGTGACTTGATGCAAGTAGCACTGCGTGAAGTTTCGTTATGGTCTTCTCGTTGCGGACTTAGTATCCACCCGAGAAAAGTGATACACCAAGAGAAAGACGTTCAGCGAGACTTAACCAAAAAACAGGCTCTAACCATGCCCCCCTCGTTGGCTCAGATAATCTTAAAACCCTTAGTCCCCAGACCTAAAATTTCCTGGACCATTGACCCAGGGTTCTTGGATGAGGATCATATCTGCGTCGCCTTTAGAAAGACGACTAATTAAAGCAGCCGAGGCTGCTTTAGATTTGTGCAGGTTTATCTGAAGCACCACCAACATGAGAGTGCTCAGACTTCCTGCCATCGCTTTATCGTCGAGTTCTACCTCGTCTGGAGGCTTTTTTTTCAACGACGAGTTGTTCAGACCACAAGTTGCCGTGGCGGAAACCCTACTATCTGTGGCAGTTTCAAAATTGGTGCGCTCAGGACTAGCTGCTATCACCGTAACGTTGAGGTCTTCCCCGTCCAGCAGGCTTTCTCCCATCGCCGAGCTGATACTATACTTTCCGACTCGGACACCTCCGACTCCTCTTGAGGCACTGCGATGTCCGAGTCCGCCGAAGCAGCCGAAATAGCAGCGCGTTGTTCATCGCCACGGTATACGTGGATCACGATCTGACCCATGCCGTAGTGCACTCGTTCATTGCACCGTTTAAGGGGCTCGTGTGCCTCTTTATTCAAGGTGAATACCACCTGCCTATCAGGCCCTATCGCATCCTCAACCAGATTGACACCCCAGTCCTGCGTCGGGAGAGACGGGTTCATGATCCGCAGCATCCTGAGAATTCTCTCAGGTTCAGCAGGGATGGCAGGAGTCCATGCCCTTGCCCTTGGCCGAGCTGGAATGTAATTCCAGTCGACAACCTCGATTCTTGCCCCTTGGTAAATCTCACCTAGTCTTGCAGCTACTGCCTTGCACAGTGCAACAGTGTTTGTATCCTCGCAAGCGAATACCTCTATTCGACCCTGGTGCCATCCAGCATCAGAACCTACCACCGAGGCACCCGGAGACTCATCCATAATGTCAAGAAGGGCATTACCGATTGCGCTTCGGACATACCGCCACCTGTCCATAGGGATGGCCAATTTTTCGTTACCTCAATTACGCCTATGAGGATCCTGCCCTTGGTCACTTTAGCAAAGCTAAGTTTACCCACTCCGGCGGTATTCCCACCGTCTTTCTGGCATTCGGCGATAGCGTCTCCTGTAAAACTCTTTCGTATTTCTTCAGGATACTTGCGGCCGCTCTTTTTTCCAAGTACTCGGAGCGACTGGGAGATGTCTTTTGGGAGGAATTTCGACCCATAGTTGCCATCTTTGTCGTTCCCTTTTTTGGATCTCTGAGGCCAGGTCGTGAGACCACTACCACAGACGTTAAGGAATTGGTTTCGGTACCGGCACTTAATGGAGGTTTAGCATCAGCCGTTGTTGGTTTCACTGTGTTTGCACAGGTGCTTGATTTTGGGATTGCCCCCTTATTATCCAGAGCTATTCGACCCGTAGTTGACATCGCTGTCGCTCTCTCGGCTGATATGGAAACAGACGTTGTGTTCTTGCTTGCTCCAGCATTGTCCTCTTCTGTGTGCAAGGGTAGAGTAAGGGAAGTGTGTCGTCTGCCACGGCAGAGCTGTATACCGCGGTAAGGCCATAGTTACTCTCTGAGGCGGCCCGGTATCAGAGAGGTTCCGTTCGATTACAGCCACGATTTGCCTCCCGGCGGCAAAAGTCCAATAGGCACGTGGCACACCCTGGATTGGAAGGGGGAAGATCTTTGTCGTCGCGCCAGAGAGGCTAGGCTTCTCTCGTGATGTAGTGCGGGGCGGCGCTATGATCAGAAGGGCTGCGTAGCCCTGTGGCTATCGACTTAAGCCCTCGTACCGTATCAAGGTGTCCACTAGACCGGGTCGGTGCCCATACAGAAAAAAAAGTTTGCAATTTTTTTCAGTGAAAATAGTTTTTTCTTTTTTTAAAACATCTGTACATGAATATTTCTTATCTCAACCTTTTATAAGCTCATTAAATTTTTATAAGACATATTTTTATGTTTGTGATCTTTTTTTCGAGAAAAAAATTTGCTGCGAATATTTTAGTTAACGGACAGCCATATGAAATAATAATTTTAGGTCATAGATATACATTAGGGATTCCAATCCCGGGATCCCGTTGTTTTTTAAGTCCCGAAAATCCCGGGATTACTAGACCTAAATCCCGGGTTCACCGAAAATAAAATTTTAAATACATTCAAGTTATACACATTTTGGGCTCATTGTGTGGTCATTTTGGGGTCATTTTGTGGTCATTTTGGACTAATTTCGGGGATATTTTGTTTTTATTTTATGGACATTTTTGAAATATTTTGTTGTCATTTTGGGGATTTTTTGAGCTCATTGTGTGGTCCTTTTGGGGTTATTTTGTGCTCATTTTGGACTAATTTCGGGGATATATTGTTATTTTGTGATCATTTTTTAATAATTTGGTGTAATTTTATGGTAATTTTGGGAATATTTTGGAGTTATTTTGTGGTCATTTTGGACTAAATTTGGTGATATTTTGTGGTCATTTTTGGAATATTTTGGGGTCATTTTTGAAATATTTTGGTGTCATCTTGTGGTCATTTTGGGTATATTTTAGGGTCATTTTGGGGTTTTTGTGGTCCTTTTGACTAATTTTGTGTTCATTCTGGAGATATTTTTTGGTCATTTTGTGGTAATATTGGGATCATTTTGGAGTAATTTCGGGGATATATTGGTGTCATTTTGTGGTCATTTTGGAGTAATTTTTTGTATCTATATTGGGATCATTTTGGGTTTATTTTGTGGTCATTTCGGACTAATTTCGGGGATATTTCGGTGCTTTTTTTGTGGTTGTTTGGGGATATTTTGGAGTCAGTTTGTGGTCATTTTGGAATGGCTCCCAGATATGGGTAGTAGAAGGAAAACCTTTGCCGCCGAATATCAGGAAGACGGTGGAGCTAGCAAAAGCTCTAATAATCAATTTCGGAATTCCCTTCAAATGCCAGAGATCGGACGGGGAGTTAAAACCCCACCCGAAGCGGCATCAAAACACCCCCGGAGAGGGCAAACCAAGCTTTGCTGAAGTGACCATGGACCGGATCGTAATAGGCATCCTTGACCGAGGCAACGATAGTTTGGCCATCCCCAAAGACCGGTGGTGGTATGTCCTGTACGTAGCCGGAAGACCGAGTTATGACCTTTACAACAGCGCTCTCAAATGCCCTCGATAAGGCATGTCCAGTACCACGCTGTAAAAATAGGCCACACTGGTGGAGGAAACAATTTAACAAGGCCAAGAGCCTTCGCAAGGAGACTCAATGACTAAGATATAAATATAAACATACAAGGCTCTCAGGCAGGCGAACAGAACTTCGTGGAGAAATTTTTGTACTGCGGTCGAGAATGTCGACTATACAGCGAGACTGAGACGAGTGCTCTCAAGAACTCAAACAGCTACATATAGGCTATTTGCGGAAACCTGCCGGAACCTGGACCAGATCGAAACGTGAAACGCTGGAGCTGCTCTTGATTACACACTTTCCAGAGAACTCGCATGTTGCACTCTTAGCACTTGCAACAAACCTGGCTGCACACATTTTCATCACGGAAGAAGGGGTAAGGTGGGTAATTAAAAGATTCGAGCCGTTCAAGGCTGTTGGACCAGACGGGATTATCCTCGCACAACTCCGCACACGTTGGAAATGGTTGGTTTTTCCGTATGCAGCCTGTCTGGCTCTTAACTACAATATTCAATTAAAACGTACAATAATAATAAATAATAATTGAAACTTCAGTTTTGTCCAATTTGAAGTTTTTTTTTACATTTGACGTTCACCGCTTTCTGTTTTTAGAACTGGCAACAAAATGTTTCAGGCGAACTAGTTTGTTCGCTATCCATAATCATTCGAGCCAGTCGACTCGCCAAAAAAGGTGACTCGAATAACTCAAGCGACTCGCGAACCGTAATAGGCCCCTTAAATGAAGCAGTATTGGTTAAAATTTAAATACCTATGCACTGCCTTAGACGCATACCAACAAATCCATACGCATTATATAAAAATGTATGCATATTTAGCAGGGCTGGAAACCGGTTCAGTACCGAATCGGTTTTTGAACCGAACCACAACCATTTTTCAGTCTTTGAACCTAAGCACGAACCGAACCATTTTTTTGGAGATGTATGAACCGAACCGAAAACCGCTAAAAAAATAGTTCGGTTCGGTTCAAAATTGGAATCAATTTTAAAGAGTTTAAACTTATATGTCTAAAACATAAATTTTCCTAAAAATGGCACTCACTGGTATTTCGTTTAAGATTTTAGTTTAGAAGGTTGAAAGGTAGATGCATACGCAAGAAAAACATTTTTATTTATTTTTAAAATGCGTTCAATTTTTGCCAACTGCATGCCATTTGACAGCGTAAAGATGAAAAGAGTTTTTCCTTTCGTCATGCATCCAACTTCCTTTATCTACTTTCGTTTTCTCATAAACAAAACAAAACATACAAAACTGAAAGTCCATGGCGTTGCCAGCAACTGTCATTATTCCAGGGGAAAGAAAAGATCATGTTTCATTCGTGAAAAGATGGAAAAAATAATGTATGAAAACTAATCTTACTTTACCAAATTGGAAAACTTTAGTGGACGTCATTTATTGCTTGAATAATATAAAACGCCTTTCTTCACACTCAAACGTTTTAAAATTCTGGGAAACATATTCAGAGAAAATTAAAAATAATTGCTGAGATTTTACTTGCTGTTCCTGCCACACAAGTGTCGGTAGAAAGAGCATTTTCAACTTTCAAATTTATTTTATAGGACTTAAGGGCAAGTATAGACATATACTTGTTAGAAGACATTCTTTTGATAAACTTAAATACTAAATAACCAAATGATGTATTTTTGATTAAAATTATGTCTTCTAACAAGTCTTCGTCTATACCCAGCCAGCAGAGCAACGCACGTTTTAACGAATGTATATTTTTCCATAGTTTTTCGTATCCGAAAACGGCCCGGAAATTATACTACTTGGCTGGATTTAGGTTAGGTTAGGTAGAAGTGGCTGCCGCAAAGGCACACCTAGGCCAGTATTAAAAGGCCCGTTGTGATACCATCAACACTAGGAAAGTCAGTCCCGGGACCCGGCCATATGGAAAATCCCAGTGCTATTGGGACTCTCCACATAGCAGAATCCCGGGGCTGACACTCCTAAAACCGACACCGTTACACCTCCTCGAACCATTTAGATGACTTGATGAAAGCCATCAAGTCCTTTATGTCCAGCTCCGCTACCTGGCGTAGGCTATCCAGGAAGGGAACTCCGAAAAAGCGGCTTCTCGCGCCGCTTAAAGCCGGGCAGTTGCAGATGAGATGCTCCACCGTTTCCTCCTCCTCATCATCTTTGCAACTCCTACAGCATCGTCGGTAGGGTACACCCAGCCTTGCTGAGTGCCTTCCAATAAGGCAGTGCCCGGTTAAAACCCCTATTAATATAGATATATCCCTTCTTCTTAGGGTGTAAATATATTTAGATCTTTTAATATCCCATTTTGGCCAGGATTGTTTGGATACTCGGCACCCTGGCGAAAAAAGCCATCTTTCATTGGCTTGTCGGAGTGTATGCTCCTTCAGCATTAGCTTGCATGTGGCAAAGGGCATACCTAAGCGTTCTTTATCCTGAAGAACCTGCTTGGTCGTGCCCTGCCTAGCAAGTTCGTCTGCCCTACAGTTTCCCTCAATGTCCCTGTGTCCCGGGACCCATGTGAGGCTCACGCGGTTCTGTTGGGCCATCTCCTGAAGAGATCGACGACAGCTGAGCGTCAGTTCAGAGTTGAACAAGTAAGAGCCAAGGGATTTGACTGCCGCTTGGCTATCGCTGAAAATAACGATATTCTGTCCGATAGCGTGTTGCCCTATCCAAGCCGCGGCGTCCATGATTGCTGAGACCTCAGCCTGGAAGACGCTGCAATGATCAGGCAGTCTGAAGGAAAGCTCAAGGTCCAGATCCTTGGAATAAATCCCTCCTCCAACTCTGCCGTCCAACTTCGAACCGTCGGTGTATATGGAAATGCCGCCATTAGTAGCAGGACACCGATCCGTCCTCTCCCAGTCTTCCCTGCTGGGAATGTTTATTCTGAACCAGCTATCTCCGACTGTTGTGGTTGCACAACGGTCCGTGCTCGGAGGGAGAAAGCTGTAAGAATCCAGAATACCGGAGTGTCCAGTAGTGCCTGCGCCCCAGCCGGAAGTTTCCCTTAGACGCAGAGCCGATGCTGCCGCTGCCCGGTGCCCTTCCAGATCGAGTGGCAAAATGCCAAGAATGGCCTGGAGAGCTTCGTTGGGCGTTGTTCTCAACGCGGCGCTTATACAGATCATGCTAGATCTGTGGACTTTACCTAACAGGTTTAGGTTGGCTGCCTTGCTCAGCTCAGGCCACCATACCACGACTCCATACAGCATAATTGGCCGGATTATCGCAGTGTAAATCCATCTGCAGATTTTGGGACTGAGCCCCCATTTTTTGCCAATGGCTCTTTTACAGGTGTAAAGTGCAATGCACGCTTTCCTCTGGCGCTGGATGACATTCTCCTTCCAGTTAAGCTTTCTATCCAGAACTATGCCTAGGAATTTGGCTTTGTCAGCCAAGTTCAGGCGCACGCCATTTAGGTCTGGTAGGCTTAGCGTTGGTATTTTGTACCGGTTAGTATAAAGGACAAGCTCCACTTTTCCCGGGTTGATATTAAGTCCGCAGCGAGATGACCACGAGGAAACTGCTCGCAGTGCTACTTGCATCAAGTCACACAGGGTTTGTGGGAATTTGCCTCTGTATGCAATAGCTAAATCGTCTGCATATGCAACTATCCTCCCGCCCCCCCAGCTTGTGTCTCGTAGCAACGAGTTTACAGTGAGGTTCCATAAAAGCGGAGAGAGAACACCACCCTTAGGCGTTCCTCTTGTGACATAGCGTGAGAAATCAACTGTGCCCAGTGTAGAAACTATTTTCCTTCCCTTTAGTAGTTGATCAATTAGTCCAATAAGAGACCTGCTTATGCCCAGATTAGTTAGAGCGGTGTTAATAGCCCCCGGGCTTATATTGTTGATGGCACCTTCAATGTCTAGGAAGGCCACGAGACAGTAATCTTTTTCATACAACGATTTTTCAATAACAGAGACAAGGCTGTGAAGCGCAGTTTCCGTTGATTTACCTTTGGTGTATGCATGTTGATAGCTAGAGATAAGGTTGCTATCAATAGTAGAGGAGAGATAATCGCTAATTATCCTCTCGAAGGTTTTGAGTGCAAAGGACGAGAGACTGATCGGTCTGTAGTCCTTAGGCTCATAGTGTGAGGCCTTCCCAGCCTTAGGAATAAAAACTACCTTGGCGCTTCTCCAGGAGTGCGGAATGTAGTTGAGAGCCAGGCAGGCTGAAAAGAGAAATACCAGCCATTTAGCCGATGTTTCCAACGTGTTTATGAGTTGTGCGGGGAAAATCCCGTCTGGCCCAGCAGCCTTGAACGGCTCAAAGCTTTTGATCGCCCACCTTACCCTTTCCTCCGTGATGGGTATATTCACTGCCATATTTGTTGCAGATGCTAAAGGTGCTTCATGCAAGTTCCTCGGAAAGTGTGTATTCAATAGCAGCTCCAGGGTTTCCCCTTCCGTGCTAGTCCACGATCCGTCAGGCTTCCGCAAATAGCTAATGGCTGTTTGAGTTTTTGAGAGCACTCGTCTAAGTCTCGCCGTATCATCGACCTTTTCGACCCCGGTGCAGAAATCTCTCCACGAAGTTCTCTTCGCCTGCCTTAGGGCCCTTTTATAGGCCCTCAGTTTAACTTTATATTCGAGCCATTCAGGCTCCGTACCGAGGCTCTTGGCCCTATTAAATTGCTTCCTGCAGGACTTGCGGAGCGAATCCAGGTCGTAGGACCACCAGTGTGGTCTATGTTTACCGCGTGGTTTCGGCACTGGACAAGCCTGCTCAAGGGCATTTGAGAGCGCCATTGTAAAGGTCGCAACCAGATCATCCAGTTCTCCTACTGATGATGGAGCTTGTGGGGGTAACACTGGTAGCTCCCTAACTAATATTTGATTATGTAGCTGCCAATTAGTGTTGCGTGGATTGCGTTTCATAACTGGCTGCTCAACAAAAAATCTAAGGCAATTTCTATGTACCGGTGGTCGGAAAATGAATGCTCCTCAAGAACACGCCATTTCCTAACCCACTCATAAGCGCCTTCGCTACAAATAGTGAGGTCTATGACCTCCCTACGGGCTTTAGTGATAAAAGTAGGCTCGTTACCCACGTTACAAACCACCAGGTTAGTTGTTAGTAGGTAGTCAAACAGAGACTCGCCCCTAGCGTTAATATCGGAGCTTCCCCACTGGACGTGATGAGCATTAGCGTCAGCTCCAATAATAAGATGACCCGTGCAGAAATTTTCCACCAGATCTTTCACCTCCTTTTGTGGAGGATGTTCTTCGGCGTCATAGGGCATGTAGACCGACGCCATCGTCAGGCTGGTGCTGCCGACCGTTAAGCTGGCAGCTGTAACGTGACCATTTGAATAGTTGGGTAAGAGAAAGGTGTTCAGCTCAGACTTGACCAAGATACAGGTTCTGACCTTGCCCTCCTCATTAGCTCGGATGAGCTTGTACCCCTTAGCCCCCAATCCACAGATCCTTGAGCTATTAACCCAGGGTTCTTGGATAAGGACCACGTCTACGTCGCCTTTATAAAGACGACTGCTTAGGGCAGCTGAGGCTGCTTTAGATTTGTGCAGGTTAATCTGAAGCACCACCAACATGAGAGCGCTCAGACTTCCCTACCACCGTCGTACCGTCGTGGAGGTCTACCCCGTTCCGGGGCCTATCTCTCAACGACCTATCTCTCAACGACAATCTGCAAGATTTGGCGTGGCTGGATTTACTGTTGTTTCATTTTTTTCAGAATTTTCTGTATCCGAAAACGGTCCGGAAACTATACTGCTGGACTGATTTTCTGTTGGTTCGTTGTTTCGCATTTTTTCGTATCCGAAAACGGTCCGGAAACTATAGTGATAAAAACAGTGATCCGAAAAACATCAAAACATTATCCCAAAATATCTTATCAGAAAACGTGAAAAAAACAGATAAAATCATGATAGAATGCGTCGGTTTTAGGAAAGTTTTTTTTGTACTTTTACAGACATACGTTTCGTTCGCACACTTTAGTGGGAAAAAGGATCGCGAAAAGTTCTTTAAATGGAGCATGAAAACGGAAAAATATACAGTTTTTGCCAGATTTTTTTTCATTTCCAGATGCGTTTACGGAAATTTTGCTGGCTGGGTATATGTATGTTTCTTTACATATTAATAATTTTCAGTTTTGTATTGCTATTATAACTTTTTGCCGATATATTAATAAATATTATCTAAAAATGAATTTGATCTCAATAACAAAGCGTTTTATTTTTGACATTTCCAACCTATTTTTATTTTAGTAGGCTTTTATATATGTATACATATTTTTTTTTAATTTTTGAAATTTTTTTTGGTTTTTGGCTGGGTTGGTATAAGCCCTGAACCGGTTCGTGAAGTTTTTTCATGGTGGTTCGAAACACTGAACCGAACCACCCAAATTTTCGGGAAGTGGTTCGAAGCACTGAACCAAACCACAGCGATTTTTGGAGTGGTTCCCAGCCCTGATATTTAGTATGGGTTTTAGCTTTGCAATTGTTTGTATGAAAAATTTGTTAGCGTATTAATATAATAGATACTACATGTTGAAAATAATCTGACAGCACCGCAGACTTTTTCAAACATGTAAAGGAACTTCGAAATCTACTTCCAAAATATGTAACATAAGTAGTTTGTATTTGAAAGTGAGTCTGATTGTAACGTAACAGTCCGCGATTTTTGCCATATGTGCTGCGTGCTTAATATTTTTTCTGAATGCACACAGCACTTGTGCATGAGCATAAATTACACATATCGCTCATTTGCTGCAAAGTCGTCATAACTCAAGAAATGTGATATTACAGAAAACGTATTTTTAGTTTTTGAATTGTTGTATATTTATTTGGCATATGTAATTGAAGTAAAAACCTCGGATATAACACTTTGTCAGTTGATCAAACATATTATTTCCAATATAATACACTAGTTTACAGCCAAAAAATACCAACAAATTCATGCATATGGGTGAATTGGCACTGACATCCCGAGTTGTGAACATATTTTAAAAAAATTTTGTATGGTTAGGTTTTCGAGATATCGGCAATTTTGTGTTTTTTCAGGTATTCATTCAAAAATTCTTTTCGCCGATGTTAGAAAAGCGATGGATGCAAGCGGTACCTCCTTTGAAAGGAAATTAAAATACGCTTCCAACGACGTATAACATGTAGGGGTGGACCAAACCATACGTCTGTGAAGTTGGCATACGAAGGTTTACGAAAAACAAAAACAAAAGGTGTTCTGGGTAGCTTTTAAAAAGTTCTAGAGTTCTTGAAAGGAAAAAAAAGTTCTACAAAATTAGACCAAAAAAATGATTTTGAAATTTTGTATGCCAAGTTCACGCAGAATACGACTTATCGAAAAACGACTTTTTTAAAACTGTTCTGGGTTGCTTTTAAAAAGTTCTAGAGTTCCTGAAAAGAAGAAAAAAAGTTCTGCAAATTTGGACCCAAAAAATCGATTTTCTTAAATTGGCCCAAAACCGAAAATTTTTCAAAAATGTTCCTAAATCGGGAATCTTAAAACTGTTCTGAAAAAATCGATTTTTAAAATTGGCCCGGAAACTGAAACTTTCGAAAATGTTCAAAACTGAAAATTTAAAAAGTGTTCTGGGTAGCATTTAAAAAGTTCTGAAGTTCCTGAAAAGAAGAAGAAAAGTTCTGCAAAATTGGACCTAAAAACCCGATTTTTAAAATTGGCCCGGAAACTGAAGCTTTCAAAAATGTTCAAAACTAAAAATTTAAAAAGTGTTCTGGGTAGCATTCAAAAAGTTCTGGAGTTCCTGAAAAGAAGAAAAAAAGTTTGAAAATTTAAAAAATTTAAAAGGATTGTTTGGATACTCGGCACCCTGGCGAAAAAAGCCATCTTTCATTGGCTTGTCGGAGTGTATGCTCCTTCAGCATTAGCTTGCATGTGGCAAAGGGCATACCTAAGCGTTCTTTATCCTGAAGAACCTGCTTGGTCGTGCCCTGCCTAGCAAGTTCGTCTGCCCTACAGTTTCCCTCAATGTCCCTGTGTCCCGGGACCCATGTGAGGCTCACGCGGTTCTGTTGGGCCATCTCCTGAAGAGATCGACGACAGGTGAGCGTCAGTTCAGAGTTGAACAAGTAAGAGCCAAGGGATTTGACTGCCGCTTGGCTATCGCTGAAAATAACGATATTCTGTCCGATAGCGTGTTGCCCTATCCAAGCCGCGGCGTCCATGATTGCTGAGACCTCAGCCTGGAAGACGCTGCAATGATCAGGCAGTCTGAAGGAAAGCTCAAGGTCCAGATCCTTGGAATAAATCCCTCCTCCAACTCTGCCGTCCAACTTCGAACCGTCGGTGTATATGGAAATGCCGCCATTAGTAGCAGGACACCGATCCGTCCTCTCCCAGTCTTCCCTGCTGGGAATGTTTATTCTGAACCAGCTATCTCCGACTGTTGTGGTTGCACAACGGTCCGTGCTCGGAGGGAGAAAGCTGTAAGAATCCAGAATACCGGAGTGTCCAGTAGTGCCTGCGCCCCAGCCGGAAGTTTCCCTTAGACGCAGAGCCGATGCTGCCGCTGCCCGGTACCCTTCCAGATCGAGTGGCAAAATGCCAAGAATGGCCTGGAGAGCTTCGTTGGGCGTTGTTCTCAACGCAGCGCTTATACAGATCATGCTAGATCTGTGGACTTTACCTAACAGGTTTAGGTTGGCTGCCTTGCTCAGCTCAGGCCACCATACCACGACTCCATACAGCATAATTGGCCGGATTATCGCAGTGTAAATCCATCTGCAGATTTTGGGACTGAGCCCCCATTTTTTGCCAATGGCTCTTTTACAGGTGTAAAGTGCAATGCACGCTTTCCTCTGGCGCTGGATGACATTCTCCTTCCAGTTAAGCTTTCTATCCAGAACTATGCCTAGGAATTTGGCTTTGTCAGCCAAGTTCAGGCGCACGCCATTTAGGTCTGGTAGGCTTAGCGTTGGTATTTTGTACCGGTTAGTATAAAGGACAAGCTCCACTTTTCCCGGGTTGATATTAAGTCCGCAGCGAGATGACCACGAGGAAACTGCTCGCAGTGCTACTTGCATCAAGTCACACAGGGTTTGTGGGAATGTGCCTCTGTATGCAATAGCTAAATCGTCTGCATATGCAACTATCCTCCCGCCCCCCCCAGCTTGTGTCTCGTAGCAACGAGTTTACAGTGAGGTTCCATAAAAGCGGAGAGAGAACACCACCCTTAGGCGTTACTCTTGTGACATAGCGTGAGAAATCAACTGTGCCCAGTGTAGAAACTATTTTCCTTCCCTTTAGTAGTTGATCAATTAGTCCAATAAGAGACCTGCTTATGCCCAGATTAGTTAGAGCGGTGTTAATAGCCCCGGGCTTATATTGTTGAAGGCACCTTCAATGTCTAGGAAGGCCACGAGACAGTAATCTTTTTCATACAACGATTTTTCAATAACAGAGACAAGGCTGTGAAGCGCAGTTTCCGTTGATTTACCTTTGGTGTATGCATGTTGATAGCTAGAGATAAGGTTGCTATCAATAGTAGAGGAGAGATAATCGCTAATTATCCTCTCGAAGGTTTTGAGTGCAAAGGACGAGAGACTGATCGGTCTGTAGTCCTTAGGCTCATAGTGTGAGGCCTTCCCAGCCTTAGGAATAAAGACTACCTTGGCGCTTCTCCAGGAGTGCGGAATGTAGTTGAGAGCCAGGCAGGCTGAAAAGAGAAATACCAGCCATTTAGCCGATGTTTCCAACGTGTTTATGAGTTGTGCGGGGAAAATCCCGTCTGGCCCAGCAGCCTTGAACGGCTCAAAGCTTTTGATCGCCCACCTTACCCTTTCCTCCGTGATGGGTATATTCATTGCCATATTTGTTGCAGATGCTAAAGGTGCTTCATGCAAGTTCCCCGGAAAGTGTGTATTCAATAGCAGCTCCAGGGTTTCCCCTTCCGTGCTAGTCCACGATCCGTCAGGCTTCCGCAAATAGCTAATGGCTGTTTGAGTTTTTTAGAACTCGGCGGCCGCCGTGGTGTAGCGGTTAAGTGTTCGGCCTTCTACACCAAGTCGTGGCGGTTCGATGCCCGGCAAAAGTAACATCAAAAATTATTTAGAAAAAGAATTTTTCTAAACGGGGTCGCCCCTCGGCAGTAGTTTGGCAAACTCTCCGGGTGTATTTCTGCCATGAGAAGCTTCTCAGCAAAAAAATTCATTTGCTTTGCAAAAGCCGTTCGGAGTCGGCAAAAAACTGTAGGTCCCGCCAACTTGTAGGAAAAACTCAAAAAGCAACACACCACAAGTTGGAAAGAGAAGCTCGGCTAAAAATCTCGTTAGAGGTTATGATAACCTGTTGGTATATCGCCGCCATTAGTTTTTTTTTTTTTTTTTTTTTTTGTTTGAGTTTTTGAGAGCACTCGTCTAAGTCTCGCCGTATCATCGACCTTTTCGACCCCGGTGCAGAAATCTCTCCACGAAGTTCTCTTCGCCTGCCTTAGGGCCCTTTTATAGGCCCTCAGTTCAACTTTATATTCGAGCCATTCAGGCTCCGTACCGAGGCTCTTGGCCCTATTAAATTGCTTCCTGCAGGACTTGCGGAGCGAATCCAGGTCGTAGGACCACCAGTGTGGTCTATGTTTACCGCGTGGTTTCGGCACTGGACAAGCCTGCTCTAGGGCATTTGAGAGCGCCGTTGTAAAGGTCGCAACCAGATCATCCAGTTCTCCTACTGATGATGGAGCTTGTGGGGGTAACACTGGTAGCTCCCTAACTAATATTTGATTATGTAGCTGCCAATTAGTGTTGCGTGGATTGCGTTTCATAACTGGCTGCTCAACAGAAAAATCTAAGGCAATTTCTATGTACCGGTGGTCGGAAAATGAATGCTCCTCAAGAACACGCCATTTCCTAACCCACTCATAAGCGCCTTCGCTACAAATAGTGAGGTCTATGACCTCCCTACGGGCTTTAGTGATAAAAATAGGCTCGTTACCCACGTTACAAACCACCAGGTTAGTTGTTAGTAGGTAGTCAAACAGAGACTCGCCCCTAGCGTTAATATCGGAGCTTCCCCACTGGACGTGATGAGCATTAGCGTCAGCTCCAATAATAAGATGACCCGTGCAGAAATTTTCCACCAGATCTTTCACCTCCTTTTGTGGAGGATGTTCTTCGGCGTCATAGGGCATGTAGACCGACGCCATCGTCAGGCTGGTGCTGCCGACCGTTAAGCTGGCAGCTGTAACGTCACCATTTGAATAGTTGGGTAAGAGAAAGGTGTTCAGCTCAGACTTGACCAAGATACAGGTTCTGACCTTGCCCTCCTCATTAGCTCGGATGAGCTTGTACCCCTTAGCCCCCAATCCACAGATCCTTGAGCTATTAACCCAGGGTTCTTGGATAAGGACCACGTCTACGTCGCCTTTATAAAGACGACTGCTTAGGGCACCTGAGGCTGCTTTAGATTTGTGCAGGTTAATCTGAAGCACCACCAACATGAGAGCGCTCAGACTTCCCTACCACCGTCGTACCGTCGTGGAGGTCTAGCCCGTCCCGGGGCCTATCTCTCAACGACCTATCTCTCAACGACAATCTGCACGATTTGGCGTGGCTGGATTTACTGTTGTTTCATTTTTTTCAGAATTTTCTGTATCCGAAAACGGTCCGGAAACTATACTGCTGGACTGATTTTCTGTTGGTTCGTTGTTTCGCATTTTTTCGTATCCGAAAACGGTCCGGAAACTATAGTGATAAAAACAGTGATTCGAAAAACATCAAAACATTATCCCAAAATATCTTATCAGAAAACGTGAAAAAAAAACAGAAAAAATCATGATAGAATGCGTCGGTTTTAGGAAAGTTTTTTTTGTACTTTTACAGACATACGTTTCGTTCGCACACTTTAGTGGGAAAAAGGATCGCGAAAAGTTCTTTAAATGGAGCATGAAAACGGAAAAATATACAGTTTTTGCCAGATTTTTTTTCATTTCCAGATGCGTTTACGGAAATTTTGCTGGCTGGGTATATGTATGTTTCTTTACATATTAATAATTTTCAGTTTTGTATTGCTATTATACTTTTTTGCCGATATATTAATAAATATTATCTAAAAATGAATTTGATCTCAATAACAAAGCGTTTTATTTTTGACATTTCCAACCTATTTTTATTTTAGTAGGCTTTTATATATGTATACATATTTTTTTTTAATTTTTGAAATTTTTTTTGGTTTTTGGCTGGGTTGGTATAAGCCCTGAACCGGTTCGTGAAGTTTTTTCATGGTGGTTCGAAACACTGAACCGAACCACCCAAATTTTCGGGAAGTGGTTCGAAGCACTGAACCAAACCACAGCGATTTTTGGAGTGGTTCCCAGCCCTGATATTTAGTATGGGTTTTAGCTTTGCAATTGTTTGTATGAAAAATTTGTTAGCGTATTAATATAATAGATACTACATGTTGAAAATAATCTGACAGCACCGCAGACTTTTTCAAACATGTAAAGGAACTTCGAAATCTACTTCCAAAATATGTAACATAAGTAGTTTGTATTTGAAAGTGAGTCTGATTGTAACGTAACAGTCCGCGATTTTTGCCATATGTGCTGCGTGCTTAATATTTTTTCTGAATGCACACAGCACTTGTGCATGAGCATAAATTACACATATCGCTCATTTGCTGCAAAGTCGTCATAACTCAAGAAATGTGATATTACAGAAAACGTATTTTTAGTTTTTGAATTGTTGTATATTTATTTGGCATATGTAATTGAAGTAAAAACCTCGGATATAACACTTTGTCAGTTGATCAAACATATTATTTCCAATATAATACACTAGTTTACAGCCAAAAAATACCAACAAATTCATGCATATGGGTGAATTGGCACTGACATCCCGAGTTGTGAACATATTTTAAAAAAATTTTGTATGGTTAGGTTTTCGAGATATCGGCAATTTTGTGTTTTTTCAGGTATTCATTCAAAAATTCTTTTCGCCGATGTTAGAAAAGCGATGGATGCAAGCGGTACCTCCTTTGAAAGGAAATTAAAATACGCTTCCAACGACGTATAACATGTAGGGGTGGACCAAACCATACGTCTGTGAAGTTGGCATACGAAGGTTTACGAAAAACAAAAACAAAAGGTGTTCTGGGTAGCTTTTAAAAAGTTCTAGAGTTCTTGAAAGGAAAAAAAAGTTCTACAAAATTAGACCAAAAAAATGATTTTGAAATTTTGTATGCCAAGTTCACGCAGAATACGACTTATCGAAAAACGACTTTTTTAAAACTGTTCTGGGTTGCTTTTAAAAAGTTCTAGAGTTCCTGAAAAGAAGAAAAAAAGTTCTGCAAATTTGGACCCAAAAAATCGATTTTCTTAAATTGGCCCAAAACCGAAAATTTTTCAAAAATGTTCCTAAATCGGGAATCTTAAAACTGTTCTGAAAAAATCGATTTTTAAAATTGGCCCGGAAACTGAAACTTTCGAAAATGTTCAAAACTGAAAATTTAAAAAGTGTTCTGGGTAGCATTTAAAAAGTTCTGAAGTTCCTGAAAAGAAGAAGAAAAGTTCTGCAAAATTGGACCTAAAAACCCGATTTTTAAAATTGGCCCGGAAACTGAAACTTTCAAAAATGTTCAAAACTAAAAATTTAAAAAGTGTTCTGGGTAGCATTCAAAAAGTTCTGGAGTTCCTGAAAAGAAGAAAAAAAGTTTGAAAATTTAAAAAATTTAAAAGGATTGTTTGGATACTCGGCACCCTGGCGAAAAAAGCCATCTTTCATTGGCTTGTCGGAGTGTATGCTCCTTCAGCATTAGCTTGCATGTGGCAAAGGGCATACCTAAGCGTTCTTTATCCTGAAGAACCTGCTTGGTCGTGCCCTGCCTAGCAAGTTCGTCTGCCCTACAGTTTCCCTCAATGTCCCTGTGTCCCGGGACCCATGTGAGGCTCACGCGGTTCTGTTGGGCCATCTCCTGAAGAGATCGACGACAGCTGAGCGTCAGTTCAGAGTTGAACAAGTAAGAGCCAAGGGATTTGACTGCCGCTTGGCTATCGCTGAAAATAACGATATTCTGTCCGATAGCGTGTTGCCCTATCCAAGCCGCGGCGTCCATGATTGCTGAGACCTCAGCCTGGAAGACGCTGCAATGATCAGGCAGTCTGAAGGAAAGCTCAAGGTCCAGATCCTTGGAATAAATCCCTCCTCCAACTCTGCCGTCCAACTTCGAACCGTCGGTGTATATGGAAATGCCCCCATTAGTAGCAGGACACCGATCCGTCCTCTCCCAGTCTTCCCTGCTGGGAATGTTTATTCTGAACCAGCTATCTCCGACTGTTGTGGTTGCACAACGGTCCGTGCTCGGAGGGAGAAAGCTGTAAGAATCCAGAATACCGGAGTGTCCAGTAGTGCCTGCGCCCCAGCCGGAAGTTTCCCTTAGACGCAGAGCCGATGCTGCCGCTGCCCGGTACCCTTCCAGATCGAGTGGCAAAATGCCAAGAATGGCCTGGAGAGCTTCGTTGGGCGTTGTTCTCAACGCGGCGCTTATACAGATCATGCTAGATCTGTGGACTTTACCTAACAGGTTTAGGTTGGCTGCCTTGCTCAGCTCAGGCCACCATACCACGACTCCATACAGCATAATTGGCCGGATTATCGCAGTGTAAATCCATCTGCAGATTTTGGGACTGAGCCCCCATTTTTTGCCAATGGCTCTTTTACAGGTGTAAAGTGCAATGCACGCTTTCCTCTGGCGCTGGATGACATTCTCCTTCCAGTTAAGCTTTCTATCCAGAACTATGCCTAGGAATTTGGCTTTGTCAGCCAAGTTCAGGCGCACGCCATTTAGGTCTGGTAGGCTTAGCGTTGGTATTTTGTACCGGTTAGTATAAAGGACAAGCTCCACTTTTCCCGGGTTGATATTAAGTCCGCAGCGAGATGACCACGAGGAAACTGCTCGCAGTGCTACTTGCATCAAGTCACACAGGGTTTGTGGGAATTTGCCTCTGTATGCAATAGCTAAATCGTCTGCATATGCAACTATCCTCCCGCCCCCCCAGCTTGTGTCTCGTAGCAACGAGTTTACAGTGAGGTTCCCTAAAAGCGGAGAGAGAACACCACCCTTAGGCGTTCCTCTTGTGACATAGCGTGAGAAATCAACTGTGCCCAGTGTAGAAACTATTTTCCTTCCCTTTAGTAGTTGATCAATTAGTCCAATAAGAGACCTGCTTATGCCCAGATTAGTTAGAGCGGTGTTAATAGCCCCCGGGCTTATATTGTTGATGGCACCTTCAATGTCTAGGAAGGCCACGAGACAGTAATCTTTTTCATACAACGATTTCAATAACAGAGACAAGGCTGTGAAGCGCAGTTTCCGTTGATTTACCTTTGGTGTATGCATGTTGATAGCTAGAGATAAGGTTGCTATCAATAGTAGAGGAGAGATAATCGCTAATTATCCTCTCGAAGGTTTTGAGTGCAAAGGACGAGAGACTGATCGGTCTGTAGTCCTTAGGCTCATAGTGTGAGGCCTTCCCAGCCTTAGGAATAAAGACTACCTTGGCGCTTCTCCAGGAGTGCGGAATGTAGTTGAGAGCCAGGCAGGCTGAAAAGAGAAATACCAGCCATTTAGCCGATGTTTCCAACGTGTTTATGAGTTGTGCGGGGAAAATCCCGTCTGGCCCAGCAGCCTTGAACGGCTCAAAGCTTTTGATCGCCCACCTTACCCTTTCCTCCGTGATGGGTATATTCACTGCCATATTTGTTGCAGATGCTAAAGGTGCTTCATGCAAGTTCCCCGGAAAGTGTGTATTCAATAGCAGCTCCAGGGTTTCCCCTTCCGTGCTAGTCCACGATCCGTCAGGCTTCCGCAAATAGCTAATGGCTGTTTGAGTTTTTGAGAGCACTCGTCTAAGTCTCGCCGTATCATCGACCTTTTCGACCCCGGTGCAGAAATCTCTCCACGAAGTTCTCTTCGCCTGCCTTAGGGCCCTTTTATAGGCCCTCAGTTTAACTTTATATTCGAGCCATTCAGGCTCCGTACCGAGGCTCTTGGCCCTATTAAATTGCTTCCTGCAGGACTTGCGGAGCGAATCCAGGTCGTAGGACCACCAGTGTGGTCTATGTTTACCGCGTGGTTTCGGCACTGGACAAGCCTGCTCTAGGGCATTTGAGAGCGCCGTTGTAAAGGTCGCAACCAGATCATCCAGTTCTCCTACTGATGATGGAGCTTGTGGGGGTAACACTGGTAGCTCCCTAACTAATATTTGATTATGTAGCTGCCAATTAGTGTTGCGTGGATTGCGTTTCATAACTGGCTGCTCAACAGAAAAATCTAAGGCAATTTCTATGTAACGGTGGTCGGAAAATGAATGCTCCTCAAGAACACGCCATTTCCTAACCCACTCATAAGCGCCTTCGCTACAAATAGTGAGGTCTATGACCTCCCTACGGGCTTTAGTGATAAAAGTAGGCTCGTTACCCACGTTACAAACCACCAGGTTAGTTGTTAGTAGGTAGTCAAACAGAGACTCGCCCCTAGCGTTAATATCGGAGCTTCCCCACTGGACGTGATGAGCATTAGCGTCAGCTCCAATAATAAGATGACCCGTGCAGAAATTTTCCACCAGATCTTTCACCTCCTTTTGTGGAGGATGTTCTTCGGCGTCATAGGGCATGTAGACCGACGCCATCGTCAGGCTGGTGCTGCCGACCGTTAAGCTGGCAGCTGTAACGTCACCATTTGAATAGTTGGGTAAGAGAAAGGTGTTCAGCTCAGACTTGACCAAGATACAGGTTCTGACCTTGCCCTCCTCATTAGCTCGGATGAGCTTGTACCCCTTAGCCCCCAATCCACAGATCCTTGAGCTATTAACCCAGGGTTCTTGGATAAGGACCACGTCTACGTCGCCTTTATAAAGACGACTGCTTAGGGCAGCTGAGGCTGCTTTAGATTTGTGCAGGTTAATCTGAAGCACCACCAACATGAGAGCGCTCAGACTTCCCTACCACCGTCGTACCGTCGTGGAGGTCTACCCCGTCCCGGGGCCTATCTCTCAACGACCTATCTCTCAACGACAATCTGCACGATTTGGCGTGGCTGGATTTACTGTTGTTTCATTTTTTTCAGAATTTTCTGTATCCGAAAACGGTCCGGAAACTATACTGCTGGACTGATTTTCTGTTGGTTCGTTGTTTCGCATTTTTTCGTATCCGAAAACGGTCCGGAAACTATAGTGATAAAAACAGTGATCCGAAAAACATCAAAACATTATCCCAAAATATCTTATCAGAAAACGTGAAAAAAACAGAAAAAATCATGATAGAATGCGTCGGTTTTAGGAAAGTTTTTTTTGTACTTTTACAGACATACGTTTCGTTCGCACACTTTAGTGGGAAAAAGGATCGCGAAAAGTTCTTTAAATGGAGCATGAAAACGGAAAAATATACAGTTTTTGCCACATTTTTTTTCATTTCCAGATGCGTTTACGGAAATTTTGCTGGCTGGGTATATGTATGTTTCTTTACATATTAATAATTTTCAGTTTTGTATTGCTATTATAACTTTTTGCCGATATATTAATAAATATTATCTAAAAATGAATTTGATCTCAATAACAAAGCGTTTTATTTTTGACATTTCCAACCTATTTTTATTTTAGTAGGCTTTTATATATGTATACATATTTTTTTTTAATTTTTGAAATTTTTTTTGGTTTTTGGCTGGGTTGGTATAAGCCCTGAACCGGTTCGTGAAGTTTTTTCATGGTGGTTCGAAACACTGAACCGAACCACCCAAATTTTCGGGAAGTGGTTCGAAGCACTGAACCAAACCACAGCGATTTTTGGAGTGGTTCCCAGCCCTGATATTTAGTATGGGTTTTAGCTTTGCAATTGTTTGTATGAAAAATTTGTTAGCGTATTAATATAATAGATACTACATGTTGAAAATAATCTGACAGCACCGCAGACTTTTTCAAACATGTAAAGGAACTTCGAAATCTACTTCCAAAATATGTAACATAAGTAGTTTGTATTTGAAAGTGAGTCTGATTGTAACGTAACAGTCCGCGATTTTTGCCATATGTGCTGCGTGCTTAATATTTTTTCTGAATGCACACAGCACTTGTGCATGAGCATAAATTACACATATCGCTCATTTGCTGCAAAGTCGTCATAACTCAAGAAATGTGATATTACAGAAAACGTATTTTTAGTTTTTGAATTGTTGTATATTTATTTGGCATATGTAATTGAAGTAAAAACCTCGGATATAACACTTTGTCAGTTGATCAAACATATTATTTCCAATATAATACACTAGTTTACAGCCAAAAAATACCAACAAATTCATGCATATGGGTGAATTGGCACTGACATCCCGAGTTGTGAACATATTTTAAAAAAATTTTGTATGGTTAGGTTTTCGAGATATCGGCAATTTTGTGTTTTTTCAGGTATTCATTCAAAAATTCTTTTCGCCGATGTTAGAAAAGCGATGGATGCAAGCGGTACCTCCTTTGAAAGGAAATTAAAATACGCTTCCAACGACGTATAACATGTAGGGGTGGACCAAACCATACGTCTGTGAAGTTGGCATACGAAGGTTTACGAAAAACAAAAACAAAAGGTGTTCTGGGTAGCTTTTAAAAAGTTCTAGAGTTCTTGAAAGGAAAAAAAAGTTCTACAAAATTAGACCAAAAAAATGATTTTGAAATTTTGTATGCCAAGTTCACGCAGAATACGACTTATCGAAAAACGACTTTTTTAAAACTGTTCTGGGTTGCTTTTAAAAAGTTCTAGAGTTCCTGAAAAGAAGAAAAAAAGTTCTGCAAATTTGGACCCAAAAAATCGATTTTCTTAAATTGGCCCAAAACCGAAAATTTTTCAAAAATGTTCCAAAATCGGGAATCTTAAAACTGTTCTGAAAAAACCGATTTTTAAAATTGGCCCGGAAACTGAAACTTTCGAAAATGTTCAAAACTGAAAATTTAAA
The DNA here is from genome assembly GCA_964058755.1 of Campiglossa producta. NCBI lineage: Eukaryota > Metazoa > Arthropoda > Insecta > Diptera > Tephritidae > Campiglossa > Campiglossa producta. The sequence goes on along the minus strand of CAXKVI010000002.1, from coordinate 86,460,877 downwards.
AAGTGTTCTGGGTAGCATTTAAAAAGTTCTGAAGTTCCTGAAAAGAAGAAGAAAAGTTCTGCAAAATTGGACCTAAAAACCCGATTTTTAAAATTGGCCCGGAAACTGAAACTTTCAAAAATGTTCAAAACTAAAAATTTAAAAAGTGTTCTGGGTAGCATTCAAAAAGTTCTGGAGTTCCTGAAAAGAAGAAAAAAAGTTTGAAAATTTAAAAAGTGTTCTGGGTAGCATCAAAAAGTTCTGGAGTTCCTGAAAAGAAGAAAAAAAGTTCTGCAAAATTGGACCTAATAAACCAATTTTTAAAATTGGCCCGGAAACTGAAAATTTCAAAGCTACCCAGAACACTTTTTAATTTTCAATTTTGAACATTTTTGAAATTTTCAGTTTCCGGGCCAATTTTAAAAATCGGGTTTTTAGGTCCAATTTTGCAGAACTTTTTTTCTTCTTTTCAGGAACTCCAGAACTTTTTGATGCTACCCAGAACACTTTTTAATTTTTCTTTTTTTGAACATTTTTGAAAGTTTCAGTTTCCGGGCCAATTTTAAAAATCGGTTTTTTAGGTCCAATTTTACAGAACTTTTTTCTTCTTTTCAGGAACTCCAGAACTTTTTGAATGCTACCCAGAACACTTTTTAAATTTACAATTTTGAACATTTTTGAAATTTTCAGTTTCCGGGCCAATTTTAAAAATCGGTTTTTTAGGTCCAGTTTTGCCGAACTTTTTTTCTTCTTTTCAGGAACTCCAGAACTTTTTGAATGCTACCCAGAACACTTTTTAAAATTTCAATTTTGAATATGTTTGAAATTTTCAGTTTTCGGGCCAATTTTGAAAATTGGTTTTTTAGGTCCAATTTTGCAGAACTTTTTTTCTTCTTTTCAGGAACTCCAGAACTTTTTGAATTCCAGCCAGAACACTTTTTAAATTTTCAGTTTTGAACATTTTTGAAAGTTTCAGTTTCCGGGCCAATTTTAAAAATCGGTTTTTTAGGTCCAATTTTGCAGAACTTTTTTTCTTCTTTTCAGGAACTCCAGAACTTTTTGAATGCTGCCCAGAACAGTTTTAAGACTCCCGATTTTGGAACATTTTTGAAAAATTTTCGGTTTTGGGCCAATTTAAAAAAATCGGTTTTTTGGGTCCAAATTTGCAGAACTTTCTTTCTTCTTTTCAGGAACTCTAGAACTTTTTAAAAGCTACCCAGAACACCTTTTGTTTTTGTTTTTCGTGAACCTTCGTATGCCAACTTCACAGACGTCCAAACCATCGCTGAGCAATAGCTGGTCAAAGTCAAAATTTTGTCGAATTTTTACGCTTTTTGAAAAAATTTTGATTTTGAATATGTTTTTTTATGCGAAGTTGTAAAAATCAGGAACTTTTTATTTTTTCCAAAATTAGTGTGTATAATTACAAACACTTTAAGCATAATATTACCAAGATCTAGTGCAAACTGTATTTTTGGCGATTTTTTTTGTAACTTTCGACATCCCTACTTTTAATAGAATTTTAACAGGTCGATATCTGTATATTGCAGATATTCAAAAACAAACTCTTAGTGTTAATCATTACTAAGCCAATAGAGTCCAAATCAACCGGTTTTGGAACTTAGTATTTTTGGTTTTATTATTTCTATATACATATAACACTCATTCATTAATACAGAATAATAATATATATATTAAGGCGGGTCGATTTATTAACCTATATCGCGCCATCGATTTTTCGATAGGTTTGAGGTTAAGGAAAAAAAAGTTCCACTACGCCTACCCAAAAAAATAATTTTGAGTTTTTTGAAATTTTTTTTCGGTTATTTTTAAGGTTCTTTTAATGACCTACTTAAAAAATTTTCATTTGACTTAAAAATTTTCATTTTGAGGAGTGTTTTGGTGAAAAAAATAACTTTTCCGCCATTTTTTTTAAGGGTTTCTTCAAAAACGTGCAAAAGTGTTGCCGATGAAAACGGATTTGTCTCCCACTTAAAATTATGCGATAAAAACGTTGGCATTAACAGTTTAAAAAAAAAATAATTTTTTTTTGTTTTTGAGACTTGTTTTGGTCGAAATCGATTTTTTTCATTTTCAAGGCTCCAAATCATTTTTTATGTATATGTTTCCGTTAGACCCACCAATAAATATACCAAAATGGGCAGAGGACGAGCTGATTTGATTTAGCCATGTCCGTCTGTCCGTCCGTCCGTCTGTCTGTTTGAACGCAAACTAGTCCCTCAGTTTTTTAGATATCTCGATGAAAGTTGGCATACAGATGTATACTGGCATTATAGGAGATATATGTCAGATCCGGTAGGATCGGACCACTATAGCATATACTCCCATATAACCGATCGTTCAGATAAAAGGTTTATTGCCATTTCTCCCTCATTTTTAGAGATTAAAGCATGAAACTTGGTTTAATTGACCATTAAAAATGTGTTCAAAAAATTATCAAATTGAAATTAAAACATAAAACTTTTGAACTAGTTTGAACTATTTATTGAAATTATGAAAATGTGTGAGGAGCTTGAGATTCTGGCTGACAGGAATGATGCCCGAAAATTCTATGAAAAGATCCGGCGGATGACGGAAGGTTTTAAGACCGGGGCAAGCTCCTGTAAGGACAATAATGGCGACCTGGTAACCGACGTACAAAGTGTACTTAAATTATGGAGGGAGCACTTCTCCTCACTGCTAAATTGCGAGGGAGGCGTCGAACCCGATACCCCAATCCCTGACGATGGAAAAGTCGTCCCACCACCTGACTATGATGAAGTGAGGATAGCTATATCCCAGCTCAAAAACAACAAAGCGCCTGGAAAAGACGGACTACCCGCCGAGCTGTTCAAACACGGAGGCGAAGAGCTGGTAAAAAGCATGCATCAGCTCTTATGCAGAATATGGTCAGACGAATGCATGCCTCCGGATTGGAATTTAAGTGTGCTTTGCCCAATCCACAAGAAAGGCGATCCCGCTAACCGCACCAACTACCGCGGAATTAGTCTTCTTAATATCGCATATAAGGTTTTTTCTAGCGTGTTGTGTGAAAGGCTGAAGCCCATCGTAGACAAACTGATTGGACCTTATCAGTGTGGCTTTAGACCTGGTAAGTCTACCATCGACCAGATTTTCACGATACGCCAAATCCTGGAGAAGACCCATGATAAGCCCATCGTAGACAAACTGATTGGACCTTATCAGTGTGGCTTTAGACCTGGTAAGTCTACCATCGACCAGATTTTCACGATACGCCAAATCCTGGAGAAGACCCATGATAAGAGAATCGACACTCACCATCTCTTTGTCGATTTTAAAGCCGCTTTTGACAGCGTAAAAAGGAGTTGCCTGTTTGCCGCCATGTCTGAATTTGACTTCCCTGCAAAGCTTATACGGCTTTGCCAAATGACGTTGAGCAATACCAACCGCACCGTCAGAATCGGGAAGGACCTCTCTGAGCCATTTGAAACCAAACGAGGCTTCAGACAGGGCGACTCCCTTTCGTGCGATTTCTTCAATCTGATGCTGGAGAAGATAATTCGAGCAGCAGAGCTAAACCGCAATGGTACAATCTTTTACAAGAGCGTGCAATTGCTGGCGTATGCCGATGATATTTATATCATTGGCCTTAACAACCGCGCCGTAAGCGCTGCCTTCTCTGGACTGGATAAGGAAGCGAAAAAAGTGGGTCTTGCCGTGAACGAGGACAAGACGAAGTATTTGCTGTCATCAATGAAAGAATCGGCGCACCTGCGCCTTGGCAGCCATGTCACTGTTGATAGTTACAAATTTGAAACTGTGAGGGACTTCGTCTATTTGGGAACCAGTATCAACACCGAAAATAATATCAGTCTAGAAATCCAGCGGAGAATCACTCTTGCCAACAAGTGTTACTTTGGACTGAGTAGGCAATTGAGAAGTAAAGTCCTCTCTCGAAGAACAAAGATCACGCTCTATAAGTCTCTCATCATACCTGTCCTGATGTATGGCTCAGATTCATGGACAATGTCAAGAGAAGATGAGATGGCCCTTGGAGTATTTGAGAGAAAAGTTCTCCGGAAGATTTATGGTCCTTCCCGTGATGCCAACGGCGAGTATCGAAGGAAATTTAACGATGAGCTGTACGAGCTCTACGCAGATCTGACCATAGTCCAGCGAATTAAAGCCCAAAGACTCCGCTGGCTGGGCCATGTTATGCGAATGGACAAAGAAGCTCCAGCACAGAAGGTTTTCCTATCGTCGCCTGAATTCGGCAGCAGAGGAAGGGGGAGGCCTCGACTGAGATGGAAACAACAGGTGGAGGATGACTTGAACTCCCTTGGGGTTTCCAACTGGCGTCGGTTATCGCTAAAAAGGAATGACTGGCGTGCTTTGATACGAAACGGCCAAAATCGCTTAGGCGGCTAAGCGCCAATAAATGATGATGATGAAAATGACAGTTTGCAGTTGTAGTTTACAAAAAAGTGTGAAAAATATGGGAATTCATTTTAAAGTTCAGAGATTTCCTTGCAAATCCTGCCTACAGCTCATTATCGTCGTTCAAATCAATCATCTGAACGTACTCAGTGCAATCAAAATTAATTTTTGGTTTTACGTAGGCACGGAGAGATGGATCAAATAAATTATCCCGAATATATAAAATTTTGTTCAGTGCATAATTCCGAATATGTTTTCGGTCGTCGAAGAGCATGCTGAGTAAAACATTTTCACAATCTGCAAAATAGGAATTATTATCAATTGTGTTGTTGATCACTTTACGTAAATTGTATGGCAAATATTGCGTCCATCGTATGAATTTTCCAAGCAAAGCACTACCGTATACAACCGACTTATAATATTTGACGCTAAAATACATGGGAACGTACACGCATATTATGTATGTTGCCAAGATTTTCAAATTCTTGGATGGAGTGTTGGTTGTAGCGTAAAGACGAAGGATTCTACAGGCTTTTGTGAGCCATCTAGCATGATTTATAGGGCCCGGTGTAATCATAGCCAGTGAAGTTGGATTGTAGCCATTCGAAATAGCATTAGCAATTTTGTATAGATACTTCGCATCCGTTGATAGTTTCTTCTCTTCATCTTCATCCAAGCGTGGTGGCATGTTTTCAAGTGGAATCGCTTCAAAATTCGTAACAACCTGGAAAATATATTGTTGTTGGGAATTTATTTCTCTGTCGCTTATAGGGAAAAGTTAAAAAAAGTGTGATAAGTACCTGTTGGGTATGGCAATTGTGAAGATCTTTTTCAAGTGATCCAGTTGAGGTTCTTGGCCCAGTCGATCGCGATTTTTCCAGTGTTTAATACAAATGACGAAACGACAATTCGTTGAAATGTAGTAAACAAATCCACCAGTGTAATGCTCTGTTCAGTTGCATTTCAAATCATCGCAATATACCTCTGCCCTCCCCAGTGTTTGTAACTTCGCCGTCAGAGCAAATGCCAATTAAATTATCCAGAGGAATCTGCTTTCGCTTCAGCAGAATCATTTTTGCCTGCCATGTTGACATAACCAAGCAATTGGTTGTTCGGCCCTTGTACGACGACTAAATGTGATTCTTTCTTCATTTCCGAATAGTAAGTTTCGCCAACTTTTATTTGAGTCAATGCGTCGTCTTTTCGACCGTCAAACGAAAATGCTTTCAAACACCCTGTTTTGCGTTGGCGGAGAACATCCAATCTAAGTTTTCTCCTTTCCCTGTCTACTTTGTTTTTGTCACAAACAATGGTTCGGCCGTGTTTATCTCTCCATCCAATGACTTCAAACAAAGCTGATGCTAGGCAAGATGCAACTCTGCTTGTCACGCCCAATGTATCGCACATCATTGCAAACTTTGGTATACTGTATCTTGGAGAATAATGTGATTCGGTCGATGTATGAGCCACATCCATTGGAGTATCACCTTGCAAATCTGAGGGAGTTGGCTGATACGTTACATCTACGGTTAATGCCAATGATGGTTGTATTGTAAACACTTCTGTCTCTGAAGGATCCTCAACAACAGGTATTGATAGTGTTCTATCGTTGTGCTGGTCAAAAACAGTTACAAGATTTGTTAGCAGCGGGCATTTGCATTTTGCGATGAAAAATATTTTCTTTGTACCGCCAACGAAACTTTCAAGTTTTTCCAAATATCGTCCGGCCCTTGACATTTCCTTGTATTTGTCAAGTAATGCATGTAGTTTTTTTGTGATGGCTCTTTTATCCAATAAATCAATATTCAGTTTGCTCCAAATTTCTATAAGTTTGTCGTAAACATTTGGTGTGAATGCCTTATATGTGAATATTTTATTTGTCTGTCATTGATCTGATCGGCCAAAAAAAGTGAAACTTCAGAATATCGAATGCAGTTGGCAAAGAAAGTTCATCCAGATCCCTTGCTGGACCGAATAGTTCCACATTATGAGAAAGTAAGTTGCCTAACGAGGGTGCTGACGTTGATGCTTCTTCTACTTCGCCCTCATTTTGCTCTACATTTCTTGATGATGATGATGCTCCTTCGTCCATATTGTGTTTCTTATGCCAATAATATATTTTGAACGAATGTGTAGATATAATAAACTTTTTTGAAAACCGCAATAATTAAACTACTTTATGTCGAAGTAAAAAATCCGGATTGACAAAATCGTTTAAATAGAACGGAATAGTAAAACTTGTTTTGAAAAAAAAACCATTTTTAAATTTAAGTGAAGTTAAGCTTTGAACTCGCAATCTTCAGTTTTTATTGTGCTACTTAAACGAGGGATGTAGGGTAGAGGGGGGCACATTCGCCACTGGGGCATATATGCATGAGCTGCAGTAAATCGACAGTAATGGTGAGTTCATCTTTTTACAAACAGGTAGAAAGTTTTTTCGTTGACAAGCCGATTATGTACTCGTGGTTCCAAGGTCATGATCATTATTACAAACGCAAAACAGTTTTCAACTGTATATAAACTACTAACTACTAATGGCGGCGATATACCAACAGGTCATCATAACCTCTAACGAGACTTTTAGCCGAGCTTCTCTTTCCAACTTGTGGTGTGTTGCTTTTGAGTTTTTCCTACAAGTTGGCGGGACCTACAGTTTTTTGCCGACTCCGAACGGCACTTGCAAAGCAAATGAATTTTTTGCTGAGAAGCTTCTCATGGCAGAAATACACCCGGAGAGTTTAGAAAAATTCTTTTTCTAAATAATTTTTGATGTTACTTTTGCCGGGCATCGAACCGACACGACTTGGTGTAGAAGGCCGAACACTTAACCGCTACACCACGGCGGCCGCCAACTGTATATATTATTAAATAATTTGTCTCAACATATTGCAGATATATAACAATTATGCTAAGAGACGCCTACCCCTTGCCTCTAGCATTCATTAAAAAAGGCTGTTAAACAATCAGCAATGGGGAGTTATGAAAAAAGATATCTTATATGAACAATTGGTTCTAACGGTAACATATACATAAAAAATGATTTGGGAGAAATGGCAATAAACCTTTTATCTGAACGATCGGTTATATGGGAGATATATGCTATAGTGGTCCGATCCTACCGGATCCGACATATATCTCCTATAATGCCAGTATACATCTCTATGCCAAATTTCATCGAGATATCTAAAAAACTGAGGGACTAGTTTGCGTTCAAACAGACAGACAGACGGACGGACGGACAGATGGACATGGCTAAATCAACTCAGCTCGTCCTCTGCCCATTTTGGTATATTTATTGGTGGGTCTAACGGAAACATATATGTACATAAAAAATGATTTGGAGCCTTGAAAATGAAAAAAATCGATTTCGACCAAAACAAGTCTCAAAAACAAAAAAAAATTTTTTTTTAAACTGTTAATGCCAACGTTTTTTTCGCATAATTTTAAGTGGGATAGCAACTACGAGACAAATTCGTTTTCATCGGCAACACTTTTGCACGTTTTTGAAGAAACCCTTAAAAAAAATGGCGGAAAAGTTATTTTTTTCACCATAACACTCCTCAAAACCCCAAAAATATTTTTTTTTTTCAAAAAACTGTTATCGGCAAAGTTTTTAGCGGACAATGTATGTATGAAAATTTTTAAGTCAAATGAAAATTTTTTAAGGTCATTAAAAAAACCTTAAAAATAAACGAAAAAAAATTTCAAAAAACTCAAATTTTTAAGGCTCGAAAATTATTTTTTTGGGTAGGCGTAGTGGAACTTTTTTTTCCTTAACCCCAAACCTATCGAAAAATCGATGGCGCGATATAGGTTAATAAATCGACCCGCCTTAACAAACATATTTTAATATATGAAAAGTAGTATACATAGACAAGTTTTACACACAGACGAAGGCTCTGGTCTCATGATAAACAACAGCAAGTTCGATGCACACTTATCATGAGCGACATTGCAATTATCGTTCCTAGAATAATTGAATAGTTTCTTTTTTTGGAAAATATTAAATTTCTTGTTAAATATGTATATAAGAAAGTTCGACACGCAGATAGATTGGATTTTACCCAAATTTGGAGTTCCCTAAATGTTTTATTTACTTTAAGAGCCGTTTTCACCGTGGCTGGTTAACTTACGCTCCCCCGATTTCCAATTTTCATTTTGAGTTAACTGCCCAACGTTGGTGAGTTAACCTGTGGCCAGATATGAGAATAAAGTTAAAATACAAGTAAATAACTTAAATACAATTGCGAATCCATAGTTAACTGTGAAACTTAAGTTAACCTGCCTCTGTGAAATCGGGTCTGTGGGGCATAATCGTGAACAGATACTTCGACCTGCGAAATTTTTCGAGAAAATTAGTTTTGCCTCCTAACACGTCTCGTAATTTATTTGAAACTTTAGGAAAAATCCAGTATTAATCCTTTTGAACAGCATTGATCCCCGCCTTTCAAGTGATATGTGACCTTGAACATTCAACATGAGTTTTTCCCACACGATTCTAAACCACTCTAATGCGGGTATTCATCTTAAACCTTCGAAAAGTTTTGCGAATAGTCGATTGATACAATAGTTTGAAAAGCCCTAGTTTAGAAATAGCTTTCCGTTAGAAGGTTTTGCATAAATGAAGATTTGTATATTTAATTTTAATATCTTTGTTATTTTTATTATACTTTTAGGTATATGCCATATTAACGCATGGCATTTTTTCCGGACCGGCAATTTCTCGTATTAACAACGCATGCTTTGAAGCTGTAGTTGTAACTAACACCATACCACAAGATGGCCACATGAGGGACTGCCCCAAGATTCAGGTTCGAGCACATTTTCCATTTGTATTTACACGTTATATTTTTTTTTTTTTTTTTTGTTATTGCAGTGTATTGATGTATCGATGATGTTTGCTGAAGCTGTAAGAAGGACACATAATGGCGAAAGTGTTTCGTATCTTTTTTCAAATGTTCCATATTAAGATGTGTATAAAGTTATATTTTATTAAAAGGCAATAAATAGTTCTTTTCAAACATAAACGGTAAATTTTTGTTAGTGGGCCGGCGAAACATAAAATATCCGGGTGGGTAATTTTACAAACCGGAAAACAGCCCCTAATTTTGACTTTTTCCGTTTTTCTTATAAAAATATAACAATATACTGTTTTCTTTTCTGATTGACTTTTTCCGTTATTCTTATAAATATATATATATACTAGCTGACCCCGCAGACTTCGTCCTGAATAAAATAGATTTTTTTTCAATCAGCAGCATTCGTCGCGAATAGACGTGTCTTCTGCTGCGCTCTATGTTTTCTTAAACTTGCGCTTTCGTCTTTCATCTAATGTTGTATAACAATTAAATTATAACTAAAATTACAATTTTACAATTAAAATTGTGTTGTGAGACATTGCTCTTAGTTTTTTCTATGGTTTAATATTCTTTTACTTATTTGCAATATTATGCCTTGTTTTTGTGGCCATCGAGTGGATCGCGCGCAAACTTCAGTGCAATGTGATAAGTGCAGAGAGATTTACCATTTCAATTGCGTTGTTGGTAGCTTGCCAGCCGACTTAAACAATCTTAATAATGCTGACAATATTTACATTTGTGGTCTGTGTGCTCCAGCTTCACCTAACTCTTCTTTACAACAACAACATGATGAGTCTATTAGTTCTCATAACTCTTCGTTACAACAACAACAAGCTACTCTTGTACAAGTGCCTGATATGTTAACAGCTAATTTTGCTGAGTTGAAAGTTTTTAACTCTCAACTTCTTTTTGCTATGTCTGTTTTGCAAAAAGATAATGAGTGCTTGCGAGAAAAAACTGATTCTCTTCATGCTGTGGTTCGTGACTTGCAATGTAAGCTCACTGAGAACCATTCTACTTTGTCTCACTTGCTCGCGCTCTCTGTCGTTGCTACTATTTCTAGTGCTGTACCGGTTACTAATGATGTTGCTTCGAAACTTTCTTCGCCAACTCCGGTTGCTGATGACAACTCGGATGCAGTTATGGGTAACCCGAATGAATGGAAAACAGTTCGAAATAATAAGAATAATAATCGAAGAAATAAAAGTAAAAATAAAAATAAATTTCAAACCAACAATGCTGATGCTGTCGCTGGCGCAAGTTCAATTCCTGGAAGTGCCATAAGTAATAATATTGCAGACATACCGAATGTCGACATTTTACCCATCCAGACATCCATTAACAATAATTCATCCCACGAGCTTATTGCTGATGCTGCCGAAATTGTTGATACGGGCAGTTGACAGAGGTATTACGTAGGGGGCGCAGAAATATTAACGATAATATAAGGAATCAAGCCCGCATTATTGGTACGAATAATTGCACTGATCTTGATGTTGCCGATCGCTATAAATGGCTTCATATATCCTCTTTCTCACCATCTGTATCAGAGGATAATATCAAGGATTATGTAGCTAGACAAATATTGATTGATGCAAAATTACTATCTTGTACCAAACTTGTAAAAAAAGATGTTCCGCTATCTACTCTGAATAGAGTCAGCTTCAAGTTGGGAGTTCCAGAGTCATCGTATGAGAAGCTATTATCCCCGGATCTTTGGCCGGTGAACGTAATGGTTAAGCCTTTCCAGTTTTTTCGAAAGGCTCAACGAAAGCCGCAAATGGCGTAATAAGGCGTGACAATCATCCTATTAATAGAAAGTGTGGGTTGAAAATTTATTTTCAAAACCTGTCTGGCATGCGGACAAAAGCTGACCTTGTGTACAATTTTAGTGCGCAGCTTGATTATGATATTTTCGTATTCGTGGAAACATGGCTAAACGAAAAATTTTTTGATTCCGAGTTTTTTAACTCCAACCTTTTTAATGTTTTTCGCAAGGATCGCGATGCAAGAAAAACTGGCTGCAGTCGAGGCGGCGGTGTTTTAATTGCCGTCAAACGTGAGTTTTGTGCTTCTTAGTGCAACTAAAAAACGATGATTCCTTGTTGGACCAGGCCTGCGTATGTTTAACTGGCACCTCTTCGCAAGGTTCTCTGTTTGTTATGGCTTCATATGTACCACCTTCGAGTGCATTTGAGTTATACAAGGCGCATGCAGATAATATTGTTTCGTTAGCTTTAAGTGATTTAAGTGATAACCATCTTTGTGTACTTGGTGATTTTAACCTTTGCAATGTCAATTGGTCTCCCAGCTTATCTAATAATGGTCTTACACCTTCTAATATTTCGGCAAATCATGAATTGTACCTTATTGATAATTTATTGAGCTTAAATTTATTTCAAATCAACAATATTGTTAATTCTCTAAAAAGACTTTTAGATCTGGTATTTATGAGTGACAACATTAATTGTGAGGTGATGGAGTGTCTGAATCCTATTACGCCTAGTGACAGGCATCATTTGCCTCTGATTATTACAGTTAATTTTTATAGTTTTGCTTCGGAGAATTTTGATAGTAGTGTTTCTTTTAATTTCAATTCATTTGATTTCTCACTCTTTAATGACTGTTTATCTCAAATTAACTGGGAGGGGCTTGATACCGCCAATAGCTTCCGCATTTTCAAAACTATATTGTACAATCACTGCCTGGATTGGATTCCGGTTCGAAGAAAAAGGCCCTACAACCCAGCAAACACAGGCTCTAACGTTAGAGAAATACTGTAGTTTTACATTAGAATTCTAATCGAAATTGAGATTAGAGAACTAGGTTGGAAGTCGATTGGAGAACGATTAGAGAAACACTAGCATTGTGAAGATGCGTTTATTGTCAAAGTTATCGATTATTTTTATGGCGTGCGACTCATCCTTAGTGTTATACCAAAAAAATTAAATCGTAAAAGTTGAGTGACAAAGCAAATTTCCTAAAGTGTTAAAATAAGTAAGTCTAAATGAATAAAAAAAAGTTAAAGAGGGAGAGTGAGGAGATAGTGAATATGCTATTTGATTGGCATCGAAAAGAACCCGCATCTGCTGCCATACCTCCTATAGAGGAAAATCCAAATCATGCAGAAACAAGCAGCTGCAGCCACCCATGTGAAGATTTTCAAGAAACAAGGACTGACGACAGTGTAGAGACCGATACTGATACGGATGATAGTGCAGCAGATAGTTCAGATACGGACTTGAGACAAGAACTGATAGACTGGGCTGTAGATTTTAGCATAACGGGTGCTGCAACAGATGCTTTGTTAAAAATTTTGCGGAAACGTTATTCAGATCTTCCATCGTGTTCTAGGACTCTGAAAAGCACTCCAAAAACTGCACCAAATATACAAATGGGTTCGGGTGAATACGTTCACTATGGTGTAAAAAATTCTCTTATCGACTTTTTACGAATTAATGATTTTGATGATGTTTGTTTGGATTTGAACTTTAACATTGACGGACTTCCTTTGGCCAAAAGTTCTAGTTTGCAGATATGGCCAATTTTAGTTAATGTAAACGGGTCGGAAGATATAAGGGTTGTTGGAGCTTATTGCGGAGAAAGTAAATCAGCGAGTGCTAGCGTTTTTCTTACTGAGTTTATTGAAGAATTGGTACTTTTAATGGAAAATGGACTACTTTTTAACGATAAGCTTTATTCTGTGACTTGCCGAGCTTTTATATGTGACGCACCAGCACGAGCATACGTCCTTGGTATTAAAAGTCATTCTGGTTACTTGTGCTGCCCAAAATGCACCCAAAAAGGGCAGTTGATAAATCATAAAATAGTGTTCTTGAAAGAAAACTGTGCACTTAGAACAGATTCAGACTTCCGCTCACGGGTAGATAAAGGCCATCATGTTGTTTCGGAACCAATTGTGATTGAAAAACTTCCAATAGACATTGTTAAAACATTTGCTTTGGACTATATGCATGTGGTCTGTCTTGGAGTTACTAAAACTTTATTGTCGGCTTGGGTAAAGAAGCGCAAAAAGCCTTATTCACTTCAAACTCAGCAAATACAGTTACTAAATACAAGACTACACATGTTATACAGCCAAGTTCCGAGAGAATTTGCTAGACGCCCACGATCCTTAAAAGAACTTGAGAGATTCAAAGCAACCGAATTGAGGTCGTTCTTACTCTATACGGGAATATTTTTATTGAAAGAAGTTTTGGACCCAGTAAGATACAGTCACTTTCTGTTTTTTTCTCTAAGTATTAGAATTCTTTTGAATGAAGTTTACAGCAATAAATACCTGGACTGTGCAAGAGGAATGTTGGGCAAATTTATAGAGCTTCTACCTCAGTATTACGAGGAAGATTTTTCCACCTTTAATTTTCATTGCTTAACACATCTAGCAGATGATACGTCACATTTTGGATCTCTGGAAACTTTTAGTGCCTTTAAGTTTGAAAATTATTTATCAAAACTTAAGAGAAAAATAAAGAAGCAGAACCATGTCGCTGCACAAGTATATAATCGCTTGGTTGAAGAAAGCATGTGTTCAAAAAAGAAAGTAGATTCATTTCCAGAGCTAAAGACAGGAAGTTTTAAAAATGGGTCCCTAAAATTTGTAGAGTGTCCAAAATTTTACTTTTCCCCAAAAAGCACCTGACAACCGTTATTTGGTAATGGACAAAATTTATAAAATAGAGGCCATTAATAAAAATGTCATGCTTTTGGGTAAAGAAGTATTGAATTTGGAAGATTTTTTTGAGACACCGTTACGGTCAGGATGCCTAAATATAAAATCAACTCGGAATTTGCAATTTTCAACTCAAATAGTTCAGCATAAGCTTCAGGAAGTTTCAGCAAAAATGATAAAGTTTAACTCCTACGATAGTTGTTTCCATTTTTTTGCACCTTTTCTTCATTAACTTTTACCTATTTACTGCATTCGCGTGTCAAAATCCATAGAACAATCATTTTGATTTTATCGAAACTATAATAGATTAAAAGAGACATTGATTTTTTTCACAGACAGACTAAGACAGACCATGGATTTCAACCGATTTTTTGGAGATGCCGCGGAAAACAGTTCTGTAACAAAAAAGGGTAAATATTTTAAATTTAATATTCAAAGTAATAAAAATATCTAAAGACCTCTTTTTCAGATCTTGAAGAGTTCGGAAACAAAATTGTAGAGCAAATGAAAGCTTCGGAACAAAGAATACTGAAGGGTAAAAATTACCTATACTTACATATTTTTATTTATTAACAGTTAATATGTTTTTATCCTACAGAAATAGAACATAATCAACACTCTGTAAAGAGGACTATGACTCGCATCTTACAGGAGACGAAGCAGAGTACAAATCATAGTAAATCGAGAAAAAGTGAGGTGCTACTAAAAACTCCTTTCGTTGATTTGGACAACTTCGAAAAGGAAGTGCAGGAGCATGGCAGCAAATATGACAACCTGGTAATATATATTCAAAACATTTCAGTTAAACAGTTGACTACTGACAGGACTACCTAATACCTATCACTGACAAAACAACTACCAAATTACTGTCTTTTTTGCAACTCCAGAGTTTCATTACTATACCCCGCCATCTTACCAAATTCAAATATTTATAACCACACCCATACAAAATTTTAATTAAAGCCTTACAACAATGTATATTTTTAGAAAGATGAATTATCCACCGTAATGGGACATACCGCGGAAAAGTTCCTAAGGAATGCTTGGCGAAAGATTTTGACAGATGCTGTTGCGCAGCAGGTTTGTTGGAAAGGAACCAAGGAAAAAAAGGCAGTAAGAGCACTCAGTGTGACGTCTGCTCTAAAAAGTATAATGATTTCAAATTTGATATTTTACATAACTAATACATGGCCTTTATATTTAGAAGCGTTTTCGTCAAAATTTCCGCACGCAACAGATGCAGACTTCGAGCGAACATCCATAGGGTTCTTTCAGCATGCCAAAGGACGATATACAAAAAAAAAAGCATACACAGAGAACAAAACTACTGAATAAATAATAATTAAGTTAAAGTTGGATTATTAATTTTTGTTTAGTTTATGTACCTACGCATGAATTGTGCCTTATTTTTAAGTATTATTTAAATGTCAAACGAAGACAACAAAGCTGGACTGAATAATTATTAATTTATGAAATAGATTTAGAATTTTGGTTTAGTTTATGTACCTATGAATTGTGCCTTATTTTTTAATTTTTAAGCCTTTATTTGGTTGTGATACTGCACATATGTTTATGAAAGTTTACATATTAGCATAAAATCGTTTATAAAATCCTTGAGCTGTGAATTAAGACTTTATTTTTGAAACGTAACTGAATACATATATATTTACATATATATGCATGTAAATTTAAATTTTAGAATGTTATTTACATCATGTTTATAAATAAGCTTAAAAGACGTAAGAAGTATTTGAAATGATAATAGAAACAAAATAAAATTGAACTAAAATAATTCGATTTATTTTCATTTCAGTTTGAATTTTCTCATTAGAAACCAATTAGAATTTCACGTTAGAATTCGATTCGAAAACTAGCCTTTTTCTCGATATCGAGAACTAAGTCCCCTTTTTGTGGAGAACGCTATAATTCGCGACAGTTTTTCGAGTCGTTTTCTAACGTTCTACCTTAGAGAAATACATTAGAATTCGAGTCGTTTTCTAATCGTCCTCCAACCTAAATGTTTGCTGGGAAATTACCGTGGTACTCAAGGGACCTAAAGAAACTGAAGAACCTTAGAAACAAATATTTCAAAAACTTCAAAGACACAAAGAATCATTTGTTCTTTATTAAATACAAGTTCTATCTTAGAAGCTTTAATAATTTGGATAAGTTTTTATATACCAATTACATTCGTAACATTGAGTCAAACATTAAATCGAACCCGAAATCATTCTGGAACTATATTAAGTCAAAAAAGTGCTGTGCCAATGTACCAACAGGAGTCTTTCTTGAGAGTAATTCAGCGAATTCCCCGACTGAAACAGCCAATTTGTTTGCGGAGTTTTTCAAATCAAATTTCGACCCAGAAGACAATAGTAGTCAAATTTTTGATATCCCGAAGAGTCAGGACTGTGCTATTAACTTTGGAACGCTATGTCTTTCTTCTGAGGATATTAGTAAGGCTATCCTTAAGATAAAATCCTCCTCTCGGTCTGATGTTGATGGTTTGTGTCCAGTTGTGCTAAAGTGTTGTCCGGGTCTAATATATCCGTTAAGACTGATTTTTAATAAATCCTTGTCTTCTGGGACGTTCATCAGTGATTGGAAAATTACTTCAATTACCCCTGTCTTTAAAAAAGGCAACAAGAATGATGTTCGCAACTACAGGCCCATTTCCAAGCTGTCTACTATTTCCAAGATTTTTGAGCATGCCGTCAATGCAAAGCTGAGTTTTGCTGTTAAATCTCTTATTTCTCCCTATCAACATGGATTTGTCGCTGGCAGATCAACCGTGTCTAATCTTGCGGTCTTTAGTGAATACTGTGTTGAGTCATTTACTGCAGGTTTTCAAGTGGATTGCATCTACACAGACTTCTCTAAAGCTTTTGATAGGGTCTCCCATAGGGTTTTATTAGGGAAACTTGCTTTTCTTGGTTTTCATTCCTCATTTCTGCGATGGATTGCCTCTTATTTATTTAACAGGCAATGTGTTGTTAATATTGACGGTGTATCCTCCAGGCCCTTTGTTGCCACCTCTGGAGTTCCCCAAGGTAGTATACTAGGACCGTTATTTTTTATCCTTTTTATCAATGACATTGGTGACTGCTTCTCGTTCGCCAAGTGTTTGCTTTACGCTGATGACTTAAAGTTATTTTCTGCAATTAAGGGGCCTGATGATGCCTTAAGATTGCAAAATGACCTTGACAAACTATCGCTGGTGTGAGCAATTTCATCTTTCTTTGAACCCGGCTAAATGTTTCCACATGACTTATGCGAAAGCAACCAATACAATATACACGACTTACAAAATTTCAAACTGTGAGCTTCAGTGTGTTAGTGAGATAAAAGATCTTGGTATTATCTTTGATAGTAAGTTTTCTTTTACCAATCACGTAAACTTTGTTACTGCTAAATCATACTCTATGCTTGGTTTTGTTAGGCGTAATACTTTAAAATTCTCAGATCCGTATACGATAAAACTATTATTCACGTCTTTTGTTAGGTCACATTTGGAATATGGGGTTTTTATTTGGAGGCCAAGCCAGCAAACAGCGATAAATAGAATTGAGCGTATACAGAAGATCTTTCTTAAATATGCTCTCCGAACTCTTAATCTCTCTGAACCAATGCCTTCCTACTCTGCTCGTCTCTTGCTATTAAACCTTAAGTCGTTGCTGGATCGTAGATCTATTATCTGCCTTAGCTTCGCTTATAACATTATTAATGGGTTTGTTGACTGTCCGTTCTTGCTGGAACGGTTTCGATTTAATGTTCCTCAACGTTCTCTCCGGAATTTTTATCCTTTTTATGGAGATAATCTTAAAACTAACTATGCCTGTAATGCCCCTATTGCTCGTGTTATACGTGAGTTTAACACACTGAGCATTAGAGTTCCTCTGGACTTTTCACTACCTAGGTCTGAATTTTTAATTATTTTAAACTCTGCTTTCTAAGTTCTCCGAACTTTGAAAATATTTGTATTGTATCATACTTTATTTAAGTACTATTTTACACACTTTATTTAAGTACTATTTTATATCTTCTAGTCTGTAAGGATTTATTCCATTGACTTAACAAATAAATGAAATGAAATAAATGAATTCATTTCAAAAATTCCCCATTACGCCCGTAATCGAAAAAATGAAAAGGTGTCACGTTCCCACTTCCCATAACTCGACCTATTTTTGTGACAGTGGTATTGATATCGTATATCTCCATACCAATTCACATTTTTAGAGATATTAAACATTTAAGACGTGCCACGCCTGCAAAAATCGTTGTAGCATGTGTCCAATTTTTTGATATTAGAGTACTCCAGTAGTAATCCTTGGTATACCTCATCGGACCACCTTCAGCTTTTTGAAAGTCGATCATTGCTCATGCCTTATCGACGAAAATCACGACACTATCGCTCTGGCAATATATACTCCAAGCAGTAACAACATTGGAGTACATTGCAAATTACTCTGACTGTAGGTACTCCATGGAGTAGCAGAAACAAAGCGAAGGTTGGAGTAGGTGGTCCAGTCCTAGGACATCGCGATGTTAATTGGAGCACAATTTTTATATGAAAAGGGATTACATTTGTAGTACTCTGATGCTCCAATTGGAGTACTCTTTGGATACCTTTCATTTGGTACCCATATTGTCCAAACACTTTCTAGGGTCACACCTGGTTCACATTTTGGTGGATATCTCGGAGACCGGCTCCCATGTGGAATTATCAACACCTGATACCCATATCGTACAAACAATTCCAGGGGTTATACCTGGTCCACATTTTGGTCGATATCTCGGAAACGGGTTCCTACATGGGACTTGAAACAAAATCCCATAAAAACCCTTGTTAACACCTTTCATTTGATACCCATATCTTAGAAATACCTTCTTTTTCTCCAGGGTTTGGCGTTTGCTCTTAACGAAACTGTAATTCTCTAACTTGCCTTTAACGCATTTCCATATTTTCAATATTTCGCACCAAATAAAGCGCCACAAACTCAAAAGACATTTTTATTTCAACTTAAATTTTTTATTTTCTCTTAAACACTTTTAAACACCATCAAATTAATCCGCGATAACTAGCTACAATAAAAGTGTTAGCGGAAACAGCTGATCGAGCTTATCGACTTTTAGTGTGGTTAACACTTAGAGAATAGGGAAAAGCGATAAAAATGGCGTTAAACAGAATTAACGCTAACACTTGGCGATAAAATAGTTAGGGAATCGACCTACTGGTCCACATTTTGGTCGATATCTCGGAAACGGGGTCCCATATGGGACTTTGAACCACTTTCTATTAAAACCCTCATCAACACCTTTCATTTGGTAACCATATTGTGCAAACACTCTTTAGGGTCACACCTGTAGGTCGATTCCCTAACTATTTTATCGCCAAGTGTTAGCGTTAATTCTGTTTAACGCCATTTTTATCGCTTTTCCCTATTCTCTAAGTGTTAACCACACTAAAAGTCGATAAGCTCGATCAGCTGTTTTCGCTAACAATTTTATTGTGGCTAGTTATCGCGGATTAATTTGATGGTGTTTAAAAGTGTTTAAGAGAAAATAATAAATTTAAATTGCAAAAAAATGTCTTTTGAGTTTGTGGCGCTTTATTTGGTGCGAAATATTGAAAATATGGAAATGCGTTATAGACAAGTTAGAGAATCACAGTTTCGTTAAGAACAAACGCCAAACCCTGGCGAAAACCTAAACGCTTGGCGAGTGGTTAAAAGTTAGGGAATCGGGGTACTGGTCCACATTGTGGTCGATATCTCGGAAACGGGTTCGGACATTGGACTCAGGGTTGCGTGATTTCAATTAATTATGGATTTCAAATCCACTTTCAATTCAAAGATACTTTTTATTTGTGATTTGAATCTAAACCAATTCAAAGATAAATTTTATTTGTGAATTGAATCTCAACCAATTCAAAGATAATTTTTATTTGTGGATTGAATATCAACCCATTCAAAGGTACTTTTTATTTGTGATTTGAATCTGAACCAATTCAAAGATAATTTTTATTTCTGATTTGAACTTTCAACTAATTCAAAGATAAATTTTATTTGTGAATTGAATCTCAACCAATTCAAAGATAATTTTTATTTGTGAATTGAATGTCAACCAATTCAAAGATAATTTTTATTTGTGATTTGAACTTTTATCCAATTCAAAGATAATTTGTATTTGTGATTTGAACTTTCAACCAATTCATTTGTGATTTGAATCCTGAAACAAATCAAAGATACTTTTTTTTTGTAAGAAACTTATGACTTGATAAGTGTTACAGCTTATTCTCGTTTGCGACGTTGATGGGTTTACCGAAGTACAATCGCATGTCTGACCAACTATTCGAAAAAAGAGTACTAATAAAGCTAATTCAAAACTGTTTGGGAAATCCTGAATTACCAAATTAGAACCTTAAAATAAATAATACATATGTATGTCCTTGATTACTGAATACTACTTCTATTATTGTCGTTGATTTGTCTGACTTGTTTGACTATATTTGTACATAAAGAAAATGTACTGAATTTTATTAATATTTGGGCAATTCACAAGAGTCTCGTATTCGTCTATCGTTGTATGTTTCCATGGTTTCCAAAATAAATTTTTTGAAAAATAGACAAATAGCACGAAATAGTAGACTTTGTGAATTGCGAAATTGTTTTTAACAAAAAGAAACTATTCAATTATTCTAGGAACGATAATTGCAATGTCGCTCATGATAAGTGTGCATCGAACTTGCTGTTGTTTATCATGAGACCAGAGCCTTCGTCTGTGTGTAAAACTTGTCTATATATACTACTTTTCATATATTAAAATATGTTTGTGTATATTAAAATATGTATTGTGTATACCATTTTGGGTAAAATTTTGTATGTGGAGAAGTATGCTTCATTCTAAGATTTTTTAAAGGCAACACCAATGTATGCCGTTTGAGATGGTTTATTAAGTTGCCAAGTTTATGTTGAAAAGATTATTTTGGCAAGTAAGACTATGCGACAAAATCGAAAACACCGAGAAAGCTCGGTCACCCAGGTACTTTGTTCCATGTATTTTCGCTCTCTCCCACTTGGCATGAATCAACTCAAAAATTGAGAAGTACATAGCGTTACACTAATATAGAAAGGCCCTAACTCATTTTTTATTTTCAATCAAGTTGGTGATGGATTTTTATTAATAACTTTTGAACGAAGCTTCACTAAAATCTTAGTACTATACTATATTGTAGTTAATTATTTTGTGTTTTCGAACAAGCCATCGTTGCTATGGTTTACTTTAAATTCAGTTTTTTCGAGTAATTTTTCGAACTAAGAAAATCTGAGTTAGGGCTTTTCTCTATATTAGGGTAACGATAGGTATCTGTAGTTTGGTTCAAGATCAAGTCACAAATAAAAATTATCGTTGAATTGGTTGAAAGTTCAAATCACAAATAAAAATTATCTTTGAATTCGTTGAGATTCAATTCACAAATAAAAGTTATCTTTGAATTGGTTGAAAGTCGTTATACACTGTATACAGTTGGATATTAGTTGTTTTACGTTTCTCTCTAAATGAGGTATATAATATTCTTGTTTTATTGCGTGCATGGTTTTTTGTAAACCCATGTGTCCGAAGTTGTGCGCGGTTCTTGTTCCATGCTTTTTGGGACAGCCAATAAGTCCTGCCCATCAATATGTTTGTAGATTAGTTCATTTTTCATCTTAAAATCCCCATACTATTTATTTTTTAAAAACTCAGCAACCGCTTTCAACATTTCATCTTTACATTGTGCGTTTCGAAGTTGTGCTCGTGTCTCTGACGCTACAATCATCGTAGAGTACCGGCTAAGACTGTCTACATGTCGCATTCTGCTACTTGCGCGATGTTCCATATTGAAAGAAAAATCCTGTAAATGCATTAACCACTGAACGGCTTGTCGAGGAATGTCCTTCTTGCTTGCGGTTTGCTTAAATGCTGCACAGTCGGTTACTAGATCAAAAGTGATACCTAGCAGGTAATGCCGCAACTTCTTCGTAGCCAAATAAGCAGCTTTCACCTTTAAGAAATAACTATGAAGGGCCTCCTCTTGCTTCGTGGTCTTTTTGCTAAAGAAATATACCGGGTGCCATTTGTTATCATGCATTTGCAGCAACGTTGCGGCAAACCCACTCTTAGAAGCATCAATGTGCAACTGTGTCCTAGCCTTGTAATTAAAAATTTGCAATACTGGCTCTTGCATTAGCGCCGACTTCAACTTATCAATGGCTTCTAACTCTTCATTCCCAATTTGGAATACAACATTTTTTTTTAGTATGTTTGTTAAGGGTCTAGCCAAGATCGCATAATGTTCTATAAACTTACGAAAATATCCAGTGAGCCCCAGAAAAGCTTGTAGTCCTCAAACATTTTTCGGCACAGGAAAATTTTGTACAGCTTTAATTTTTTCCTGTCCCGGCCACACAAGTCCGTCTTCAATTTCATGACCAAGAAAAACAATTTTTCTCTTTAAAAACTTACATTTCGCCCAGTTAATCTGCAGCCCGAATTTCTGAGCTTGACCAAGTACCGTTCTCATATTCTCTAAACATTCTTCAGCCGACTTTCTAAAAGTAACTATGTCATCTACATACATCTCCATCACACCTACATTAACCAATTGCCTGAAGACATACGCAATAAACCGTGCGAAAACTGCAGTTGAATTGCAAAAACCAAAGGGTGTCTTGTTAAATTCAAACAGTCCCTCTCTGGTCACGAATGCAGTGAAATTGCGGCTTTGTTCTTCAACTTCAGCGTGAAAAAACCCATTCTTCAAGTCCATAACCGTATAATATTTGGCAGCCTGCAACTTTCCTATCACATCTTCTACAACTGGTACCGGAAATCTATCTTTCAGCACCAAAGTATTTAGCACAGTCTATGAGAGCCATCTTTCTTTTTTGCCAAAACTATCCTGCTAGCAGGAGTGTATTGGGGTGTGGTTGCTGTGTGACCTTGCCCAATCCCGACTCTTGCGTCCTCGTTCGTACACTCTGGGCAACGTGAGCTATCTAGGCTCGTGGCAGAAAGAGAGGGAGCCCCGGTGGGGCCACTCTGACATACTTGGTTTAAGGGCTCACCGAGGTCTTTTGCGCAATGAAAATAAAAAGTACAAAGCCTCGGGTGAGAACCCCCTTTAATGTTGACGACCCGGCAAAACGAATTATGGACTACGAGAAGGATATTAGGGCATGTACGTGGATTGTCCGGACCCTTTCTAGGGAGCGTACCGCTGCCGGACTGGTTGATGTCCTCGCGAACGCAAAGGCTGACATCACCGCCCTGCAGGAAATGCGATGGACGGGGCAAGGAAAGGCGACCATCGGTCCTTGTGACGTATACTACAATGGCCAGACACGCGGCAAAGCGCGTGGTGTAGGATTTGTGGTGGGAAAGGGACTTCGCCACCAAGTACTAGCGTTCACTCCTGTGAACGAGCGTCTCGCTGCGATCCTCATCAAGGCGAGGTTTTTCAACATAACATTTATCTGCGCCTATGCGCCGACTGAGGAGACGGACGACGTAGAGAAGGACTCCTTCTACGATAAACTTGAACAAACCTATGATTGCTGCCCCCTGCATGATATCGAAATCGTGCTCGGCGACTTTAATGCCAAGGTGGGCAAGGAAGGAGTCTTTGGTCCTGCAGTTGGAAAATTCAGTCTCCACGATATAACATCCCCCAACGGCACTAGGTTGATTGACTTCGCCGCTTCCCGCAATATGGTCATCAGTAGTACCAGGTTCCAGCATAAGCGAATACACCAAGCCACCTGGCTGTCCCCTGATCAAAGAACAAGAAACCAGATTGATCATGTCATGATCGACGGCAGACACAGCTCCACCGTTCTAGACGTGCGTAGCCTACGCGGTCCCAATATCGACACGGACCATTATCTTGTTGCAACCAAGATACGCACATGCCTCTGTGCAGCGAAGAAAGTACGCACAGTAACGGAAGGAAAGTTTGACGTCGAGAAGTTGCGCGTGACACAGACAGCTGATAATTTCTCCACTCGACCCTCACACCTGCTATCGGAGAACAATCCTCGACCTAACGATGTAACCGAGCAATGGAAGCAGGGGTGTAAAAGTAGGTCGCCTCCCAGTTGGTGCACCCTGGGTAACGCTAAATGACCTACATAGCCTGCACGGCTAGTTTAGTTTCTTGTATTGCCGGATCTACGAGAACGGTACCAGTACTTGTGCTGTACCCATCGTGCCGAAACGACCCGGGCCGTTTTCTTATATCGACCCGGCCAAGAGCAATACACTCGAGGTGACCCTGTCTGACATTTAGGCAGGGCTACACCTCGTTACAACAACAACAACAACAACAGCAATGGAAGCATATTTCTCACTCATTACGTACCGCCGCTGAAGCCACTATAGGGTTTCAGCGAGCCCGCAAGAACAGCTGGTACGATGAGGAATGCACCACAGCCTCGGACAAAAAGGACGCTGCCTACAAGGAGACGTTGCGAACGGGCGCAACCCGCAGTGTATGGCAACAATATCGTGAGGCAAAGAAGGAAGAGAGACGCCTTTTCAGAAAAAAGAAAAGTGAGGACGAAAGGCGTGAGTGTGAGGAGCTTGAGATGCTGGCTGACAGGAATGATGCCCGAAAATTCAATGAAAAGATCCGGCGGATGACGGAAGGTTTTAAGACCGGGGCAAGCTCCTGTAAGGACAATAATGGCGACCTGGTAACCGACGTACAAAGTGTACTTAAATTATGGAGGGAGCACTTCTCCTCACTGCTAAATTGCGAGGGAGACGTCGAACCCGATACCCCAATCCCTGACGATGGAAAAGTCGTCCCACCACCTGACTATGATGAAGTGAGGGTAGCTATATCCCGGCTCAAAAACAACAAAGCGGCTGGAAAAGAGGGATTACCCGCCGAACTGTTCAAACACGGAGGCGAAGAGCTGATAAAAAGCATGCATCAGCTCTTATGCAGAATATGGTCAGACGAATGCATGCCTCCGGATTGGAATTTAAGTGTGCTTTGCCCAATCCACAAGAAAGGCGATCCCGCTAACCGCACCAACTACCGCGGAATCAGTCTTCTTAATATCGCATATAAGGTTCTTTCTAGCGTGTTGTGTGAAAGGTTGAAGCCCATCGTAGACAAACTGATTGGACCTTATCAGTGTGGCTTTAGACCTAGTAAGTCTACCATCGACCAGATTTTCACGATACGCCAAATCCTGGAGAAGACCCATGATAAAAGAATCGACACACACCAACTCTTTGTCGATTTCAAAGCCGCTTTTGACAGCGCAAAAAGGAGTTGCCTGTATGCCGCCAAGTCTGAATTTGACTTCCCTGCAAAGCTTATACGGCTTTGCCAAATGACGTTGAGCAATACCAACAGCTCCGTCACAATCGGGAAGGACCTCTCTGATCCATTTGAAACCAAACGAGGCTTCAGACAGGGCGACTCTCTTTCGTGCAATTTCTTCAATCTGATGCTGGAGAAGATAATTCCAGCAGCAGAGCTAAACCGCAATGGTACAATCTTTTACAAGAGCGTGCAATTGCTGGCGTATGCCGATGATATTGATATCATTGGCCTTAACAACCGCGCCGTAAGCGCTGCCTTCTCTGGACTGGATAAGAAAGCGAAAAAAGTGGGTCTTGCCGTGAACGAGGACAAGACGAAGTATTTGCTGTCATCAATGAAAGAATCGGCGCACCTGCGCCTTGGCAGCCATGTCACTGTTGATAGTTACAAATTTGAAACTGTGAGGGAAATTTAACGATGAGGGAAATTTAACGATGAGCTGTACGAGCTCTACGCAGATCTGACCATAGTCCAGCGAATTAAAGCCCAAAGACTCCGCTGGCTGGGCCATGTTATGCGAATGGACAAAGAAGCTCCAGCACAGAAGGGTTTCCTATCGTCGCCTGAATTCGGCAGCAGAAGAAGGGGGAGGCCTCGACTGAGATGGAAACAACAGGTGGAGGATGACTTGAACTCCCTTGGGGTTTCCAATTGGCGTCAGTTATCGCTAAAAAGGAATGACTGGCGAACAACGGCCAAAATCGCTTAGGCGGTTAAGCGCCAATAAATGATGATGATGATCCTGCTAGCAACATCTGAAGAGGATTCTCGCACTATGCCTTGCTTTAACCATTCGTTGATCTGACTGTACAATTTCTTGCTGTGCTGGGGACAATCGACTAGGACTTTCATGAAAAGAAATATTGCTACCACTAGGTATGATACTAAGCTTTACAGGGCAATGCGGCTGAGAATCTGATGATTTATAAGCTTTTATGATTTCGACAATTTCAGATTTATACTTTGACCATTCTCCACCACGTTATAAATGTGGGAATACGTGTAGTGACGGACGAACGATATTTAATGCTAACATACTTTTTCGAAACATCTTTGAGTAAATAGTAAAGTAATTCTATCCTTTTTATTGCATCACTGTTCTAACTGCTACACGCAACACTGAAACATACGAAACGGACGCCGACGAACATAATTAAAATAAAAACGAGGAGTCCGACCGAACTACCACGATGTGCAGACGCGTTTTAACAAAATAATTAATTTAAGTAATATTATAATATAAATTACCATAATAACT
Organism: Campiglossa producta; assembly: GCA_964058755.1. Taxonomy (NCBI): domain Eukaryota; kingdom Metazoa; phylum Arthropoda; class Insecta; order Diptera; family Tephritidae; genus Campiglossa; species Campiglossa producta. Next base: position 86,434,298 of record CAXKVI010000002.1, on the reverse strand, counting down.
ACAAACTATGAATTTAATATACTTTGTGTACTTAATAAACATTAATAAACAACAATAAAGTGTTTAAATCCACAAATTGGGGGCTCAACCAAATACGAGTCGGTCGTTGAAGCAATAAATTCTAAGAATTAACATTCGAGGCTGAGTGAAAAAAGCCTACGCTGTGTGTCTGAGTGAAAAAATAAAATGTGTATGCATAAACGATCATATCATATTGAAAAAAATGGCACAATAAATAGAAAAGCATTAAATTCGATTAAATTGAAAAGCAAAATTCCAAAGAAAATGAAAAAGATGATGCAATAAAACGAAGCATTACACGAGTGAAAAACGTTACATTCAGCAGAAGTTCGAACAACGAAGTTGGCAAAGTAGGAGCAAGGCAAATTCAGCAAGAAGCATATTCAAATACGAAGTCGCAGTAGAGCATCAACTCAACGAACTGTAGAAAGAAAAGAAAGGGAAGAGATAACCAAGAAGAGAGTTTATTCGTAGCAGCAGTAAATGGTAAAATGGGTGAGCGCAGCTGAATGAACAAAGAAGGTAATGAAGTTTAAGAAATTAATGTGCTAGGAAGAAACGAAAAAAGAAGTAAAAGAATAGTCTTTAAGAAGATAGTGTGGAATGAAGAGAAAATAACTTCGTTGATTGTCAAATATAAATAAAAGAAGAGTTGAAATGTACTAGATGAAAAATTTAATAGCAAAACAAATGTTGTAAAGCAAGTAGTGGATGAAGAGCAAAGTGTAAACGATTTGAAAAGCTATTATTTCATGAAGAGAATGTGAGATGTATGTACAAAGTAAGAAATATCGAATCAAAACAAAATGTTATGAAATGAACTCTTCGTAAATACATATGTGTGAAACTAGCGATAATAAATTTTGTTGGTGTAACCTTAAAGAAGAAGAATAACTAAAAACGCGAAAAAGAAATTTGTAATAGAATTTGATGTACGTAATAGAGCTAAGGAAAATATTAAAAGTAAACATGAAATATGAGAAGAAATTTAACGTAAAACATTGCAAGTAAATTAAAATAAGCAATTTTTCTTAAACTTTAATAAAATCTGAATTGCTTAGTTAGCATCTACACATTAATGCAGAAAAAGTACAAATTAACTGGCTGATAGTTTTGTGTTCACAAATTTTTTTTTTACTAAAGCATTTGAAGCGAGGAATTTACATACTATATTATTATTTACATACTATATCACTATTTATATACTATATTGCTTGACTATTGTTGTGTACAAAATGGAAAAGGCGGATATATTAAATTTAACGGTTGAACAGTTGAAGGTGAAATTTGCGAGAATTTAGCTTGGCAACAACCGGACGTAAAAAAGAAATGCAGGACAGACTTCTTATACATTTCGGTCATGCTGTAGATGATGGTAGTGATAATGAATCGGTCCAATCAGTTTACGAAGATATTGCAAATTTAAGAGAACGCCCCGCTGTTGTGATTCATCAACCTCACTTTCAGCCTAAATATGTGATTGATAGCCTGTCACAGTTCAAAGGAGTAGGTAGGCCTGATGTTCATCAATGGTTAAAAGAGTTTGAATTAAATGCTGAAGTAGTGGGATGGAATGACCTACAAACGTACATTTACGCGAAATAATTATTGTCAGGCGCGGCTAAACTATTTATTCGCAGTCAATTTAGTGTACAAACATGGTCATCACTTAAAAGTGCTTTGATACAAGAATTTGATGGTCATGTGTCGATGGCTGATAACCATAGAATGTTGAGGAATAGGAAAAAATATTCGAACGAAAGTTTCTTGGAGTATCTATATTCATTGATGGAAATTGGGGGTAGAATTGAGCTGGATGAAGCTAGTATTATAGATTACTTCATTGAAGGTATTGCTGACTCGAGAGTAAATAAAGCGGTATTGTATCAGGCAAGTAGTATTGATCAGTTAAAATTGCAAATTAGGGTATATGAAAAAGTTCGGGGGTCACAAATACTGAAAAGTAAACCATTTTCAGATACTACAGTAGCTAAGAATGTTGACATAAAGAAAGAAAGGAAATGCTTTAAGTGTGGGAGTGAGGCACATTTGGCTAAAGAATGTACTCATTCGCAAGTGAAATGTTTGAATTGCAGTCAGTTTGGGCAGAAATCTTTTGAATGCAAATCTGTTAAAAAAGAACAAAAGCCAAAGCAAAACACAGCAAATAATGTAAATGACTGGGGCGAGTTAAAATTCAAGAATGCACAGTTTTGCCAAAGCAATTTTAAATTTTCAGCCTTGATTGACACAGGCTGTAACCTCTGTCTTATGCGTTATAACACCTTAAAGAGAAGTGGCTTAAAAGTACAACTCAAACTTGACAAAAAGAATTGTATGGTATCGGGGAGAATAAAATCTACGCGATTGGAAGCTTTCAAACAAAAATCGAAATGGATTGTATCGAATTTGATTTGAAATTTTATTTACACCTTAAAGAGAAGTGGCTTAAAAGTACAACTCAAACTTGAGCAAAAAGAATTGTATGGTATCGGGGGAATAAAATCTACACGATTGGAAGCTTTCAAACAAAAATCGAAATGGATTGTATCGAATTTGATTTGAAATTTTATTTAGTACGAGACGAAGATATAAGCTATGAAGCAATTTTAGGTAATGCTGCATTAGAAGTGGCAGATTTGATTGTGACAAATAAAAAGGCGGATTTTAAAGCAAAGGTAGATGGCACTACAACTGAGAAGATAATCAAATCTACGAGTAGTGTGTATGATATGGATAATAAAGCTAGGCAAACTGATTGGATTAGCGAACTGGACACGGTATGTGCGGTTTGTGAAGACGTCGGTTCAGTGCAAGAGCTTGAGTTAAGCCACTTGCCGTTGAATCTCGCCAAAGAAATTACGGAAATGGTAAATCAGTACGCACCGACCAAATATGCAAAGCCACTAGTAGAAATGAAGATTTTATTACGCGATGAAGTTCCAATATACCAAGCGCCGAGAAGAATGTCGTATGAAAACCAAGCTTTTGTTGAGAAACAAATTTCAGAATGGCTCAATCAAAAAATCATACAACCAAGTGTATCTGAATATGCAACACCAATAGTACTCGTGTCGAAAAAAGACGGAAGCAAACGTTTATGCTGCGATTATCGAAGGCTGAATGAAAAGATTATTAGGGAAAATTTTCCTATGGCATTAATTGACGATGTGGTAGATATGTTACAAGCAGCTAAAGTATATACGACCTTAGTCTGAAAAACGGTTACTTTCATGTACCTATTCATCCGGATTCAAAAAAGTACACAGCCTTCATAACCCATAATGGACAATTTGAATTTAACTTTGTACCATTTGGCCTTTTGTACCTGGAGATAGCAGCGTTTAACCAGCTTAAGGAGGCGCTAGTGAAAGCACCTGTTTTAAAACTGTACGACCCCAAAGCTTACTCCGAAATACACACAGATGCTTGTAAATATGGGTATGGAGCTGTACTCCTCCAGAAGGATATCGACGACCAAACTTTGCATCCGGTTCAATTTATGAGTCGAAAAACATCACCAGCAGAGGAGTGCTACCACTCGTACGAATTAGAAGTTTTGGCCATTATAAATGCTTTGAAAAAATGGAGAATATATGTCTTGGGTAGAAATTTCAAAATAGTCACCGACTGTAACGCTTTTACCATGACTATGAAGAAGAAAGATGTTCCAGTTAGAGTGTCAAGATGGGCTTTATTCTTACAAGAATTTGACTACGTGTTAGAGCACCGCGCTGGGTCAAAAATGCTGCTCTTAGTCGAATGTACTGTGCGGTTATAGAAAACTCCTTGAAGCATAGGCTTAGAGAAGCACAACAGACGGATAAGTGGGTAAAAGCAGTACGACAGATAGTGGCCAAAGGAGAGTATGAGGATTATTTCTTGAAACACGATATTCTTTTTAAAAACCCCAATAAAGAATTAATAGTAGTTCCTGAAGCGATGGAAGATGAAATTATAAGAGAAGCACATCAGCAAGGGCATTTTGCTGCAAAAAAGACGCAAGATTATATTGAAAAAACATTCTATATCCCAAAATTAAGTGGCAAAGTTTCAAAGATTGTACAAACATGTATCGAGTGTATTGTCACCAATGCTAAAGCAGGACGAAATGAAGGGTTCCTAAATCCAATAGCCAAAGATGATAGGCCGTTATTGACGTTCCACATAGATCACGTAGGACCCATGCAAACCACAAACAAAAACTACTCTTACATTTTAGTTATAATTGACGCGTTTTCGAAGTTTACTTGGATTTATCCGACAAAAAATTGTGGCGCAGATGCTGTTATAGATAAAATGAAAAAGCAATCTGCCGTATTTGGTAATCCAATGCGAGTAATAACGGACAGGGGAGCAGCTTTTACGAGTGACGCTTTTAAAAAATACTGTTCGGAATCTGATAGTCAACATTTGCTATTTGCCACCGGTGTCCCTCGCGGAAACGGGCAAGTTGATAGCCAAAATGAGTCGCGAAAATCCATCAATGTGGTACAAATATACAGACAAGGTTCAGCAATCAGTGGCGTGCCTACGAGTATCAACCGAGGCAAGCCCCAGTCTTTATAAGCCCAACGAAAGCACTTACTGCTGCCAGAGAACATTTCAGACAAAGAAGAGTTCAGGATATTTATCGACTTTTGCAGACGGGGAAAATTTTAAACTTTTAGGTTCCGCTAATAGGCACGTTATTGTTGGCAGATTTTGTAAGCTTTTCCAATCCAAGGGAAACGTTTTATTCGCACTATTTCCCATTTAGGTACATTGCAAAAGCTAAGAAATCTTAAATATATTTTTTAAGTTTTATAGTGCCTAGCAAATAAAAAAAATTACAGCACCTACCACTATTGAATTCTTTTTTTCTACTTTGAAATATGCGCCAATAATTTTTGAGTAGCGCGCTTTGCACATACCTACATAAACAAATTTCATTTTCGTTTTATCGTAAGCATTTATAGCGTACGGTAACACCAGGCAGAAGCCAAGGGAAACGTTTTATTCGCACTATTTCCCATTTAGGTACATTGCAAAAGCTAAGAAATCTTAAATATATTTTTTAAGTTTTATAGTGCCTAGCAAATAAAAAAAATTACAGCACCTACCACTATTGAATTCTTTTTTTCTACTTTGAAATATGCGCCAATAATTTTTGAGTAGCGCGCTTTGTACATACGTACATAAACAAATTTCATTTTCGTTTTATCGTAAGCATTTATAGCGTACGGTAACACCAGCCAGAAGCCAGCTTCAAAGTTTCATATAAAATTACTTCCAAATTCAAAAAAAAAAAAAACAATTGCTTCAGCACGCAGATTCGTACTGGTTTTGAAAGCCCCGTAAAAGCCAATAAGTAAAAGCGAGATGGCCGTCATTGCCTAGGAGGTTAAAGGCTGTTTTAAGTAAGTAAGTATGAGATGGCCATCACGCACTGAAATAATTTTATGTAAATGAGCTATCAGCCGGCAGGTGGCAGGAAAAGCTGTAGGTATGTTTCCATGCTATTAACAGCTATTAGGTAGTAGGTGGCAGGCAGGGAAATATAAACCGGATATCCTTTTAAGAAGCCAAATGAACAAACATATTGTAGCTCATAGGGGATTAGCTAGGCAAGCCGGGCTTTTCGGCTTATATGGAAGGCACGCCACTGTCAGCAATATATAAATAGCACGCCTCCTCGAATCACTAAAGTGTCTCCTTTTAAGCTACTTACGGGTTGTGAGATGAGGGTAGAGGAGTTCGGGGATATTAAACATTTTTTTAGAAGAATCGGACTTAGAAGAATTCAATACTGAAAGAGATGAAGTACGAAATTTTGCAAAAGAAAACATTGGAAAAATTCAGGAAGAAAATCGGAAAAATTTTAATAAAAAAAGGAAACAAGATTCAATATTTAAAGTAAATGATTTAGTAGCAATATTGAGAACGCAATATGGAGTCGGTATGAAACTAAGACCTAGATTTGTAGGCCCTTATAAAATAGTCAAATGTTTAAACCACGGAAGATATGAAGTGGAGCGCATAGGAGATACTGAAGGTCCACGAAGAACCACAACAGTTGCGGAGTATCTCAAGATATGGAAACCATCATTCGAGGTCGAATGAATGCAGGATGGCCGAATGTGGGAATACGTGTAGTGACGGACGAACGATATTTAATGCTAACATACTTTTTCGAAACATCTTTGAGTAAATAGTAAAGTAATTCTATCCTTTTAATTGCAACACTGTTCTAACTGCTACACGCAACACTGAAACATACGAAACGGACGCCGACGAACATAATTAAAATAAAAACGAGGAGTCCGACCGAACTACCACGATGTGCAGACGCGTTTTAACAAAATAATTAATTTAAGTAATATTATAATATAAATTACCATAATAACTACAAACTATGAATTTAATATACTTTGTGTACTTAATAAACATTAATAAACAACAATAAAGTGTTTAAATCCACATAAATATTGTATTGAACTTGCTCTTACGTTGCCCGTTCTTTAGATTGTGTAAATTTGTATCCATCTGCGCTTAAAATGACCGTGAATTTTTGTAAAAAATCGAATCCGGTAATTGCATCAACATTCATATTAGCCTCCGGTACCACTAAAAAAGTATGTAGATTATCTACTTCTACTTCCGCCTCAAACTTGCCTAAAACTGACGTGGCAAAGTTCCCCAACCCGTATAGTTTTGCATAAATTTTTTGCATTAAACATGTACTAAAATTTTCTTCATATGCGCTTTTGCGCATCAAACATGCATCAGCCCCAGTATCAACAAGACAAGAAATTTTACAGTCATTTATTTTCAAAGATTTGGTTCGATTTTGGCTCACCACATTAACGCTCATTTTTACTTCAGGACAATTACTCGCCATATGTCCCGACCCATTACATTTAAAGCATTTTGTTGGCTCTTTGCAATCAGCTCGTTTATGCTGTGCTGAACCACAGTTGAAGCAGTGTTTAGCCACAGCCCCTTTCTCGCTCACATCTTTTTTGTCTTGCTCCACTTCACGTCGTGTTGGCTGTTGTCGTTTATTTGCCGAGCCGCCTTTTCCCATAGATTCAATTAACTTGTACCGCTTGATCAACTCCTTGAATGATAACGCACTGTACAGCGGATACCTTAAATCTTCACGCAAATTTATACCATCAACGATATACCTTATTACCGCCTCATCGTCAACACTTCCCAAAGCAGCAATCTTTCTCATGTTCAAAACATACTCATGAAAAGTCGCTAACATCTTCTGTCGTCTCTCTCAACATATTGTGTATTTCGCTACTGCTTAACTTTCGGTCAAATTCTTCTATCAATGCTTTGCACAAAGATTCGTATGTTGCCACTGCCACTGTTTCCAATAGCAGCTTTGCCGTGCCCTTCATCTTATTGCGCGCATTGACATACTTTTGCTTTTCTGTTAATCCGTATGCTTCCGCATTTTCATTAAAGTTCTTAAGCCACTGACGCACAGGAATAGATGTGCCATCATAATCAGGCACTACTTTTGCAAAACTTTCAACTGTTATGCTACTTTTATTGCTTTGCTCAATACTTTGCGTCAAAACTTTGAGCAACTCGATAAACTCGCTGCTACCACCGCTTGCTGCCATCGCCGTATTGTTTTCAGTATTATTATCTGCCATTTCAACGATCGCTGTTTTTAATTTCGCTGCTTCTATCTCTGCTGTTTTTTTTTTGTGTGCATTGCTTCTACTTCTGCTGCTATTTTTGTGTTCACTGCTTCTGCTGCTGTTTTTGTGTGCACTGCTTCTATTTCTGCTGCTATTTCTTGTTTCGCTGCCTCTCCCTCTGTTGCTGCTATTTCTTGTTTCGCTGCCTCTCCCTCTGTTGCTGCTATTTCTTTTATTTCGTTTTCCTCTTCGATTTTGCTATCTATATTGCTCAACTCAACTATTTCTGATGCTTTTTGCGCTTTTATTCCTGATTCTTTGCTGTGCATGAACTCTTCGCTGTTCACTATAGATTTACCTGTTTCAGTCGCTGCTTCTACGAATTCCATACGTTTAGCTGTTGTTGTGTTACATTGTTCTGCCACTTTTGTTCGTTGCTGCCTTCCTTTTTTCGCAGAATGAAGCAATAGCATTATTGATCAGCTTTCAACTATGTATGTAATTTCAAATGTTGAGCCCCATGTAATATTTAATCTGTTTATTTGATAAAGTTTGATTACAATGTAGGAAATATGTGATTTAATTTGGAATATTAAAGTTAGAAAAAATTTAAGAAAACAAATATGGAAATTGACTGCTGGTTATCCGTTGCTGACTCTTCTTCGACTCCCTTCTGTGCCAAGCCGTTCGTGTTCGTCTATCTTTTTTATGATCGGGGTTGCCACCCATCTCACACTAAGCATGCTGCCATCTCACATACATATTAGATATTTGTGTCCGACCGAAACTGGAATTTTAGGCCGAAGCCGTAGCGAATATTCGGCATAATCCTATATTCGGCCGAAAACGAAGCCGAAGCCGAATACCAAAATAAGAAAAGAGTTTTTATTTTAATGAAGAAGTCGAAAGTGATGACACTTTAAACGAATTGATTGGCATACTTGTATAATTAAGGGCCACTTGCATAAAAGCCGATAACGGCTAATCGGAGTTTAATTGGCGTATTTTGTATGGTTAGCTGTCAAGTTAATCACCGATTAGTCGTTATCGGCTTTTATGCAAGTGACCCTAAGGTAGCGATATTGAATAATTTCGCGTTAGTTATCGTTCGAAATCTTATGCCTGTTCAATAACACAAAAATATTACTGGAAGTTGCGATTTTCTGTCCCTTATAAAAAATCAAAAACTGGTATAATTCAGTCAATTTTGTTTTGTTATTAAACACATCTATTATTCGGCCTCGATTATTCGGCCTCTTAGCCGAATACCGAAACTTGGCCGAATACTCGGTCGGGAACTAATATATACATATATGAGGAGCTTCAAACCAAAACGCAATAAGTTATACATAAAAGTTCGTAGATAAATGCGAAAATATGAGTACCGGGAAATGGATAGATATTCTCAAAAAATATTTATGACATTATACCAGTTATATAATAACAAACATAAGCCCGAAAAATTACATTTATCGCACAACTAGATTTAAAGTTAAATTAGAAAGTTGTTCGGGTTTATTTCGTTTTGATGTGAAAATTTATATTTATTTCGTTTTGGTTTGAAAGTTGCTGGATTCTCAGAGAATGGGGTTTGTGGATCCATTTTGATAACGAATATATCAATTCCTGATTAGTCGCAAAGCAAAATACCAGTTTTAAAGCAATTTATCATACTTCTTATCAGTAGCCTTAGGACAGGAAAAGACCACAAAATAAGTAAGTAATTAATTTATTCGACAATTAAGATGCTACTTTTGTCTAATTCAGTTTACCAAAAATGCTTTCATTCGTGTAGAAACTTTACTTAATACTAAGTGTTGAAGACATGGGTTAATGAGGTCCCTAAAGCTAGCAGAACAATGTTAGCAGAACATAAAAGTAACATATGCTCGAAAGGTGCTCAAAAGGTGCTATAATCCCGCAAAAGGTGCTCGTCAACTTTTCCCAAATAAGCCTTAAGTTAGCAGAACACTATGCGTTAACAGTGAAGGATGATAGCTACATCAAAAGTGACTATGCAGAAATTAGGTGCTCGAAAGGTGCTCATAAAGTGCCATAGTCCGAATTAGGGTACTCCTCAACTTTTTCGAAAAAACGAGTAGCAGCTCAACACTCTCGCTCCCACCGGAGCAGTTTAGACATGAGCAATACCGAGCACCAGTCTCTCTCTGTTTCCACATCACAACCACCAACACCTGTGCGAGCACATCTGTCTCTCACGACTATGGTTAACTCGAAATCGACCCCACCGGCGCACTTCCAAATCTTACAGCACAACTGTAACGGATCAACTGGTAAGATCGCAGAGATAACTAATTTGATGAAGCAATATGACATAAAACTTGCCGCAAACCAAGAAACCAAGCTCAGTCCTAGGTCGGACCTCATTACCTATGGCGGATATAACATCCATCGGAAAGACCGTCATAGAGTAACAGGAGGTCTGGGAGGTGGTCTAGCGTTCATAACACACAACTCTGTACAGTATGATCTATTTGATACCGACATCGAAGGAACGGATGATATCTTAAAAAGCCAAGGTATAACCATCCGTACAGGAGATGTCGACCTGCAAATCATTAACATCTACATACCCCCTGTCTCAAGTTGCCCCACCGGTTATCACCCCGACATTAGCTTGCTACTACGAGGAGATAACCGCGTAATCCTGGGCGACTTCAACGCGCACCACGACATGTGGCACTCAAACCTGCCAGCAGACAATAGGGGGCATGTACTTGCAGAACAAATAGATGATATGGCTTTCTGTACACTGAACGCAGACGCCCCAACGAGGGTACCGGGTAATTGCTACAGTTCGCCAGATATTTCTATCGTAAGCGCAGGACTACTAAATAACACAAATTGGCGACCCATCTCACGTTGGCGTCTGACCATCTCCCAATAGTCATTACCATCGAACGACCGACGGACTTTATTACACCTGAGCTGGTACATACATTAACTTTACCAAGGCGGACTGGGACAGTTTTCAGACATATACGGACGAATCCTTGGCTGCTCTATCCATTCCTACGGACGTACGCAAAGGCGAACGAGACTTCCGCAACATTATTGACTTGGCCTCTAGACGCTTCATTCCTGCGGGTCGAATATCCCAAATAAGACCATATTTCCCCGCGGAGGCAGCGGCCATGGCTAGAGAAAGAGATGAAGTGCGAAATCTCAATCCCACAGACCCCCGCTTAAGGAATCTCAACGCGGAAATTCGTAGGTTGGTCGATAAACATAAACTGGACAAATGGAAACAACACCTAGAGCAATGCAACCTCTCTGATGGTGTTGGCAAATTATGGACTACGGTCAAAGCTCTATCCAATCCAACGCAACACAAGGATAAAGTAGATATTACTTTCGGCGACAGGGTGAAGAAGGACCCTAGGGGATGAGCGAACCCCTTCTATAGAAAATTTGTACTACATTCCCCGCCCGATAGAGCTAATCTTAGAACCATGCGACAGGCGCGTAAATACAAAAACCATAACACGCCCATTGTCATCACTGCCTCAGAGGTCAAGGAAGCCATCAGACAGGTTAAGCCCTCAAAATCCATCGGCTCCGACGGCATTGCCATGGAGATGCTGAAACATCTAGGCCAGGAGGGACACAAATACTTAGCGGCTCTATTCAGTCTTTCACTGAACACTTTCGTCATTCCTGAAATATGGAAAAAGGCGAGAGTGGTTCCACTACTAAATAAAACCTAGAAAGCCGGCAAACATAGGCGATTCATATCGCCCTATATCACTTTTGTCGCCGGTAGTGAAGACGCTAGAGTCTATTTTGCTCCCGTATTACACTGCAAATCTGCACCTGGCTAGTCATCAACATGGCTTCCGTAAGCTTCATAGCACCACCACCGCACTTAATGCCATTACAACGCAGATAAAAGCGGCCTAAATCAAAACCAACCAACATCTATGCTCTGGGCTCGCTAACAGGAACCTCTGGACGGATCCGTTCATCGCACCATGCTGTAACACACCTCAACCTACGACGCCAGCCAACCCGGTTACACTGGGTCCATAGCTAACTAGGCTGAGGCGCAGCCTTGGTCTTAGCCTACCAACACCTGGGCGAACACATCCGTCTCTCACGCCTATGGTTAACTCGACATCGGCGCACTTCCAAATCTTACAGCACAACTGTAACGGATTAACTGGTAAGATCGCAGAGATAACTAATTTGATGACGCAATATGACATAAAACTTGCCGCAGTCCAAGAAACCAAGCTCAGTCCTAGGTCGGACCTCATTACCTATGGCGGATATAACATCCACCGGAAAGACCGTCATAGAGTAACAGGAGGTCTGGGAGGTGGTCCAGCGTTCATAACGCACAACTCTGTACAGTATCATCTGTTTGATACCGACATCGAACGGATGATATCTTAGAAAGCCAAGGTATTACCATCCGTACAGGAGATGTCGATCTGCATATCATTAACATCTACATACCCCCTGTCTCAAGTTGCCCCACCGGTTATCACCCCGAAATTAGCTTGCTATTACGAGGAGATAACCGCGTGATCCTGGGCGACTTCAATGCGCACCACGACATGTGGCACTCAAACTTGCCAGCAGACAATAGGGGGCATGTACTTGCAGAACAAATAGATGATACTGCTTTCTGTACATTGAACGGAGACGCCCCAACGAGAGTATCGGGTAACTGCTATGGTTCGCCAGATATTTCAATCGTAAGTGCAGGACTATTGAACAACACCAATTGGCGACCTATACTCACGTTGGCGTCTGACCATCTCCCAATAGTCATTACCATCGAACGACCGACGGACTTTATTACACCTGAGCATGGTACATATATTAACTTTACCAAGGCGGACTGAGACAGTTTTCAGACATATACGGACGAATCCTTGGCTGCTGTATCCATTCCTACGGACGTACGCAAAGGCGAACGAGACTTCCGCAACATTATTGACTTGGCCTCTAAACGCTTCATTCCTGCGGGTCGAATATCTCAAATAAGACCAAATTTCCCCGCGGAGGCAGCGCCCATGGCTAGAGAAAGAGATGAAGGGCGAAGACTCAATCCCGCAGACCCCCGTATAAAGGATCTGGTTGGTCGATAAACATAAACTGGCCAAATGGAAACAACACCTAGAGCAATGCAACCTCTCTGATGGTGTTGGCAAATTATGAACTACGGCCAAAGCTCTATCTAATCCAACGCAACACAAGGATAAAGTAGATATTACTTTCGGTGACAGGGTGAAGAAGGACCCTAGGGGATCTGCGAACTCCTTCTGTAGACAATTTGTACTACATTCCCCGCCCGATAGAGCTAAACGTAGAACCATGCGACAGGCGCGTAAATATAAAAACCAAAATACGCCCATTGTCATCACTGCCTCAGAGGTCAAGGAAGCCATCAGACAGGCTAAGCCCTCAAATTCCATCGGCCCCGACGGCATTGCCATGAAGATGCTGAAACATCTAGGCCAGGAGGGATACAAATACTTAGCGGCTCTATTCAGTCTTTCACTGAACACTTTCGTCATTCCTGAAATATGGAAAAAGGCGAGAGTGGTTCCATTACTAAAACCTAGAAAACCGGCAAACATAGGCGATTCATATCGCCCTATATCACTTTTGTCACCGGTAGAGAAGACGCTAGAGTCCATTTTGCTCCCGTATTATACTGCAAATCTGCACCTGGCTAGTCATCAACATGGCTTCCGTAAGCTGCACAGCACCACCACCGCACTCAATGCCATTACAACGCAAATAAATAGCGGCCTAAATCAAAACCAACCAAATCACAGGACTGTGTTAGTGGCACTTGACCTGTCGAAAGCTTTTGACACAGTCAACCATGCCACTCTCATACAAGATTTGTTTGAGACACAGATACCTGATGGTTTAAAGAGATGGACCGCTAATTATTTGAATGGACGGCAGGCGTCGGTTAACTTTAGAAACGCAACATCAAAACCTAGACGTATTAGACAGGGGGTGCCACAGGGTGGTGTCCTATCCCCGACACTGTTTAATTTCTATCTATCGAAGATGCCCCCACCACCAAAGGGCGTCTCCGTCGTTTCATATGCCGACGACTGTACAACAATGGCGACGGGGAAGGGCCCCTATACTGATGAACTCTGTACGAGAATCAACGGTTACCTCTGCGACCTTTCCAGGTTTTTCACTGAGCGAGATCTGACAATATCTCCGACTAAATCAACGGCGACGCTTTTTACGACATGGACGCACCAGGTGAGAAATGAATTAGACATTTTCGTTGATGGCACTAAGCTACCAACTGTCAGCCACCCAAAGTTATTAGGGATGACACTGGATAATACTTTCTCATTTGCTGGTCATGTGTCTGCAATGGTCTCAAAGGTACGTGGTCGCAACAAGATCCTCAAGTCACTTGCCGGCAGTACTTGGGGAAAAGACAAAGAAACGTTGCTGACTACATATAAGGCCATTGGCCGACCAGTCTTTGACTATGCTGCACCCATATGGTGGTCGCCTAATGTACATAACACCAACTGGACGAAGTTACAAGTCTGCCAAAATACTGCCATCAGAACTGCTACGGGATGTCTCCTCATGTCTTCCGAGTCCCACCTCCATCAGGAGGCAAAACTGCTCAATGTAAAAGAGCATGCGGAAATGCTGAGCAGGCAATTCCTTCTGAACTGCCACAAGCCAGCACATCCAAACCGTCATCTTTTGGACATAGATCCGCCCCCGAGAGACATAAGGAGACATCTCCGTAAGCATTATGATGAGATCCGGCATCATATTACCTTGCCGTTTGATCTGCAGAATCATAAGCGGGCTCTAACCGACATCCACACCGACATGTGCATAACACCAACTGGACGAAGTTACAAGTCTGCCAAAATACTGCCATCAGAACTGCTACGGGATGTCTCCTCATGTCTCCCGAGTCTCACCTCCATCAGGAGGCAAAACTGCTCAATGTAAAAGATCACGCGGAAATGCTGAGCAGGCAATTCCTTCTGAACTGCCACAAGCCAGCACATCCAAACGGTCATCTTTTGGACATAGATCCGCCCCCGAGAGACATAAGGAAACATCTCCGTAAGCATTATGGCGAGATCCGGCATCATATTACCTTGCCGTTTGATCTGCAGAATCATAAGCGGGCTCTAACCAACATCCACACCGAGTCGGTAGACACTTTTGTCAGATCTCTACCTGTGAATCCCGTTCTAAACAGTCCTCCACCGGATATTGCTGAAGAAGAACGCACCTTACCAAGGGAGACAAGAGTCACCATGGCACAGCTTAGGTCTGGATACAGCTTAAACTCCTACTTATCCAGACTGAAGGATACAATCTCAATGGTAGGACCCCCCATGATACTCTACATCTCTTCAATTGTTCAACTGAACCTACTCTTCTAACCCCTCTGTCCCTCTGGACCAACCCTGTTGAAACTGCACGTTTCCTTGGACTCCCCTTAGAAGAGCTTAATGAAGATCTTCGGAATGATCATACACTCTAGGCAGGGCAATACATTGTTAACAACAACAACAAGAACAACAACATCACGCTATGTAACAAGGGGAACGCCTCAGGGTGGTGTTCTCTTCCCGCTTCTATGGAACCTCACTGTCAACTCGCTGCTGCGAGACCCAAGCTGGGGGCGGGAAGGTAGCGGCATATGCAGACGATTTAGCTATTGTATATAGGGGCGAATTCCCACAAACCCTGTGCGACTTGATGCAAGTAGCACTGCGAGAGGTTCCCTCATGGTGCTCGCACTGCGGACTGAGCATCAACCTGGGAAAAGTCGAACTGGTCCTTTTCACCAACTGCCATAAGATACCACCGTTAAACCTATCAAAACAGAATGGCGTGCGCTTGAACTTGGCTGACAAAGCCAAGCTCCTAGGCACATTTCTGGATAGAAAACTAACCTGGAGGGAGAATGTTCTTCAGCGCCAGAAGAAAGCGTGTATTGCACTCTACACGTGCAAATGAGCCATTGGAAAAGAGTGCGGGCTCAGCTCCAAAATATGCAAATGAATCTACACTGCAATCATTCGACCAATCATGCTCTATGGAGTTGTGGTATGGTGGCCTGTGTAAGCGCTGCGTTAAGAACAACGCCCAACGAAGCACTCCAGGCCATTCTTGGAATTTTGCCACTCGATCTGGAAGGGCACCGGGTAGCAGCAGCATCGGCTTTGCGTCTAAGGCAAACGTCAGGCTGGGGCGCAAGCTTCCGCTGAGCGTAGATCGTTGCGCGACCACAACATTCGGAGATAGCGGTTTTAAAATAAACATTCCCAGGAGGGAAGAATGGGAGAGGACGGATCGGAGTCCCGCCACTCATGGCGGCACTTCCATTTATACCGACGGCTGGAAGTTAGACGGCGGAGATGGAGGAGGGGTTTATTCGAAGGATCTGAACCTTGAGCTCTCCTTCAGACTACCTGATCACTGCAGTCTTCCAGGTTGAAGTTTCAGCAATCATGGACGCCGCGGCTTGGATAGGCCAACACACTATCGGAAGGATATTGTTATTCTTCCTTAGGTTAGGGTTAGGTTCAAGTGGCTACCGCAGAGGCACACTTAGGCCAGTTTTGAAAGGCCCGTTGTGATACCACCAACACAAGGAAATTCAGTCCCGGGACCCAGCCAAATGGAAAATCCCTGAGTTGTTGGGATTTTCCACATAGCAGAATCCCGGGACTGACACTCCTAAACCGACACCGTTACTCCTCCTCGAACCACTTAGATGACTTTATGAAGGCCATCAAGTCCTTTATGTCCAGTTCCGCGATCTGGCTTAGGCTATCCAGGAACGGAGCTCCCAAAAAGCGTGTTCTCGCGCCGCTTAAGGCCGGACAGTTGCAGATGAGGTGTTCCACTGTTTCCTCCTCCTCATCATCTTTGCAACTCCTGCAGCATCGTCGGTAGGGCACACTTAGCCTTTCTGCATGCCTACCAATGAGGCAGTGACCGGTTAATACCCCTATCAATATGCAGATTTCCCTCCTAGTTCGGGCATAAATGCGTCTAGACCTTTTAAGATCCCATTTTGGCCAGGTTTGTTTCGATATCCGACACCCTGGGGATTGCAGCCATCTTTCGTTAGCTTGACGGAGCGTGTGCTCCTTCAGCATTAGTTTGCATGTGGCAAAGGGCATACCTAAACGCTCTTTATCCTGAAGAACCTGCTTGGTCGTGCCCTGCCTGGCAAGCTCGTCTGCTTACAGTTTCCCTCAATGTCCCTATGTCCCGGGACCCATATGAGGTTTACGCGGTTCTGTTGGGCCATCTCCTGAAGAGATCGACGACAGCTGAGTGTCAGTTCAGAGTTGAACGTGTATGAGCCAAGGGATTTGATGGCCGCTTGGCTATCGCTGAAAATAGCGATATCTTCTCCGATAACACGTTTGCTTAACCAGGCCGCGGCGTCTAGGATTGCCGAGACTTCCGCCTGGAAGACGCTACAATGATCAGTTAGTCTGAAGGAGAGCTCAAGGTCCAAATCCCTTGAATAAACCCCTCCTCCAACTCTGCCGTCCAACTTCGAGCCGTCGGTGTATATGGAAGTGCCACTATTTGTTTCGGGACACCAATCCGTTCTCTCCCAGTCTTCTCTGCTGGGAATGTTTATTTTGAAACAGCTATCGCCGACTGTAGTGGTCGCACAATGATCTGTGCTTAGAGGCAGAAAGCTGTAAGATTCCAGAATACTGGAGTGTCCAATAGTACCCGCACCCCAACTGGAGGTTTCTCTTAGGCGCAGAGCTGATGCCGCTGCTGACCGAAACCCTTCCAGATCAAGTGGCAAAATGCCCAGAATGACCTGGAAGGCTTCGTTGGGCGTTGTCCTTAGCGCGCCGCTTATACAGATCATATTGGATCTATGGACTTTCCGCAACAGATTCAGGTATGTTGCCTTGCTCAGCGCAGGCCACCATACGACGACTCCATATAGCATGATTGGACGAATGATGGCCGTGTAGATGCAACTGCATACTCTAGGGCTGAGCCCCCATTTTTTGCCAATGGCTCTTTTGCATGTGTAAAGAGCGATGCAAGCTTTCTTCTGGAGCTGAAGAACATTCTCCTTCCAATTCAGTTTCCTGACCAGAACTATGCCTAGAAACTTGGCCTTATCCGACAAGCCCAGGCGCGTGCCATCTATTTCTGGTAGGCTTAGTGGCGGTATTTTGTACCGTTTGGTGAAGAGGACAAGTTCCACTTTCCCCGGTTTGATACTAAGTCCGCAGCGAGAGGACCACGTCGAAACTTCTCGCAGTGCTACTTGCATCAGGTCACACAGAGTTTGTGGGAACTTGCCTCTGAATGCAATAGCTAAATCGTCTGCGTATGCCACTATCTTCCCGCCCCCCCAGCTTGTGCCACGTAGCAACGAGTTGACTGTGAGGTTCCATAAAAGTGGGGAAAGAACACCACCCTGGGGTGTTCCCCTTGTGACATAGCGTGATAACTCAACCGTACCAAGCGAAGAAGCTATTTTCCTTCCCATTAAAAGTTGGTCAATTAAACCAGTTACAGGTCTATCTACGCCCAGATTAGTTAGAGCGGAGTTGATAGCCTCCGGGCTTATATTGTTGAAAGCCCCCTCAATGTCTAGGAAGGCCACGAGACAGTAGTCCTTTTCACACAGCGATTTCTCATTGACAGATACTAGGCTGTGCAGAGCGGTTTCTGTTGATCAATAGTCGTTGAGAGGTAGTCGCTTAGTATCCTCTCAAAGGTTTTGAGTACAAAGGACGAGAGACTGATCGGTCTGTAGTCTTTTGGCTCGTAGTGGGATGCCTTCCCAGCCATAAACACGACCGTGGCGCTTCTCCAGGAGCCCGGAATGTGGTTGAGAGCCAGGCAGGCTGTGAAGAGAAATACCAGCCATTTAGCTGATGTCTCCAAAGTGTTTATAAGTTGCGCGGGGATAATTCCGTCCGGCCCGGCAGACTTATACGGTTCAAAGCTCTTAACTGCCCACCTTACCCTTTCCTCAGTGATGGGTATTTTTACTGCCAGGTTTGTTGCAGGTACTAGTGGTGCGTCATGCAGATTCCCCGGAAAATGTGTATTCAAGAGCAGCTCAAGGGTTTCCTCTTCCGTGCTGGTCCAGGATCCGTCAGTTTTTCGCAAATAGCTGATGGCTGTTTGACTTTTCGAGAGGACTCGTCTAAGTCTCGCTGTGTCGTCGACCTTTTCGACGCCAGTGCAGAAATTTCTCCACGAAGTTCTCTTCGCCTGTCTCAGAGCTTTTTTGTAGGCCCTAAGTTTCGCTTTATATTCGTGCCAATGAGGCTCAGAGCCGAGGCTCTTGGCCTTGTTAAATTGTTTCCGGCATGATTTGCGGAACGAGTCCAAATCGTAGGACCACCAATGTGGCCTGTGTTTACCGCGTGGTTTTGGCACTGGGCAAGCCTGTCCTAGAGCATTTGAGAGCGCCGATGTAAATGTAGTAACAAGATCCTCCAGCTCCTCTACTGATGAGGGGGCTTGTGAGGGCAGTCTCTGTCTAATATTTCATTGTGTAACTGCCAATTTGTGTTACGTCGATTGCGCTTCATAATTGGTTGTTCTACAATAAAGTCTAAAACCATTTCTATGTAACGGTGGTCGGAGAATGAATGTTCTTCCACAACCCGCCATTTTCTGACCCACCCATAAGCGCCTTCACTACAGATAGTGAGGTCTATGACCTCCCTACGGGTCTTAGTGATAAAAGTAGGCTCATTACCCACGTTGCAAATTACCAGGTTGGTTGTTAAGAGGTAATCAAACAGAGACTCGCCCCTGGCATTGATATCGGAACTCCCCCATTGGACATGGTGAGCATTAGCGTCCGCTCCAATAATAAGATTACCCGTGCAGAAATTTGACACCAGGTCTTTCACCTCCGTTTGTGGTGGGGGTTATTCGGCGTCGTAGGGCATATAGACCGAAGCCACCGTCAGGCGGGTGCTGTCGACCGTTAGACTGATAGCGGTAATATCACCATTGGTGTAGTTAGGTAGGAGAAAGGAGTTCAACTCAGACTTGACCAAAATACACGTTCGGACTTTGCTCTCCTCGCTGGCTCGAATGAGCTTGAAGCCCTTAGTCCCCAATCCGCAGATTCTCGAGCTATTGACCCAGGGTTCTTGGATGAGGACCACATCCACGTCGCCTTTAGAAAGACGACTACTTAAAGCAGCCGAAGCCACTTTAGATTTGTGCAGATTAATCTGAAGCACCACCAACATGAGAGCGCACAGACTTCCCTGCCGTCCCCATGTCGTCGAGGTTTGCCCCATCCCGGAGGTTGCCTATCAACGACGAGTTGTTCCGATTAACTGCCCGATATGGCGTTGCAGGAGTCCTGCTGCCTGTAGCGTTAGATGTTAATCGCTCAGCGTTGGCTGCTACCACCGTGACGTCGGGGACTTCCTCGTCCTGTAGGCTGTCCTCCATCTCCGAGTTGTTCACAGCAATATCGGCAAGGGACGTGGCGGATAACATGCTTTCCGCATCGGAATCCTCCGCTTCCTCTTCTGGTAATTCGTTTTCCGGTTCCCCCGGAGCAGCCGAGAAGGCCTCGCGCTGAGCATCACCACGATATACGTGGATAACGATCTGGCCTACGCTGTAGTGTACTAGGCCATTGCACCTTTTGAGGGGCTCGATTGACTCTTTATTCATGGTGAACACCACCTGTCTGTCGGGCCCCACCGCATCCCCGACCAGATTGACACTCCAGTCATGCGTTGGGAGGGACGGATTCATTAGCCGTAGCATCCCGAGAATTCTGTCGGGTTCGTCAGGGATTTGCGCCCTTGTAGACGTCACCCAGTTTAGCAGCTGCTGCCTTATACAGTGCTACGGTTTTTGCATCCTCGCATGCGAGTAATTTGATCTGACCCTGGTGTCAGCCCGCATCCGTTACTCGCGCCGAACTACCCGAAAACTCCGGAGCAACGTTGAGAAGAATGCTGCCGAGTTCATTTCGCACGTAACGCCACCGGTCCTTGGGGATGGCCAGACGGTCATTGCCTCGGTCAAGGGCGCCTATAAGGATCCTGTCCTTGGTTACCTCAGCAAAGCTTAGTTTGCCCGCTCCAGAGGTATTCTGATGCCGCTTGGGAGGGATATTTAAATCCAGGTCCGATCTCTGGCGCTTTAAAGGGTTAAATTTTAACCTCTTTGGCATGTAAGATTTTTGGAAATCCGGTATCACAGCTTTCGCTAGCTCTACCGATTTACTGGAATTCGGCAACAGCGACTCCTGCGGTACCCCTTCATACCTCTTCAGGATCTTTGCAGCCAATCTTTTCTCGTGGTATGTGAAGCGGCGGGGAGATGTCTCCTAGGAGTGCGGACCCGTAGTTGCCATCGCGGTCGCTCCCCTTGCCGAAATCTCAGTTGCAGCTTCCTTCCCCTTCGAAACTCCGAGGCCAGGTCGTGAGACCGCTGCCACAGACGTAAAGATACTAGTTTTCATATCAGAGGTTGATGGGAGTTTAGCATCCGCCGTTGTCCGCTTAGCTGCGTTGGCAACCGCACTGGTGCTAGCTCCCATCAAGTCAATCTTACTCGATAGAGGGTTGGTTGACCGACTCGTTGTCGATCCCCCCCTTGATTGTGGAACGGAGGTTGTCCTACGGCGTTGTTGTTGCTTTCTCGCCTGCTCGTCCATAGCTCTCCTTTGCTGAGGAGTGAAATTTGGCGTTGTTTGTTTTTTGGGTTTTTCGTTTTTATTTGCGTTATTTGAGTTCATCTTGTTCGTACGATCCATCGCCGGACAAGGCCAGCTTAGGGTCAAGGGAAGAGTAGGGGAAAATGTGTCGTCCGCCGCCGCAGAGCCCCGTACCGCGGTAAGGCCATGCTTACTCTCTGAGGCGACCCGGTATCAGAGAGGCTCCGTTCAAATACAGCCACGATTTGCCTCCCGGCTGCAAACGTCCAATGGGCACGTGGTCGCATAACACCCTGGATTGGGAGGGGGAAGATCTTTGTCGTCGCGCCAGAGAGGCTAGGCTACTCTCGTGATGAAGTGTCGTATGGAGCTACGATCACAAGGGCAGCGTAGCCCTGTGGCTATCGACTTAAGCCCTCGTACCGCGGCAAGGTATCCTCCCTTAAATCCCTTGGCTCTTACTCGTTCAACTCTGAACTGACGCTCAACTGTCGTCGATTTCTACAAGAGATGGCCCAACGGAACCGCGTGAACCTCACATGGGTCCCGGGACATAGTGACATTGCAGGAAATTGTAGGGCAGACGAACTTACGAGGCAGGGCACGACCAAGCAGGTTCTTCGGGATAAAGAACGCTTAAGTATGCCGTTTGCCACATGCAAGCTAAGGGTGAAAGAGTACACACTCCGCCAATCCAACGAAAGATGGCTGCAATCTCCAAGATGCCGGATATCCAAAGAAACCTCGCCGAAATGGGATCATAAAATATCAAGACACATTTATGCTTTAAGGAGAAGAGAAATCTCCATATTAATAGGTGTAATAACTGGGCACTGCCTTATTGGTTGGCACTCTGAAAGACTAGGTGTGCCCTACCGACGATGCTGTAGGAGTTGCAAAGATGACGAGGAGGAGGAAGCGGTGGGTCACCTCATCTGCAACTGCCCGGCTTTAAGTGGCGCGAGAATGCGCTTTTTGGGAGTGCCCTTCCTGGTTAGCCTACGCCAGGTCACGGAGCTGGACATAAATGACTTGATGGCCTTCATCCAGTCACCTAAATGGTTCGAGGAGGAGTAACGGCGTCGGTTTAGGAGCGTCAGTCCCGGGATTCTGCTATGTGGAGAATCCCGATAATACAGGGATTTTCCATATGGCAGGGTCCCGGAACTGACTTTCCTAGTGTTGGAAATGAAGCAAAATTAAATTAAGTTAAATGAAACAGAATGTATTAAACAAATTAATATGAAATGAGCAGAAATGAAATGAATGGGAACAGAATAAAATAAAATAAAATGCAACAAAAAAGACTTTCTTCTTTGAAAATGAAACAAAACCAAATGGAAAAAAGTAAAATAGAATGAAATGAATTGAAATAAAATGAAACAAAGCAAAATGAAAAGAAATAAAATAAAATGAAATGAATTGAAATAAAATGAAACCAAACAAAATGAAAAGAAATAAAATAGAATGAAATGAAATGAAATAAAATATATCAAATCAAAAAGAAAAGAAATGATTCGGTTTCGGTTCCGGTTTCGTTCTTCAAAATTTATTTCGGTTTCGGTTACGGTTTCGTTCCGGTTTCGGTTTCCAAATAAAAACACGAACGCCAAAAAAATTTACAAAACTTATAAAAAAACATGTAGCTGCAAAATAGGTCTGAATTTTTATAACATTTTTCCAATATAATACCACTGTACGACAAAATCGAATTTTTTCGGGATATTTGACTAAATCAAATTTTTTTAAGAGATTAACAGATAAATGTTTTTACTTAATGGCGTTCCCTGAATTTCGAAGTTAGTCTCCAAAAATTAGTTACGGGCTTTCGAAGTTCGAAGTTGGACCCTTCCAAGATTTGGTTTTCTAATTGTTTTGTGAAAAAAATTGAAAAAGGTTAAATGTGGGCGTGGCCTTTCTTAAATAAAACAATTAGAAAACCAAATTTTCGAAGGGTCCAACTTCGAACTTCGAAAGCCCGTAACTTAGTTTTGGAGGATAACTTCGAAAAACTTAAAAAAGTTGGTTTGGTCCAATACCCAGCCGGCTGCGGTTCATTGTAATAAATATTATTAACGCTATGTATGGATGAAATTTCTGCAATATAATTTAAAAAAATTACTACTTTTTCTAATAGAAAAATATTAGAAAGGAAACTAAATGAAATAAATCGTCAAAATATATGATACGGGCCACTAAACAAATTTTTCTCGGATCTCGTAAATTTTTTTCGATGCCATCATTCAGCTATATGTAGCTAAATTTCCTCTTTAGAAATTTGATACTGAGGTCAAAACGTGTCTTATGTAAAATTGCTCGACAATCTTCCATGAACGCTCTCCAGAGTACCCTTTGGTAAAAGAAAATATGTTCCCTTAAAAAGGAAAAAGGCATAAAAAAACCGTTTGGAACCGGTTCCGGCTTTTGAAACGGTTTCGGTTTCTTTCTTTTTCAGATCAAAATAACGGTTATAAAATAAAATGAAATGAGGTTAAATAATAATAAATAAATAAAATGATATAAAGTGATGAAACCAAAATGAAACGGAACAAAATAAAATATGACACAAAATGAAATGAAATAAAACTGAGTGAAACGAAATGAAATAAAAGTAGGGCAAGTACCGGGGAATCTGCATGAGGCACCACTAGCACCTGCAACAAACCTGGCAGTAAATATACCCATCACTGAGGAAAGGGTAAGGTGGGCAGTTAAGAGCTTTGAACCGTATACGGCTGCCGGGCCGGACGGGATTATCCCCGCGCAACTTATAAACACGTTGGAGACATCAGCTAAATGGCTGGTATTTCTCTTCACAGCCTGCCTGGCTCTAAACCACATTCCGGGCTCCTGGAGAAGCGCCACGGTAGTGTTTATCCCTAAGGCTGGGAAGGCATCCCACTACGAGCCAAAAGACTACAGACCGATCAGTCTCTCGTCCTTTGTACTCAAAACCTTTGAGAAGATACTAAGCGACTACCTCTCAACGACTATTGATAGCAACCTTATCTCTAGCTATCAGCATGCATACACCAAGGGTAAATCAACAGAAACTGCTCTGCGCAGCCTAGTATCTGTCATTGAGAAATCGCTGTGTGAAAAGGACTACTATCTAGTGGTCTTCCTAAACATTGAGGGGGCTTTCAACAATATAAGCCCGGAGGCTATCAACTTCGCTCTAACTAATCTGGGCGTAGATAGACCTCTAACTGGTTTAATTGACCAACTTTTAAGGGGAAGGAAAATAGCTTCTTCACTTGGTACGGTTGAGTTATCACGCTATGTCACAAGGGGAACGCCCCAGGGTGGTGTTCTTTCCCCGCTTTTATGGAACCTCACAGTCAACTCGTTGCTACGTGACACAAGCTGGGGGCGGGAAGATAGTGGCATACGCAGA
This sequence comes from Campiglossa producta, assembly GCA_964058755.1. NCBI lineage: Eukaryota > Metazoa > Arthropoda > Insecta > Diptera > Tephritidae > Campiglossa > Campiglossa producta. Next base: position 86,409,547 of record CAXKVI010000002.1, on the reverse strand, counting down.
TGATTTAGCTATTGCATTCAGAGGCAAGATCCCACAAACTCTGTGTGACCTGATGCAAGTAGCACTGATGGCACTAAGCTACCAACTGTCAGCCACCCAAAGTTATTAGGGGTGACACTGGATAATAATTTCTCATTTGCCGGTCATGTGTCTGCAATTTTCTCAAAGGTACGTGGTCGCAACAAGATCCTCAAGTCACTTGCCGGCAGTACTTGGGGAAAAGACAAAGAAACGTTGCTGATCACATATGGTCGCCTAATGTGCATAACACCAACTGGACGAAGTTACAATTCTGCCAAAATACTGCCATCAGAACTGCTACGGGATGTCTCCTCATGTCTCCCGAGTCTCACCTCCATCAGGAGGCAAAACTGCTCAATGTAAAACATCACGCGGAAATGCTGAGCAGGCAATTCCTTCTGAACTGCCACAAGCCAGCACATCCAAACCGTCATCTTTTGGACACAGATCCGCCCCCGAGAGACATAAGGAAACATCTCCGTAAGCATTATGACGAGATCCGGCATCATATTACCTTGCCGTTTGATTGCATAATCATAAGCGGGCTCTAACCGACATCCACACCGAGTCGGTAGACACTTTTGTCACATCTCTACCTGTGAATCCCGTTCTAAACAGTCCTCCACCGGATATTGCTGAAGAAGAACCTTACCAAGGGAGACAATAGTCACCTTGGCACAGCTTAGGTCTGGATACAGTGTGAGCTTAAACTCCTACTTATCCAGACTGAAGGATACAATCTCAATGGTAGGACCCCCCATGATACTCTACATCTCTTCAATTGTTCAACTGAACCTACTCTTCTAACCCCTCTGTCCCTCTGGACCAACCCTGTTGAAACTGCATGTTTCGTTGGACTCCCCTTAGAAGAGCTTGATGAAGATCTTCGGAATGATCATACACTCTAGGCAGGGCAATACATTGTTAACAACAACAACAACAACAACAATACGCTATGTCACAAGGGGAACGCCTCAGGGTGGTGTTCTCTTCCCGCTTCTATGGAACCTCACTGTCAACTCGCTGCTGCGAGACCCAAGCTGGGGACGGGAAGGTAGTGGCATATGCAGACGATTTAGCTATTGTATATAGGGGCGAATTCCCACAAACCCTGTGCGACTTGATGCAAGTAGCACTGCGAGAGGTTCCCTCATGGTGCTCGCACTGCGGACTGAGCATCAACCTGGGAAAAGTCGAACTGGTCCTTTTCACCAACTGCCATAAGATACCACCGTTAAACCTATCAAAACAGAATGGCTGACAAAGCCAAGCGCTAGGAAACAGTTCTGGATAGAAAACTAACCTGGAGGGAGAATGGTCTTCAGCGCCAGAAGAAAGCGTGTATTGCACTCTACACGTGCAAATGAGCCATTGGAAAAGAGTGCGGGCTCAGCTCCAAAATATGCAAAGGAATCTACACTGCAATCATTCGACCAATCATGCTCTATGGAGTTGTGGTATGGTGGCCTGTATAAGCGCTGCGTTGAGAACAACGCCCAACGAAGCACTCCAGGACATTTTGCCACTCGATCTGGATGCGCACCGGGTAGCAGCAGCATCGGCTTTGCGTCTAAGGCAAGCGTCAGGCTGGGGAGCAAGCTTCCGCTAAGCGTAGGTCGTTGCGCGACCACAACATTCGGAGATAGCGGTTTTAAAATAAACATTCCCAGCGGGGAAGAATGGGAGAGGACGGATCGGAGTCCCGCCACTCATGGCGGCACTTCATTTATACCGACGGCTCGAAGTTAGACGGCGGAGTTGGAGGAGGGGTTTATTCAAAGGATCTGAACCTTGAGCTCTCCTTCAGACTACCTGATCACTGCAGTCTTCCAGGTTGAAGTTTCAGCAATCATGGACGCCGCGGCTTGGATAGGCCAACACACTATCGGAAGGATATTATTATTCTCATCGACAGCCAAGCGGCCATCAAATCCCTTGGCTCTTACTCGTTCAACTCTGAACTGACGCTCAACTGTCGTCGATTTCTACAAGAGATGGCCCAACAGAATCGCGTGAACCTCACATGGGTCCCGGGACATAGTGACATTGCAGGAAATTGTAGGGCAGACGAACTTGCGAGGCAGGGCACGACAAAGCAGGTTCTTCGGGATAAAGAGCGCTTAAGTATGCCGTTTGCCACATGCAAGCTAATGCTGAAAGAGTACACACTCCGCCAATCCAACGAAAGATCGCTGCAATCTCCAAGATGCCGGATATCCAAAGAAACCTCGCCGAAATGGGATCATAAAATATCAAGACACGTTTATGCTTTAAGTAGAAGTCCCAGAACTTTTCCTGATTTTTTCTTGTCACCTAAATTTGCCGTGCGATAGCTTTGCTAGTTGGACTCAGAACACCAAAAAGCTTAGGTTTTTGGAAAACTGCAAATATTTTGAATGTAATACTGTTTTTATTTTGGTAATTTGTTATTTAGTTACGACATAATACGTGGAAATGTTGCATTACCACATGGAAATCTTGCGTTACCATATGGTAATCGTGGGAAGATTCGGGTTAATAGGTGTAATAACTGGGCACTGCCTTATTGGCTGGCACTCTGAAAGACTAGGTGTGCCCTACCGACGATGCTGTAGGAGTTACAAAGATGACGAGGAGGAGGAAGCGGTGGGTCACCTCATCTGCAACTGCCCGGCTTTAAGTGGCGCGAGAATGCGCTTTTTGGGAGTGCCCTTCCTGGTTAGCCTACGCCAGGTCACGGAGCTGGACATAAATGACTTGCTGGCCTTCATCCAGTCATATAAATGGTTCGAGGAGGAGTAACGGCGTCGGTTTAGGAGCGTCAGTCCCGGGATTCTGCTATGTGGAGAATCCCGATAATACAGGGATTTTCAATATGGCAGGGTCCCGAAACTGACTTTCCTAGTGTTGGAAATGAAGCAAAATTAAATTAAGTTAAATGAAACAGAATGTATTAAACAAATTAATATGAAATGAGCAGAAATGGAATGAATGGGAACAGAATAAAATAAAATAAAATGCAACAAAAAAGACTTTCTTCTTTGAAAATGAAACAAAACAAAATGGAAAAAAATAAAATAGAATGAAATGAATTGAAATAATATGAAACAAAGCAAAATGAAAAGAAATAAAATAGAATGAAATGAATTGAAATAAAATGAAACAAAACAAAATGAAAAGAAATAAAATAGAATGAAATGAAATGAAATAAAATATATCAAATCAAAATGAAAAGAAACGATTCGGTTTCGGTTCCGGTTTCGTTCTTCAAAATTTATTTCGGTTTCGGTTACGGTTTCGTTCCGGTTTCGGTTTCCAAATAAAAACACGAACGCCAAAAAAATTTACAAAACTTAAGTATGTAGCTGCAAAATAGGTCTGAATTTTTATAACATTTTTCCAATATAATACCACTGTACGACAAAAACGAATTTTTTTCTGGATATTTGACTAATCAAGAGATTAACAGATACATGTTTTTACTTAATGACGTTCCCCGAATTTCGAAGTTAGTCTCCAAAAATTTGTTACGGGCTTTCGAAGTTCGAAGTTGGACCCTTCCAAGATTTGGTTTTCTAATTGTTTTGTGAAAAAAATTGAAAGGTTGTGGGCGTGGCCTTCTTGCTCCTCTTACTTGATAGGTGCACTTTCTTAAATAAAACAATTAGAACACCAACTTCGAACTTCGAAAGCCCGTAACTTAGTTTTGGAGGATAACTTCGAAAAATTTAAAAATGTTGGTTTGGTCCAATACCCAGCCGGCTGCGGTGCATTGTAATAAATATTATTAACGCTATGTATGGATGAAATTTCTGCAATATAATTTTTAAAAAATTACTACTTTTTCTAATAGAAAAATATTAGAAAGGAAACTAAATGAAATAAATCGTCAAAATATATGATACGGGCCACTAAACAAATTTTTCTCGGATCTCGTAAATTTTTTTCGATGCCATCATTCAGCTATATGTAGCTAAATTTCCTCTTTAGGAATTTGATACTGAGGTCAAAACGTGTCTTATGTAAAATTGCTCGACAATCTTCCATGAAAGCTCTCCAGAGTACCCTTTGGTAAAAGAAAATATGTTCCCATAAAAAGGAAAAAGGCATAAAAAAACCGTTTGGAACCGGTTCCGGCTTCTGAAACGGTTTAGGTTTCTTTCTTTTTCAGATCAAAATAACGGTTACGGTTTCGGTGTCAGTCCTTGATAAAATGAAATCTAAAGAAATGAAATAAAACAAAATAAAATGAAATGAGGTTAAATAATAATAAATAAATAAAATGATATAAAGTGATGAAACCAAAATGAAACGGAACAAAATAAAATATGACACAAAATGAAATTAAACAAAACTGAGTGAAACGAAATGAAATAAAAGTAGCGCAAGTACCGGGGAATCTGCATGAGGCACCACTAGCACCTGCAACAAACCTGGCAGTAAATATACCCATCACTGAGGAAAGGGTAAGGTGGGCAGTTAAGAGCTTTGAACCGTATACGGCTGCCGGGCCGGACGGGATTATCCCCGCGCAACTTATAAACACGTTGGAGAGATCAGCTTAATGGCTGGTACTTCTCTTCACAGCCTGCCTGGCTCTAAACCACATTCCGGGCTCCTGGAGAAGCGCCACGGTAGTATTTATCCCTAAGGCTGGGAAGGCATCCCACTACGAGCCAAAAGACTACAGACCGATCAGTCTCTCGTCCTTTGTACGCAAAACCTTTGAGAAGATACTAAGCGACTACCTCTCAACGACTATTGATAGCAACCTTATCTCTAGCTATCAGCATGCATACACCAAGGGTAAATCAACAGAAACTGCTCTGCACAGCCTAGTATCTGTCATTGAGAAATCGCTGTGTGAAAAGGACTACTGTCTAGTGGCCTTCCTAGACATTGAGGGGGCTTTCAACAATATAAGCCCGGAGGCTATCAACTCCGCTCTAACTAATCTGGGCGTAGATAGACCTCTAACTGGTTTAATTGACCAACTTTTAATGAGAAGGAAAATAGCTTCTTCACTTGGTACGGTTGAGTTATCACGCTATGTCACAAGGGGAACACCCCAGGGTGGTGTTCTTTCCCCGCTTTTATGGAACCTCACAGTCAACTCGTTGCTACGTGGCACAAGCTGGGGGGGCGGGAAGATAGTGGCATACGCAGACGATTTAGCTATTGCATTCAGAGGCAAGTTCCCACAAACTCTGTGTGACCTGATGCAAGTAGCACTGCGAGAAGTTTCGACGTGGTCCTCTCGCTGCGGACTTAGTATCAAACCGGGGAAAGTGGAACTTGTCCTCTTCACCAAACGGTACAAAATACCGCCACTAAGCCTACCAGAAATAGATGGCACGCGCCTGGGCTTGTCGGATAAGGCCAAGTTTCTAGGCATAGTTCTGGTCAGGAAACTGAATTGGAAGGAGAATGTTCTTCAGCTCCAGAAGAAAGCTTGCATCGCTCTTTACACATGCAAAAGAGCCATTGGCAAAAAATGGGGGCTCAGCCCTAGAGTATGCAGTTGCATCTACACGGCCATCATTCGTCCAATCATGCTATATGGAGTCGTCGTATGGTGGCCTGCGCTGAGCAAGGCAACATACCTGAATCTGTTGCGGAAAGTCCATAGATCCAATATGATCTGTATAAGCGGCGCGCTAAGGACAACGCCCAACGAAGCCTTCCAGGTCATTCTGGGCATTTTGCCACTTGATCTGGAAGGGTTTCGGTCAGCAGCGGCATCAGCTCTGCGCCTAAGAGAAACCTCCAGTTGGGGTGCGGGTACTATTGGACACTCCAGTATTCTGGAATCTTACAGCTTTCTGCCTCTAAGCACAGATCATTGTGCGACCACTACAGTCGGCGATAGCTGTTTCAAAATAAACATTCCCAGCAGAGAAGACTGGGAGAGGACGGATTGGTGTCCCGAAACAAATAGTGGCACTTCCATATACACCGACGGCTCGAAGTTGGACGGCAGAGTTGGAGGAGGGGTTTATTCAAGGGATTTGGACCTTGAGCTCTCCTTCAGACTAACTGATCATTGTAGCGTCTTCCAGGCGGAAGTCTCGGCAATCCTAGACGCCGCGGCCTGGTTAAGCAAACGTGTTATCGGAGAAGATATCGCTATTTTCAGCGATAGCCAAGCGGCCATCAAATCCCTTGGCTCATACACGTTCAACTCTGAACTGACACTCAGCTGTCGTCGATCTCTTCAGGAGATGGCCCAACAGAACCGCGTAAACCTCATATGGGTCCCGGGACATAGGGACATTGAGGGAAACTGTAAGGCAGACGAGCTTGCCAGGCAGGGCACGACCAAGCAGGTTCTTCAGGATAAAGAGCGCTTAGGTATGCCGTTTGCCACATGCAAACTAATGCTGAAGGAGCACGCACTCCGTCAAGCCAACGAAAGATGGCTGCAATCCCCAGTGTGTCGGATATCGAAACAAACCTGGCCAAAATGGGATCTTAAAAGGTCTAGACGCATTTATGCCCTAACTAGGAGGGAAATCTGCATATTGATAGGGGTATTAACCGGTCACTGCCTCATTGGTAGGCATGCAGAAAGGCTAGGTGTGCCCTACCGACGATCCTGCAGGAGTTGCAAAGATGATGAGGAGGAGGAAACAGAGGAGTACCTCATCTGCAACTGTCCGGTTTAAGCGGCGCGAGAACGCGCTTTTTGGGAGTTCCGTTCCTGGATAGCCTAAGCCAGATCGCGGAACTGGACATAAAGGACTTGATGGCCTTCATAAAGTTATCTAAGTGGTTCGAGGAGGAGTAACGGTGTCGGTTTAGGAGTGTCAGTCCCGGGATTCTGCTATGTGGAAAGTCCCAACAACTCAGGGATTTTCCATATGGCTGTGTCCCGGGACTGACTCCCCTTGTGTTGGTGGTATCACAACGGGCCTTTCAAAACTGGCCTAAGTGTGCCTCTGCGGCAGCCACTTGAACCTAACCTAGCGCAAGTACCGAATTAAAAACTGCAAATGAAAAATTCGGCAACCCTGCCCAACTGCGCCTGCTAGCCGCCTCAAAATCTCGCATTTTGAATTTTCTTTGTATGCCATTGCCACCTTGACTGCACACTGCAATCCAACAAAAAAAAAAAACTATCGATGATATCGCTAGTGCCATCGATTGTTTTCCAGCTCTACTGTCAATAGTATTAACACCATTGTGTATCAATAACAAGTGTAAACTCTTCTGCATAGACGTCAAAATTCCAAAATGAGTTTAACACCTGTTTGAGATTGTGGTTAATAACAAGTGTGATATCATAGACATAGTCGTGAAAACTTCAAAGTGAGTTTAGTCACCTGTTTTTAATTTCCTTTTTTGTCTCACTTCTTTTCATCTTCCCATCTCTTTCTACCATTAGGTAAAAGATAGGAGACCGCCATGTTGATGTGTGCAGGATGTTAAACAACCCCATTGCTTTTCTGTTATTCGGTGCTGGCGACATTTTAATATGTGCAGGATGTAAACAAACCGACATTTTAATGTGTGTTGTCAAAAGAAGAGTTCACACTTGTTATTGATACACAATGATTGACACTTTCCAGTAGCCCGTTTCTATAACCTTTCGTTATAATAACGCTCGATTTGCTATCGCAAGGCTCGTATCGCTTTCGATATGAAAATGTTTCTGTAACTCACTCAATTCACCTTGCGATAAAATAGTGGTGAGTTTTTATCATATCGATGGAATAATCGAAATGGAACATAGCATCTGTCATTAATAGCTTATGATACATTTACACTGCACCAAATGCGTCGCATTTAGCGAAGTTATTTCGAGAATGTTTGTCCGCAGAATTAATTTGTATGCCAAATTAGACGAATTTAATTTAATTTGACCTAATTTGGTGATCTAATTCAATCTGCGAATGAACGGTCTCGAAAAAACTAGGCTAAAAAATACGCATTTGGTGCAGTGTAAATGTAGCTTTACTTAACTTAAAATAGCCTTTAACCGCCTTGGCGATTTTGGCCGCCTAACATGAAGACACCGCGTGTTCTCAGATCTGCCACCACATAAATAGCAAAAAAGTATAATAACAAACAAAGTACAGTGAATTTCCAAATTGTTAATAATTAAGGTAATTGTCTACTTTAGCTGTCAAATGCTAATAAATTACCTAAAAATTACCGAAGGGGGCTCAAAAGACTGGGTTTGGCCTCAGGATCACGTATCCGGAAGCGCTTTTTTAATATTTTGCTTCTCTGAGGAGATATTTGCGATCAAATTTGCAAGTTTTCACGTGGTTGTTGTAATTTTATTAGGCTGTACGGTTCAGGCAACCACCCGGACTTGGGATGGCGTACCCCAGGGTTATTTTTTAAGCGCGGTCGGAGTCCGCCAACTCAGAAAGGTGTTTCGCACATAAATACCATGGATTCCGCCTCAATTTTGGGATCGGGCCCGGGTCATTTTTCGGTTTTCTGACCATAAAACAAAAATTAAAAAAGGCGCTTCCGGATTCGTGATCCTGAGGTAAACCCCGTCTTTTGAGTTATCTCCCATAATTCTAGCTAATTTATTAGCTGTTGACCCCTAAAGGAAACAAATACCATAAAATATTACGATACATGCATATACAGTATAAGTTTTACTTTTTGTTTTTTTTTTTGTAATTTTTGCACTCCTGCTTTTTTTCTATAAAATAAAACTTAATGAGAAAACAAAATATCTAAATTAGTTACCAACGAACTTCACTCATTTTCGTTTTAACGTATAATATCACGACCTTCGGAGCTAGTGATATGAATAACGCAAGAAATATCGAAAATACATACTCACCATTCATACAGAAACACTACCTTGCGATAACCATGAATCAGGGTTGTATTTTGCGATATATTTCGTATCGCAAGGGCTACTTTCAAATTGAGAACGGCAGAATTTTCAAACTTTCTTAAATAAAACAATTAGAACACCAACTTCGAACTTCGAAAGCCCGTAACTTAGTTTTGGAGGATAACTTCGAAAAATTTAAAAAAGTTGGTTTGGTCCAATACCCAGCCGGCTGCGGTGCATTGTAATAAATATTATTAACGCTATGTATGGATGAAATTTCTGCAATATAATTTTTAAAAAATTACTACTTTTTCTAATAGAAAAATATTAGAAAGGAAACTAAATGAAATAAATCGTCAAAATATATGATACGGGCCACTAAACAAATTTTTCTCGGATCTCGTAAATTTTTTTCGATGCCATCATTCAGCTATATGTAGCTAAATTTCCTCTTTAGGAATTTGATACTGAGGTCAAAACGTGTCTTATGTAAAATTGCTCGACAATCTTCCATGAAAGCTCTCCAGAGTACCCTTTGGTAAAAGAAAATATGTTCCCATAAAAAGGAAAAAGGCATAAAAAAACCGTTTGGAACCGGTTCCGGCTTCTGAAACGGTTTAGGTTTCTTTCTTTTTCAGATCAAAATAACGGTTACGGTTTCGGTGTCAGTCCTTGATAAAATGAAATCTAAAGAAATGAAATAAAACAAAATAAAATGAAATGAGGTTAAATAATAATAAATAAATAAAATGATATAAAGTGATGAAACCAAAATGAAACGGAACAAAATAAAATATGACACAAAAATGAAATTAAACAAAACTGAGTGAAACGAAATGAAATAAAAGTAGCGCAAGTACCGGGGAATCTGCATGAGGCACCACTAGCACCTGCAACAAACCTGGCAGTAAATATACCCATCACTGAGGAAAGGGTAAGGTGGGCAGTTAAGAGCTTTGAACCGTATACGGCTGCCGGGCCGGACGGGATTATCCCCGCGCAACTTATAAACACGTTGGAGAGATCAGCTTAATGGCTGGTACTTCTCTTCACAGCCTGCCTGGCTCTAAACCACATTCCGGGCTCCTGGAGAAGCGCCACGGTAGTATTTATCCCTAAGGCTGGGAAGGCATCCCACTACGAGCCAAAAGACTACAGACCGATCAGTCTCTCGTCCTTTGTACTCAAAACCTTTGAGAAGATACTAAGCGACTACCTCTCAACGACTATTGATAGCAACCTTATCTCTAGCTATCAGCATGCATACACCAAGGGTAAATCAACAGAAACTGCTCTGCACAGCCTAGTATCTGTCATTGAGAAATCGCTGTGTGAAAAGGACTACTGTCTAGTGGCCTTCCTAGACATTGAGGGGGCTTTCAACAATATAAGCCCGGAGGCTATCAACTCCGCTCTAACTAATCTGGGCGTAGATAGACCTCTAACTGGTTTAATTGACCAACTTTTAATGAGAAGGAAAATAGCTTCTTCACTTGGTACGGTTGAGTTATCACGCTATGTCACAAGGGGAACACCCCAGGGTGGTGTTCTTTCCCCGCTTTTATGGAACCTCACAGTCAACTCGTTGCTACGTGGCACAAGCTGGGGGGGCGGGAAGATAGTGGCATACGCAGACGATTTAGCTATTGCATTCAGAGGCAAGTTCCCACAAACTCTGTGTGACCTGATGCAAGTAGCACTGCGAGAAGTTTCGACGTGGTCCTCTCGCTGCGGACTTAGTATCAAACCGGGGAAAGTGGAACTTGTCCTCTTCACCAAACGGTACAAAATACCGCCACTAAGCCTACCAGAAATAGATGGCACGCGCCTGGGCTTGTCGGATAAGGCCAAGTTTCTAGGCATAGTTCTGGTCAGGAAACTGAATTGGAAGGAGAATGTTCTTCAGCTCCAGAAGAAAGCTTGCATCGCTCTTTACACATGCAAAAGAGCCATTGGCAAAAAATGGGGGCTCAGCCCTAGAGTATGCAGTTGCATCTACACGGCCATCATTCGTCCAATCATGCTATATGGAGTCGTCGTATGGTGGCCTGCGCTGAGCAAGGCAACATACCTGAATCTGTTGCGGAAAGTCCATAGATCCAATATGATCTGTATAAGCGGCGCGCTAAGGACAACGCCCAACGAAGCCTTCCAGGTCATTCTGGGCATTTTGCCACTTGATCTGGAAGGGTTTCGGTCAGCAGCGGCATCAGCTCTGCGCCTAAGAGAAACCTCCAGTTGGGGTGCGGGTACTATTGGACACTCCAGTATTCTGGAATCTTACAGCTTTCTGCCTCTAAGCACAGATCATTGTGCGACCACTACAGTCGGCGATAGCTGTTTCAAAATAAACATTCCCAGCAGAGAAGACTGGGAGAGGACGGATTGGTGTCCCGAAACAAATAGTGGCACTTCCATATACACCGACGGCTCGAAGTTGGACGGCAGAGTTGGAGGAGGGGTTTATTCAAGGGATTTGGACCTTGAGCTCTCCTTCAGACTAACTGATCATTGTAGCGTCTTCCAGGCGGAAGTCTCGGCAATCCTAGACGCCGCGGCCTGGTTAAGCAAACGTGTTATCGGAGAAGATATCGCTATTTTCAGCGATAGCCAAGCGGCCATCAAATCCCTTGGCTCATACACGTTCAACTCTGAACTGACACTCAGCTGTCGTCGATCTCTTCAGGAGATGGCCCAACAGAACCGCGTAAACCTCATATGGGTCCCGGGACATAGGGACATTGAGGGAAACTGTAAGGCAGACGAGCTTGCCAGGCAGGGCACGACCAAGCAGGTTCTTCAGGATAAAGAGCGCTTAGGTATGCCGTTTGCCACATGCAAACTAATGCTGAAGGAGCACGCACTCCGTCAAGCCAACGAAAGATGGCTGCAATCCCCAGTGTGTCGGATATCGAAACAAACCTGGCCAAAATGGGATCTTAAAAGGTCTAGACGCATTTATGCCCTAACTAGGAGGGAAATCTCCATATTGATAGGGGTATTAACCGGTCACTGCCTCATTGGTAGGCATGCAGAAAGGCTAGGTGTGCCCTACCGACGATCCTGCAGGAGTTGCAAAGATGATGAGGAGGAGGAAACAGAGGAGTACCTCATCTGCAACTGTCCGGTTTAAGCGGCGCGAGAACGCGCTTTTTGGGAGTTCCGTTCCTGGATAGCCTAAGCCAGATCGCGGAACTGGACATAAAGGACTTGATGGCCTTCATAAAGTTATCTAAGTGGTTCGAGGAGGAGTAACGGTGTCGGTTTAGGAGTGTCAGTCCCGGGATTCTGCTATGTGGAAAGTCCCAACAACTCAGGGATTTTCCATATGGCTGTGTCCCGGGACTGACTCCCCTTGTGTTGGTGGTATCACAACGGGCCTTTCAAAACTGGCCTAAGTGTGCCTCTGCGGCAGCCACTTGAACCTAACCTAGCGCAAGTACCGAATTAAAAACTGCAAATGAAAAATTCGGCAACCCTGCCCAACTGCGCCTGCTAGCCGCCTCAAAATCTCGCATTTTGAATTTTCTTTGTATGCCATTGCCACCTTGACTGCACACTGCAATCCAACAAAAAAAAAAAACTATCGATGATATCGCTAGTGCCATCGATTGTTTTCCAGCTCTACTGTCAATAGTATTAACACCATTGTGTATCAATAACAAGTGTAAACTCTTCTGCATAGACGTCAAAATTCCAAAATGAGTTTAACACCTGTTTGAGATTGTGGTTAATAACAAGTGTGATATCATAGACATAGTCGTGAAAACTTCAAAGTGAGTTTAGTCACCTGTTTTTAATTTCCTTTTTTGTCTCACTTCTTTTCATCTTCCCATCTCTTTCTACCATTAGGTAAAAGATAGGAGACCGCCATGTTGATGTGTGCAGGATGTTAAACAACCCCATTGCTTTTCTGTTATTCGGTGCTGGCGACATTTTAATATGTGCAGGATGTAAACAAACCGACATTTTAATGTGTGTTGTCAAAAGAAGAGTTCACACTTGTTATTGATACACAATGATTGACACTTTCCAGTAGCCCGTTTCTATAACCTTTCGTTATAATAACGCTCGATTTGCTATCGCAAGGCTCGTATCGCTTTCGATATGAAAATGTTTCTGTAACTCACTCAATTCACCTTGCGATAAAATAGTGGTGAGTTTTTATCATATCGATGGAATAATCGAAATGGAACATAGCATCTGTCATTAATAGCTTATGATACATTTACACTGCACCAAATGCGTCGCATTTAGCGAAGTTATTTCGAGAATGTTTGTCCGCAGAATTAATTTGTATGCCAAATTAGACGAATTTAATTTAATTTGACCTAATTTGGTGATCTAATTCAATCTGCGAATGAACGGTCTCGAAAAAACTAGGCTAAAAAATACGCATTTGGTGCAGTGTAAATGTAGCTTTACTTAACTTAAAATAGCCTTTAACCGCCTTGGCGATTTTGGCCGCCTAACATGAAGACACCGCGTGTTCTCAGATCTGCCACCACATAAATAGCAAAAAAGTATAATAACAAACAAAGTACAGTGAATTTCCAAATTGTTAATAATTAAGGTAATTGTCTACTTTAGCTGTCAAATGCTAATAAATTACCTAAAAATTACCGAAGGGGGCTCAAAAGACTGGGTTTGGCCTCAGGATCACGTATCCGGAAGCGCTTTTTTAATATTTTGCTTCTCTGAGGAGATATTTGCGATCAAATTTGCAAGTTTTCACGTGGTTGTTGTAATTTTATTAGGCTGTACGGTTCAGGCAACCACCCGGACTTGGGATGGCGTACCCCAGGGTTATTTTTTAAGCGCGGTCGGAGTCCGCCAACTCAGAAAGGTGTTTCGCACATAAATACCATGGATTCCGCCTCAATTTTGGGATCGGGCCCGGGTCATTTTTCGGTTTTCTGACCATAAAACAAAAATTAAAAAAGGCGCTTCCGGATTCGTGATCCTGAGGTAAACCCCGTCTTTTGAGTTATCTCCCATAATTCTAGCTAATTTATTAGCTGTTGACCCCTAAAGGAAACAAATACCATAAAATATTACGATACATGCATATACAGTATAAGTTTTACTTTTTGTTTTTTTTTTTGTAATTTTTGCACTCCTGCTTTTTTTCTATAAAATAAAACTTAATGAGAAAACAAAATATCTAAATTAGTTACCAACGAACTTCACTCATTTTCGTTTTAACGTATAATATCACGACCTTCGGAGCTAGTGATATGAATAACGCAAGAAATATCGAAAATACATACTCACCATTCATACAGAAACACTACCTTGCGATAACCATGAATCAGGGTTGTATTTTGCGATATATTTCGTATCGCAAGGGCTACTTTCAAATTGAGAACGGCAGAATTTTCAAACTTTCTTAAATAAAACAATTAGAACACCAACTTCGAACTTCGAAAGCCCGTAACTTAGTTTTGGAGGATAACTTCGAAAAATTTAAAAAAGTTGGTTTGGTCCAATACCCAGCCGGCTGCGGTGCATTGTAATAAATATTATTAACGCTATGTATGGATGAAATTTCTGCAATATAATTTTTAAAAAATTACTACTTTTTCTAATAGAAAAATATTAGAAAGGAAACTAAATGAAATAAATCGTCAAAATATATGATACGGGCCACTAAACAAATTTTTCTCGGATCTCGTAAATTTTTTTCGATGCCATCATTCAGCTATATGTAGCTAAATTTCCTCTTTAGGAATTTGATACTGAGGTCAAAACGTGTCTTATGTAAAATTGCTCGACAATCTTCCATGAAAGCTCTCCAGAGTACCCTTTGGTAAAAGAAAATATGTTCCCATAAAAAGGAAAAAGGCATAAAAAAACCGTTTGGAACCGGTTCCGGCTTCTGAAACGGTTTAGGTTTCTTTCTTTTTCAGATCAAAATAACGGTTACGGTTTCGGTGTCAGTCCTTGATAAAATGAAATCTAAAGAAATGAAATAAAACAAAATAAAATGAAATGAGGTTAAATAATAATAAATAAATAAAATGATATAAAGTGATGAAACCAAAATGAAACGGAACAAAATAAAATATGACACAAAAATGAAATTAAACAAAACTGAGTGAAACGAAATGAAATAAAAGTAGCGCAAGTACCGGGGAATCTGCATGAGGCACCACTAGCACCTGCAACAAACCTGGCAGTAAATATACCCATCACTGAGGAAAGGGTAAGGTGGGCAGTTAAGAGCTTTGAACCGTATACGGCTGCCGGGCCGGACGGGATTATCCCCGCGCAACTTATAAACACGTTGGAGAGATCAGCTTAATGGCTGGTACTTCTCTTCACAGCCTGCCTGGCTCTAAACCACATTCCGGGCTCCTGGAGAAGCGCCACGGTAGTATTTATCCCTAAGGCTGGGAAGGCATCCCACTACGAGCCAAAAGACTACAGACCGATCAGTCTCTCGTCCTTTGTACTCAAAACCTTTGAGAAGATACTAAGCGACTACCTCTCAACGACTATTGATAGCAACCTTATCTCTAGCTATCAGCATGCATACACCAAGGGTAAATCAACAGAAACTGCTCTGCACAGCCTAGTATCTGTCATTGAGAAATCGCTGTGTGAAAAGGACTACTGTCTAGTGGCCTTCCTAGACATTGAGGGGGCTTTCAACAATATAAGCCCGGAGGCTATCAACTCCGCTCTAACTAATCTGGGCGTAGATAGACCTCTAACTGGTTTAATTGACCAACTTTTAATGAGAAGGAAAATAGCTTCTTCACTTGGTACGGTTGAGTTATCACGCTATGTCACAAGGGGAACACCCCAGGGTGGTGTTCTTTCCCCGCTTTTATGGAACCTCACAGTCAACTCGTTGCTACGTGGCACAAGCTGGGGGGGCGGGAAGATAGTGGCATACGCAGACGATTTAGCTATTGCATTCAGAGGCAAGTTCCCACAAACTCTGTGTGACCTGATGCAAGTAGCACTGCGAGAAGTTTCGACGTGGTCCTCTCGCTGCGGACTTAGTATCAAACCGGGGAAAGTGGAACTTGTCCTCTTCACCAAACGGTACAAAATACCGCCACTAAGCCTACCAGAAATAGATGGCACGCGCCTGGGCTTGTCGGATAAGGCCAAGTTTCTAGGCATAGTTCTGGTCAGGAAACTGAATTGGAAGGAGAATGTTCTTCAGCTCCAGAAGAAAGCTTGCATCGCTCTTTACACATGCAAAAGAGCCATTGGCAAAAAATGGGGGCTCAGCCCTAGAGTATGCAGTTGCATCTACACGGCCATCATTCGTCCAATCATGCTATATGGAGTCGTCGTATGGTGGCCTGCGCTGAGCAAGGCAACATACCTGAATCTGTTGCGGAAAGTCCATAGATCCAATATGATCTGTATAAGCGGCGCGCTAAGGACAACGCCCAACGAAGCCTTCCAGGTCATTCTGGGCATTTTGCCACTTGATCTGGAAGGGTTTCGGTCAGCAGCGGCATCAGCTCTGCGCCTAAGAGAAACCTCCAGTTGGGGTGCGGGTACTATTGGACACTCCAGTATTCTGGAATCTTACAGCTTTCTGCCTCTAAGCACAGATCATTGTGCGACCACTACAGTCGGCGATAGCTGTTTCAAAATAAACATTCCCAGCAGAGAAGACTGGGAGAGGACGGATTGGTGTCCCGAAACAAATAGTGGCACTTCCATATACACCGACGGCTCGAAGTTGGACGGCAGAGTTGGAGGAGGGGTTTATTCAAGGGATTTGGACCTTGAGCTCTCCTTCAGACTAACTGATCATTGTAGCGTCTTCCAGGCGGAAGTCTCGGCAATCCTAGACGCCGCGGCCTGGTTAAGCAAACGTGTTATCGGAGAAGATATCGCTATTTTCAGCGATAGCCAAGCGGCCATCAAATCCCTTGGCTCATACACGTTCAACTCTGAACTGACACTCAGCTGTCGTCGATCTCTTCAGGAGATGGCCCAACAGAACCGCGTAAACCTCATATGGGTCCCGGGACATAGGGACATTGAGGGAAACTGTAAGGCAGACGAGCTTGCCAGGCAGGGCACGACCAAGCAGGTTCTTCAGGATAAAGAGCGCTTAGGTATGCCGTTTGCCACATGCAAACTAATGCTGAAGGAGCACGCACTCCGTCAAGCCAACGAAAGATGGCTGCAATCCCCAGTGTGTCGGATATCGAAACAAACCTGGCCAAAATGGGATCTTAAAAGGTCTAGACGCATTTATGCCCTAACTAGGAGGGAAATCTCCATATTGATAGGGGTATTAACCGGTCACTGCCTCATTGGTAGGCATGCAGAAAGGCTAGGTGTGCCCTACCGACGATCCTGCAGGAGTTGCAAAGATGATGAGGAGGAGGAAACAGAGGAGTACCTCATCTGCAACTGTCCGGTTTAAGCGGCGCGAGAACGCGCTTTTTGGGAGTTCCGTTCCTGGATAGCCTAAGCCAGATCGCGGAACTGGACATAAAGGACTTGATGGCCTTCATAAAGTTATCTAAGTGGTTCGAGGAGGAGTAACGGTGTCGGTTTAGGAGTGTCAGTCCCGGGATTCTGCTATGTGGAAAGTCCCAACAACTCAGGGATTTTCCATATGGGTGTGTCCCGGGACTGACTCCCCTTGTGTTGGTGGTATCACAACGGGCCTTTCAAAACTGGCCTAAGTGTGCCTCTGCGGCAGCCACTTGAACCTAACCTAGCGCAAGTACCGAATTAAAAACTGCAAATGAAAAATTCGGCAACCCTGCCCAACTGCGCCTGCTAGCCGCCTCAAAATCTCGCATTTTGAATTTTCTTTGTATGCCATTGCCACCTTGACTGCACACTGCAATCCAACAAAAAAAAAAAACTATCGATGATATCGCTAGTGCCATCGATTGTTTTCCAGCTCTACTGTCAATAGTATTAACACCATTGTGTATCAATAACAAGTGTAAACTCTTCTGCATAGACGTCAAAATTCCAAAATGAGTTTAACACCTGTTTGAGATTGTGGTTAATAACAAGTGTGATATCATAGACATAGTCGTGAAAACTTCAAAGTGAGTTTAGTCACCTGTTTTTAATTTCCTTTTTTGTCTCACTTCTTTTCATCTTCCCATCTCTTTCTACCATTAGGTAAAAGATAGGAGACCGCCATGTTGATGTGTGCAGGATGTTAAACAACGCCATTGCTTTTCTGTTATTCGGTGCTGGCGACATTTTAATATGTGCAGGATGTAAACAAACCGACATTTTAATGTGTGTTGTCAAAAGAAGAGTTCACACTTGTTATTGATACACAATGATTGACACTTTCCAGTAGCCCGTTTCTATAACCTTTCGTTATAATAACGCTCGATTTGCTATCGCAAGGCTCGTATCGCTTTCGATATGAAAATGTTTCTGTAACTCACTCAATTCACCTTGCGATAAAATAGTGGTGAGTTTTTATCATATCGATGGAATAATCGAAATGGAACATAGCATCTGTCATTAATAGCTTATGATACATTTACACTGCACCAAATGCGTCGCATTTAGCGAAGTTATTTCGAGAATGTTTGTCCGCAGAATTAATTTGTATGCCAAATTAGACGAATTTAATTTAATTTGACCTAATTTGGTGATCTAATTCAATCTGCGAATGAACGGTCTCGAAAAAACTAGGCTAAAAAATACGCATTTGGTGCAGTGTAAATGTAGCTTTACTTAACTTAAAATAGCCTTTAACCGCCTTGGCGATTTTGGCCGCCTAACATGAAGACACCGCGTGTTCTCAGATCTGCCACCACATTAATAGCAAAAAAGTATAATAACAAACAAAGTACAGTGAATTTCCAAATTGTTAATAATTAAGGTAATTGTCTACTTTAGCTGTCAAATGCTAATAAATTACCTAAAAATTACCGAAGGGGGCTCAAAAGACGTGGTTTGGCCTCAGGATCACGTATCCGGAAGCGCTTTTTTAATATTTTGCTTCTCTGAGGAGATATTTGCGATCAAATTTGCAAGTTTTCACGTGGTTGTTGTAATTTTATTAGGCTGTACGGTTCAGGCAACCACCCGGACTTGGAATGGCGTACCCCAGGGTTATTTTTTAAGCGCGGTCGGAGTCCGCCAACTCAGAAAGGTGTTTCGCACATAAATACCATGGATTCCGCCTCAATTTTGGGATCGGGCCCGGGTCATTTTTCGGTTTTCTGACCATAAAACAAAAATTAAAAAAGGCGCTTCCGGATTCGTGATCCTGAGGTAAACCCCGTCTTTTGAGTTATCTCCCATAATTCTAGCTAATTTATTAGCTGTTGACCCCTAAAGGAAACAAATACCATAAAATATTACGATACATGCATATACAGTATAAGTTTTACTTTTTGTTTTTTTTTTTGTAATTTTTGCACTCCTGCTTTTTTTCTATAAAATAAAACTTAATGAGAAAACAAAATATCTAAATTAGTTACCAACGAACTTCACTCATTTTCGTTTTAACGTATAATATCACGACCTTCGGAGCTAGTGATATGAATAACGCAAGAAATATCGAAAATACATACTCACCATTCATACAGAAACACTACCTTGCGATAACCATGAATCAGGGTTGTATTTTGCGATATATTTCGTATCGCAAGGGCTACTTTCAAATTGAGAACGGCAGAATTTTCAAACGTTTCTCAAACTGAGCGGAGTGGATCGAAATGGAATCCACATGCTCTCATTGAAATATTTATTCAGAGATGCCAATCATGCTAAACAAATACCCATTTTAATAAAAGGCGAGTTTCCATTTATGCAGTTAAGTTTTACTTAATACTTGGCATAAGTGCAGAATACATACATTTCGCAAATCAAAAAAATATTTATATGTATCGACAGCGGTATTGGCGAAAAGTTGAAACGTATAATTTTTTTTTTTGGTGCAAATAAAAACTTTAGGGGTAATTCCACGTAAAAGGGCAATTTTTAATGTTTTTTTTAATCGAAATATCTTTCAAACTACTTATCGGATTAGAAAATGTTAAATACCAATATTTAGGTAATAAAAATACCTTTCATTTAATGTGTAACACTCCCACCTTTATGTAAAATGTTTATATGAAAACTATGTTTTTTATAAAAAAACGAATGGAAATGAATAAAACTGTTGGTAAAATATTGTAGATAATGCAATAAGCTTTCATTTTATACACATATTGCTATATGAAAATGGTGTATTTCCATTATAAAAAGGTAAAAAAAGTAATCGGCTCAGGGTTAATTTTTTTTTTGGAGTAAAAAACAGGGACTAAAAGTGGTTTAGAAAGGTCTCCTGCACATAAATACCATGGATCCCACCCATAGAGGCAACCACCCGGAGTTGGCATGGCGTAGCCCAGGGTTATTTGTTATAAGCGCGGCCGAAGGCCGCCTACTCAGAAAGGTGTTCTGCACATAAATACCATGGATCCCGCCCATAGAGGCAACCACCCGGAGTTGGCATGGCGTAGCCCAGGGTTATTTTTTATAAGCGCGGCCGAAGGCCGCCTACTCAGAAAGGTGTGCTGCACATAAATATCATGAATCCCGCCCATAGAGGCAACCACCCGGAGTTGGCATGGCGTAGTCCAGGGTTATTTTTTATAAGCGCGGCCGAAGGCCGCCTACTCAGAAAGGTGTTCTGCACATAAATATCATGAATCCCGCCCATAGAGGCAACCACCCGGAGTTGGCATGGCGTAGCCCAGGGTTATTTGTTATAAGCGCGGCCGAAGGCCGCCTACTCAGAAAGGTGTTCTGCACATAAATACCATGGATCCCGCCCATAGAGGCAACCACCCGGAGTTGGCATGGCGTAGCCCAGGGTTATTTTTTATAAGCGCGGCCGAAGGCCGCCTACTCAGAAAGGTGTGCTGCACATAAATATCATGAATCCCGCCCATAGAGGCAACCACCCGGAGTTGGCATGGCGTAGCCATCGTAATGGCCATTCTAAAAGAAAATTAAGTATTTGATCGTTTTTGAACGAAATTTGCTTTTTTGTTCGTTTTTAGTACATAGTGTGTCAAAGGGTTAATTAAGTATACATTGAATGAAAGGTATTTCGAAGAGAAAATTTAGGAAAAAACAATTTTAAAAATCCATTCACCAGTTTGCAAGATATTTTGAAATGAAAAAATTTTTTTGACCTTTGACCTTGAATATCTTTTTAACCCTTCGAGTGCACCAAAAAGAAAAGTGCTTTTTTAATTAATATAGTTCAACAAATAATTCTGTTATATAAACAACATTTGAGAATAGATGTTTTCTCAAACGTTTGAGTTTTTGGTGCTCGATGCCTTATTAATTTCCATTTTTGATACCTCAACGAGGTCGTCGAGGAACGGTTGGCCGAGTATAGCCAAACGTCTTCTACTAAGTGCGGGGCATGGCCGGCAAAAATCCTCAGACTGAAACCTCCTCGAGGTTGCTGGCTGGAAATGGATACGACAGTTGTTCTGCTCAGTTCTGATTATGAGCGGAAGGTATCCAGCTAATGTCAGGAATCACAGCTATACGTCTTGGCTCCTCAATAGCCCTGGCGTATGGAAATGGTTTCTGACTATGGTCGCGAGGTAACCCTACGAGGACAGACACCTTGAAGAGGTGTAGGGGCTGGGTCGAGGCATCCGATACAGATCCGTTGGGCTGACGTGGTCATGGCTACGTCAACCCAACCGGATTTGAGTCGCATGCGCTTGGCAAGAAAGAGATGTCACCTCCTAATCCAGGGTGTTATGCGTCACCGTGCCCATTGGATGGTTTGCAGCCAGGAGGTTTACAACACCGGCTGTATTCGAACGGCGCCTCCCTAACACCGGGCCACCTTGGGGAGTAAGCATGGCCTTACCGCGGTATGGGGCTCTGCCGCGGCGTACCGGATAAGTTCCCCTTTATTATGATTGACCGCAACGCTCGCCATGTCGAGCAAGTGGTCGTACGACTAAATGATGAATTTTGACAAAAATAAAAAGAAACTCGATGGCAAGGAGGAGAGGGGTAGAGGAAGGGCGCGAGGCAGCGGAAGGCGCACAGCAAGAAGCTACTCGAGCGGCCAGCTGGAGGGCCTTTCGGCGGCGGAGCGAGAGCTCTTTGAGGAGCACGCCAGGGATGAGGATGACATTCCAAGCACCAGCAGCGAGCTGCGCAGGCAAATAGTGGCAAGGACTGCGCAAAGAGCCGAGGACGCAGATCGGCGGCGTGACGAGCACGCGATCACCGCATCCGATGGGACAAGCACCATCGGCAGGCGGCGTGACGAGCACGCGATCACCGCATCCGATGGGACAAGCACCATCAGCAGTGCGGGAAAAAATCGGGTAAAGAAGTACCGACTATAAAACAACAAGAATCCTGCACTAGCGCCGTGGATCCAATCGCCGGATCTAATAAAAGCAGTCAGGAGGTACGGAAAGATAGAAATGCACGTGAACAAAGCGGCGGCAAGATGCCATACGGGGTGGCGGCTCAAGTCAAACCCAGAGCAGAAGGGAAAAAGGTAAACCGATCCGATCGGGCAGAGAGCAATCGGGACAAAGCCGACCACAGGGCGCATGATCGCAGGCAATGATACAGCCACCCCGAACGTGAAAGTAGACCGGTGCACGATAGACACCCGTCATCCAGCGAATCGGATCGTCACAGCTCTCCGAGGCGTAAGCATCCGCATAACGACGACAGGAGAGAGCAAGACATGAAGAAGAAGAGCAGAGGCAAACCTCCCTTCACACCAGCCCTGGGCAACCCAGGTGGCTGGGACGATGTAAATAGGAGAGGGCTAAGCGGGTCCGGGGTCAAGTGGTACCTTCGCTACTTGCAGCAAGGGATGACCCCCGAGGTTGCCAGGGCGCAGGCGGTCCTACATATGGATGTAAGCAGGAGAGGGGCCGCACCTACAAACAGCGGCCAAGGTGGAAGCGGGACGGGAAACCAGCAGCCATCATTAGCCAACGAACACGGTAGCGGACTAAATGCGGGAAACGACACCGCATCCGCTGGAAAGAGACGAGGTGGGCAAAGTACACCTGAGGAGACACCAATCCCTAAGCGGCAGAGAGCGCAGCAACAACACGCACCGGCCTCGAACTCGACCGTAACGGGGGGGGGGCTGCAGCTGCTACTCTGATGCCGCTAGGAGCATAAGAGTGGCTGTGATGTCTAGGAACTACCCAGCGGGGGCTCTGAGCCAGGAGGAGCTCACCACGTTGCAGAACGTTATAATGGAGGAGATAGTGAGGGAGAGGCGAGAGGGGATGAACAACCCAGTATCCTTCATGGGCGTGTTCTTCCGACCGGGTATGCTCTTGGTGGACTGCTATGACGAGTTCACTGCATCGTGGGTTGCCAGGACCATCCCCACCCTGCGGGGCTGGAATGGAACGCCACTCGACACCAGGCGGGGGAACGACATACCCCCCACGCATACAATCACCCTTTTCCTGCCACGAAGCGCCGAGTGGACGACGGAGTTTGTTCTGGACCTCCTTGGGGGCCAGAACGCGGGACTTAACACCGGACTCTGGCGGGTCTTCGGCTCGACGATAGAGGATGGAGGGTTAAGGCTGGACGTGGCCATAGACGATGAGTCGTTCGGGGCCTTCAGAAGAGCATCCTTCCGGGTGTTCTACCGGTTCAGCCCTATACCCGTAAAACCCTGGCAGCAGAGAGCTCCAGGTACCATCAAACCCGCGGGGGGAACGGGGAAGGCGAAGGTGAGACGGAAGGGAACGAAGGAAATGTGGATGCCACCATGCGGAACGGAACACCTGCAGGGCTCGCGGAGGATTCCAATAGTGGGAATGTGGAGGCCAACGTAGGCACAGGATCGCAGGACCTGCTAGAGGGGATGGATTTCCAGAACCTGGACCTGGAGAGCAGGGGCGAGGTGGAGGACATCCGGCTATCCGACGAGGACGAGCCGGGAGTCGGCAAACAATGATGGGCCCCAACACTATGAAGGCAGCCCAGATCAATCTCCACCACGCCAAGGCGGCCTCGGCTGTCCTGGCGCACAAATTTGCCGCGGAGAATCTGGGCATTGCGCTCATCCAAGAGCCATACATTGTGAAGGGGCAAATCAGGGGTCTAAAAGACCGGAATAATGAGGTAATATGGGATCTCTCTCAGGAAAGACCCAGAACGTGTATAATGCTAAAGAAGTGTATTAATTATCTTTGCATTACAGAATTCATGAATAGAGATTTGGTGGCAGTGCAGGCAACACTGGAAGCGGGTGGAAGAACCGCACATATTGTCTTTGCTGCGGCCTATTTTGCGGGAGACGGAGAAATCCCGCCAGCGGATGTGACAAGGCTAGTGCAATACTGCAGGAGGGCACAACTTCCACTTGTCATAGGATGTGATGCCAACGCCCATCACGAGGTCTGGGGTAGTACGGACACTAATCAAAGGGGTGAGTACCTTCTAGAATTCATTATTAGTAACGACCTTAGCATCTACAACGTGGGGAATACACCCACCTTCGTAACTAGGGCAAGAGCTGAGGTTTTAGACCTAACCCTGGGGAACAACCTGTCGGGTGATATGATCTCGAGATGGAGAGTGTCATCGGAACCCTCCCTCTCGGATCATCGCATCATACAGTTTGACGTAGGGGCGAACGTGGTACCTAGGGTACCCACCAGGAATCCCAGGAAAACAGACTGGGAGATATTTAGACGAGTAATTGAGGAGAACCTTCCAAGTCTGGAAGGGGAAGACAGAGTCAGAAGTGGACTGGAATTAGATGATAGGGTAAACAGGCTCAACAGCATAATGTTGGAGGCCTTTAACTCTAGCTGTCGAGAACCTAGGGGCACCAAGTACAAAACCCCGTGGTGGTCCAAAAAGCTCTCAGAAATGAGGAGCAAAGTGCGGAGTCTGTTCAATAGGGCAAGACGCACTGGCCACTGGGAGGAGTATTCGACACATCTAACTGAGTACAACAAGGAGATAAGGAGATCTAAAAGAAACAGCTTTAGGACCTTCTGTGAGAGAATAGAATCCACTCCGGAGGCAGCCAGGCTCCATAAGGCTTGGCTAAGGAGCAGGGAGACACTAGGATGGCGCTAAAACTTCCCACGGGGGGGTTCACGCGCAATGAGGAAGAAAGGGCTAAGGCCCTGCTGGACGCTCACTTTCCAGAATCATCCACCGACCTAGAGGAGACAGAATCCCATTGGGTGCGGCCCACACGGCAAGACTGGCAATTGGCGAGAACGTTGTTCTCACAAAGTTCAGTCAAGTGGGCCGTATCTTCGTTTGAGAGTTATAAATCCCCTGGGGTGGACGGTGTATATCCGATATTTTTGCAACAGGGAGATACACTCATCCCTTATTTGTCGGGCATCATGAGGGATAGTCTAGCACTAGCCTACATACCGGCAATATGGAGACGAGCCAGAGTTGTATTTCTACCAAAAGTGGGGAAAAAGGATTACTCTTTAGCGAAATCCTTCAGACCAATCAGCTTGACCTCCTTTGTCCTGAAGACAATGGAGAAAATAGTCGACCATGAGATTAGATCGAACGCCCTGAGGCACAGCCCATTGCATGTAGGCCAGCATGCATACAGGACGGGAAGATCAACGGACACTGCCCTGTACCAGCTGACCTCGGAAATCACCAGCGCGTTCGACTGTGGAGAAGTGGTGGTATGCGCCTTTCTTGACATAGAGGGGGCTTTTGACAACACATGTCACGATAGCGTAAGTCGTGCACTAGAGAGGAAAGGAGTACAGGGAACCGTTATACGATGGATCAACGCCCTGCTCAAAACAAGACTGGCGGAAACTCAGGTTGAGAACCGCACTGATCAAATTAGAACCACGAGGGGGTGCCCACAAGGGGGGGTCCTGTCACCTCTCCTATGGAGCGTAGTGGTAGATGAACTGTTGGAGATACTAACCAGTAATGGCATTAGATGCCAGGGGTATGCAGACGACATAGTAATCATAGCAAGAGGGAAATTCGAGAACACCCTCTGTGACATTATACAAAGAGCATTAAATCTAACAAAGGAGTGGTGTGCTGGAGTGGGCCTCAATATCAACGCCAGCAAAACAGCCATAATTCCCTTTACTAAGAGAAGAACTCTTCCGGGACTGAGAACAATCACACTAGGTGGGGAAGACTTGGTGGCAGTTTCCGAAGTAAAATACTTGGAGGTTACATTTGACTCCAAGCTACTATGGAGGAAACATGTCGATAACACGACAGCCAAGGCAACCAGGGCAATTATGGTGTGCAGAAGAATCGCGGGCAAATCTTGGGGATGCAGCCCCAAGGTGCTAAGGTGGATGTACACCATGATAGTTAGACCCATAATAACCTACGGAGCGGTGGCATGGGCACCCAGATCGACCCTAATAACGGTGAGGAAATCCCTCACCAAACTCCAGCGTTTGGCCTGCGTATGCATAACGGGAGCCATGCGTACATGCCCAACTACGGCAATGGAGGTGTTACTCGATCTGAGTCCCCTGCACATAGTAATTGAACAGGCAGCCAAACGAACCATGCTAAACATAGCAAGGGAAGGGACTGGCAGAGGCAGAGTCATTTCGTCCACGGGAGCAGACAGACTAATAAAACAACTCCCGATCTGTCAACTTCCTAGAGACGATATCGCGAAGACTACGAGATTCGAAAAAAGATTTAAAATAGAACTAGGTGACAAGATCACCTGGGACGCCTCCAAAGTGGAAGGTTTCCACCAGGGCAGAGCACTGGTATGGTACACGGACGGGTCAAAAACTCCCGAAGGGATTGGAGCCGGAAAAACAGGCCCCCGATCTAACGTGTCCATACCCCTTGGAGAATATCCGAGCATATTTCAGGCGGAAGTAGCTGCGATAAGCGCTTGTGCAGACCTAAATCTGCAGCGTGGCTACATCAATGAGAATATAGTAATACTAAGCGACAGCCAGGCGGCCCTAAAAGCAATCTGGGCATGTGAAATAAGATCTCTAGTGGTACTGGAGTGCGTAGACAGATTAAATAACCTGGCATCTCGCAACAGGGTCAGACTAGCATGGGTCCCGGGCCTTGCTGGGGTGGAAGGAAACGAGCGAGCTGATCAACTTGCTCGTGTTGCGGCAGCTACAAAGCCCATAGGCCCAGAACCCTTTCTGGGCATCGGCCCACACACCATAAAAGAGAGACTGAGGAGAGAAGAGCAGGATTTGAGAGAGGTGCACTGGCGTCAGACCACCGGGCTGCGTCAGGCGAAGGCAATGATGGGCGGTTACAGACCACCGGGCTGCGTCAGGCGAAGGCAATGATGGGCGGTTACAGCACTAAAAGATTTGAGAACATAATCTGCCTGCCCAAGAACAACCTTAGGATCATCACAGGAGTCCTCACAGGTCACTGTAGGCTCAAAGAACATATGCACAGATTGGGCATTGCATCCAGTAGTCTGTGCCGTTTCTGTGATGATGAGAACGAAACTGCGGAGCACATAGTGTGCAGATGCGACGCTCTCTCCAGAAGTAGGCTAAGGATCCTAGGATCCACAACTCTGGAGAGCAGGCACATACATCAACTGAGGCCGACCTTGATTCTGGATTTCCTGAAGGTGATCGGCCTGGAAGATGTGCTATGAGAATATGAGGGCACAATAGATCTATAGGTCGCAGTGCGTTTACCTCTACTACTATTATTATTATTAAGTGCGGGGCATTGACACAGCAGATGCTGAACGCTCTCTTCCTCCTCAATGCATCTGCAGCTGCGACAGTAGTCATGAGATGTGACGCCCATCCTAGCACCATGCGTGCCTATTAAACAATGTCCTGTTAAGACCCTTACCAAAGAGTCCGATTTAATCCGAGCAAATTGACGCTTCGAAATTATGGTCCACAGTCTAATGCCTGTCCAATCCTACGGGTCCGCCAAAGAATGTCAACATCACCTTTGGTGACAAGACTTTCAACGACCCAAATAAATGTGCACTGGCTTTTTGCAGACAGAATGTTGGTATCAACACCGACCAAAGAGACTCACCCAGTGTCAGGGTATAGTTGTACAGGCTGGAGGTGTTGATCTCGAGCTGATAAAGATATATAACTAACTTTATTTTTGGCTTTATGGAATTCACGGAGAGCTCCTTTGGTGATCTTCCCATTCCGACTGATGTACACGTTAGGTAAGGTTAGGTTTCAAGGGCAGGACCGAGTACACCGACCCCGTCCGACACTTAGGCCAGAAAAATAGGCCCATTGTGATACCCCACACGGTCTCTACACCACCCCCATGTCCGAGAACCAAAGCTCACACTCAAGGCAGGGGAACGAACCAGTTCGTGGAATCAATAAATTTGGCTGACGCCTTTATTTCCATTTTTGATACTTCAGCCAGGTCGTCGAGGAACGGTTGGCCGAGTATAGCCAAACGTCTTCTACTCAGTGCGAGGCATTGACACAGCAGATGCTGAACGCTCTCTTCCTCTTCAATACATCTGCAGCTGCGACAGTAGTCATGAGATGTGACGCCCATCCTAGCACCATGCGTGCCTATTAAACAATGTCCTGTTAAGACCCTTGCCAGAGAAGAAATGACCGATTTATTAAGGGTCAGCAGGCAATTAGTACGGCCTTTATTATAAGAAGGCTAAGTTTACCTGGATATCCCGCACGTTGAGAGACCTAACCAGAGCGTATTTGCTCTTTGTAAGGTATTTGTGCTGGCACGAAGTTTGAAAGAGGCCATGGGAATGCGTACCAAATCATTTCCTGGAAGGAGATGAGTGGTGGTACCCTTCCTGGCCAGCTCATCCGCTTTGCAGTTACCTTCAATATCCCTGTGCCCAGGTACCCAAATAAGGCTGATACCGAAGTGCTGAGCCATCTCGTTAAGAGATCTGCGGCATTCAGTTAGCGACTTTGTGTTGTCGACACATGAGTTCAGTGCCTTTAGCGCGGCCTGACTATCTAAGAAAATAAATATTCGTGTGAAAAGATACCTCCTCCCACCTTCCCATTAAGCCTAGAGCCATCAGTGAATATGCTAATGGCGTTCTGGACAGTATGTGGTCTATTATCCCATTCTTGTCTTGTTGGTATTTTCACCTCATAATTCCTAACAAACACGTTATTTGGCGTGCAATAGTCAGTGTGTGATGGTATGTTAACAGGAGCGTGAGAGCCTAAGATTGTGGCGTGTCCACTTGTTCGGTGCATCCAAACGCCTATTTCCCTTATTCGCAGAGCCGTGATCACAGCTACCTCCTTCGCCACCAGATCGAGTGGTGGAAGATGCGAGGGCCCCGGTTATGCAGAGCTCCGAACTCCTTTGAACTTTTTGTAGTTGCTTAAGGTACGTGTTCGTAGTTAGTGCCGGCCACCAAACCAGCACTCCGTACAGTAGAATTGGGCGAACAATGGCTGTAAATATCCAGTGTATTACTTTGGGGGGAAACCCCCACGATATACCAATTGCTCTCTTGCAGGTAAACAACGCGCACGTAGCTTTTTTGACTCGTTCCGCTATGTTGTCGCTCCAGAGAAGTCTTCTGTCCAGAATAACTCCTAAGTATTTGCCTTTGTCACTAAGTGTCAAAGTCGTGTTCCCAATTGTTGGTGGTGAAAGGTTCGGTATTTTGTACCTTCTAGTGAAGAGGACCAGTTCGGTTTTCTCGGGATTAACTTCTAAACCCCAAGAATTCGCCCAGTCGCATACTTTAGATAGAGCTGTCTCCATCAAATTGCAAAGAGTTTGAGGGAATTTTCCCCGCATGATAACGCAGATATCATCGGCGTACGCAATTACTTGGCAGCCTTCAGCTTTCATGATTTACAGTAACCAACCAAAGTAGCGGAGAGAGAACACCTCCTTGTGGGGTACCCCTGTGAACAGGTCTGTGAATCGAAATTCCACCTAACTCTGTTGTAATCCTTCTGCTAACAAGCAGTTTGCGGATAAACTCAACGAGGCAGGTGTCGACCGTCAACGCCGAGGTAATAGCTTCCGGTAGAACGTTATTGAAGGCACCTGCTATATCGAGGAAAGCCACCAGTGTGTATTCCCTAATGTCAAGTGACTTTTCTATAGCAGATACCAGGGAATGCAGGGCAGTATCGGTAGATCTGCCCTTGCTATAGGCGTGTTTGGCCCGCGAAAGATGAGTTGCGTCTATCGATCTTCTGACATAGTCCTCCAAGAGTCTTTCCAGAGTCTTAAGAAGAAAAGAAGATAGGCTTATAGGCCTAAAATCATTAGGTTTAGAATGGGATGGTTTCCCGGATTTAGGGATAAAAACGACCTTAACCTCCCTCCATTATGCAGGTACGTAGTTGAGCCTGAGGCAGCTTAAAAACATTGTTATCAGCCAAGGCTTAATAATCTCGGATGTTTGTTGTAGCTGGGCCGGGAATATTCAGTCCGGGCCTGGCGACTTAAAGGGCTTGAGCCTGCATAAGGCCCAGTCCAGCTTTTTCTCATCGTTAATTTCCTGTATTAGCTGATCAGAGAGCGTTTCTCCACTGATCGTTGTAGTACACATGTCTATGCATGTCGGAAAGTGTGTATCCAGAAGCAGGTTCATGGTATCCGTACTCGAATCGGTCCAATTCCCATCCGGCTTTTGCACGTAGCTCAGTGTTGCTGGCGATTTCGAGAGCACCCTCCTAAGGCGCGACGCTGCGGATGTTGATTCGATATCACTGCAGAAATTCATCCACTTAGCTTAGTTTTGTTAATTGCCCAGGATGCTTCGCAGCCATCCTGTTTGGCTTTGTTAAAAGCTGCCCTACATGTCCTTCTGAGATTATCTAGAACGGACGACCACCACGGTGGTTTATGTGCTTTAGCTAGCTTTCTAGGCGGGCACGCTTTATCTAAAGCGAGCTTGAATTGATCATTAAAGGAGCTGACGAGATCATCTAGCTCTTTATCTTTCTAGGTGTTACCAGCTTATTTGACAAGTTTTTCAAATAAGCTTTTGGTAGTAACTCCAGTTTGTTTTCCTAATATTCTGTATATATTTCGGACTTGTGTGTGAATCTGCTAAGGAGAAACTAATGTACTTATGGTCTGAGAAGGAGTGCTCTTTAGAGACCCTCCATGATTCAACGAGGTCACTGTAGGATTCGGTGACCAACGTAATGTCGAGGACTTCCTCGCGGTTTTTTGTTACGAAAGTGGGGTCGTTTCCCCTGTTGCATATACTTAGATTAGAGCCTAGTAAGTAATTATAAAGTGACTCACCTCGCTCATTTGTGTCAGTGCTGCCCCATTGATTGTGATGGGCATTTGCGTCGCCGCCTAGCACGATAATGTCGTCACGCGGTTTGGTAGAACTCACGAGCTCTTGAAAGATCCTTGATGGTATTGGACCTTGGTGATCGTGGGCCAGATAGAAGGACGCAAACCTACACCCCTCCCAGCCCCTCGACGCTAATCGCTGTCAAGTCTCCGTCACTGAATTGGGGTAAAAGAAGAGCGTTAATATTTGCTTTGGCTAAAATACATGTACGAGGCTTACCTTTTTCTATAGCGTATGTAGGGGTCCTCAAGCCACAGATCCTATCACCAGTGATCCATGGGTCTTGGACCAGAACAACGTCTACTTCGCCTTTTGAGAGCTGCAGTAGAAGTGCAGCCGAAGCTGCTTTGCTATGATGAAGGTTAATTTGGAGGACCCTCTTCATGTTTTTTGCCGCTCTCCTCCGTGAGCGTCACGTCCGCATCGTCCTCGCTCAGAAGCTGACTCTCGGAGTAAAGCCTCCTGAGAGTCGAGCTACCGTCCGAGCCAGACGAGGCGTAGCCGCTCCGTTTTCCTGACGCAACTGACCCATTGTCCTCCACGTCCATTTCGTTGTCGCTGGGGGAGGGGTCCACCTCAGCAAGAGATGCAGAACTGGCAACAGCTTCAGCATCGGCCTTGTAGACTTTGAGTACAGCCTTTCTGTACCCATACCGTACTGTGTAGTTGCACCGGGGCAGAGCCTCGATACTTGCCTCATCGAGTAGCAGTACTATCTGCATTGTTGCCTTGTCGGTCTTGTCAACAGTGACCACCCTCCAGTTCTGTGTAGGTAGGTTAGGTTAGGTTAAAAGGGCAGGACAGAGTACACCGACCCCGTCCAACACTTAGGCCAGAAAAAAATAGGCCCATTGTGATACCCCACACGGTCACTACACCACCCCCATGTCCGAAAAACCCAAGCTCACACTCCAGGCAGAGGAACAAACCAGTTCGTGGAATCAATAAATTTGGCTAACACCCTAATTTCCATTTTTGATACCTCGGCGAGGTCGTCGAGGAACGGTTGGCCGAGTATAGCCAAACGTCTTCTACTAAGTGCGGGGCATTGACACAGCAGATGCTGAACGCTCTCTTCCTCCTCAATACATCTGCAGCTGCGACAGTAGTCGTGAGATGTGACGCCCATCCTAGCACCATGCGTGCCTATTAGACAGTGTCCTGTTAAGACCCTTACCAAAGAGGAAATGCCCGATTTATTAAGGGCCAGCAGGCAATTAGTACGCCCTTTATTATAAGAAGGCCAAGTTGACCTGGATATCTCGCACGTCGAGAGACCTGACCAGAGCGTATTTGCTCTTTGTATGGTATTTGTGCTCGCACGAAGTTTGAAAGAGGCCATGGGAATTCCTACCAAATCATTTCCTGGAAGGAGATGAGTGGTGGTACCCTTCCTGGCCAGCTCATCCGCTTTGCAGTTGCCTTCAATATCCCTGTGACCAGGTACCCAAATAAGGCTGATACCGAAGTGCTGAGCCATCTCGTTAATAGATCTGCGGCATTCAGTTAGCGACTTTGTGTTGTCGACACATGAGTTCAGTGCCTTTAGCGCGGCCTGACTGTCTGAGAAAATATATATTCTTTTGCCGTTTCGGGGCGTAGACACCAGACTTTTAACTGCACCGTGTATAGCCAGCATTTCTGCTTGGTACACGCTGCAGTGATCGGGAAGACGAAAAGAGATCTCTAGTCCCAGATCCGGTGAAAAGATACCTCCTCCCACCTTCCCATCAAGCCTAGAGCCATCAGTGAATATGTTAATGGCGTTCCGGACAGTATGTGGTCTGTTATCCCAATCTTGTCTTGTTGGTATTTTCACCTCGTAATTCCTGACAAACACGTTATTTGGCGTGCAATAGTCAGTGTGTGATGGAATGTTAACAGGAGCGTGAGAGCCTAAGATTGTGGCGTGTCCACTTCTTCCGTGCATCCAAACGCCTGTTTCCCTTATTCGCAGAGCCGTGATCACAGCTACCTCCTTTGCCACCAAATCGAGTGGTGGAAGATGCAGCATGGCATTTAGTGCTTCTGTTGGGGTGGACCCGAGGGCCCCGGTTATGCAAAGCTCCGAACTCCTTTGAACTTTTTGTAGTTGCTTAAGGTACGTGTTCTTAGTTAGTGCCGGCCACCAAACCAGCACTCCGTACAGTAGAATTGGGAACAATGGCTGTATATATCCAGTGTATTACTTTGGGAGAAAACCCCCACGATATACCAATTGCTCTCTTACTCGTTGCGCTATGTTGTCGCTCCAAAGAAGTTTCCTGTCCAGAATAACTCCTAAGTATTTGACTTTGTCACTAAGTGTCAAAGTCGTATTCCCAATTGTTGGAGGTGAAAGGTTCGGTATTTTGTACCTTCTAGTGAAGAGGACCAGTTCGGTTTTCTCGGGATTAACTTCTAAGCCCGAAGAATTCGCCCAGTCGCATACTTGACTTTGTCACCGAGCTGTCTCCATTAAATTGCAAAGAGTTTGAGGGAATTTTCCTCGCATGATAACGCAGATATCATCAGCGTACGCAATTACTTGGTAGCCTTCGGCTTCCATAAGACGTAGGAGTTGATTTACAGTAACCAACCAAAGTAGCGGAGAGAGAACACCTCCTTGTGGGGTACCCCTGTTAACAGGTCTGCGAATCGAAATTCCACCTAACTCTGTTGTAATCCTTCTGCTAACAAGCAGTTTGCGGATAAATTCAACGAGGCAGGTGTCGACCCGCAGCTCCGTCAACGCCGAGGTAATAGCTTCCGGTAGAACGTTGTTGAAGGCACCTGCTATATCAAGGAAAGCCACCAGTGTGTATTCCCTAATGTCAAGTGACTTTTCTATAGTGGATACCAGGGAGTGCAGGGCAGTATCGGTAGATCTGCCCTTGCTATAGGCGTGTTGGGCCCGCGAAAAATGAGTTGCGTCTATCGATCTTCTAACATAGTCCTCCAAGAGTCTTTCCAGAGTCTTAAGAAGAAAAGAAGATAGGCTTATTG
This sequence comes from Campiglossa producta, assembly GCA_964058755.1. Lineage (NCBI taxonomy): Eukaryota > Metazoa > Arthropoda > Insecta > Diptera > Tephritidae > Campiglossa > Campiglossa producta. Next base: position 86,375,492 of record CAXKVI010000002.1, on the reverse strand, counting down.
GCCTAAAATCATTAGGTTTAGAATGGGAGGGTTTCCCGGATTTAGGTATAAAAACGACCTTAACCTCTCTCCATGATGCAGGTACGTAGTTGAGCCTGAGGCAGCTTACAAACATAGTTACCAGCCAAGGCTTAATAATCTCGGATGTTTGTTGTAGCTGGGCCGGGAATATTCCATCCGGACCAGGCGACTTAAACGGCTTGAGCCTGCATAAGGCCCAGTCCAGCTTTTTCTCATCGGTAATTTCCTGTATTAGGTGATCAGAGAGAGTTTCTCCACAAATCGATGTAGTGGACATGTCTATGCATGTCGGAAAGTGCGTATCCAGAAGCAGGTTCATGGTATCCGTACTTGAATCGGTCCAATTCCCATCCGGCTTTTGCACGTAGCTCAGTGTTGCTGGCGATTTAGAGAGCACCCTCCTAAGGCGCGACGCTGCGGATGTTGATTCGATATCACTGCAGAAGTTCATCCAAGAGACCCGTTTGGCCTTGCGGATTTCCCTTTTGTAGTTACTTAGCTTAGTTTTGTGAAGTGCCCAGGATGCTTCGCAGCCATCCCGTTTGGCTTTGTTAAAAGCTGCCCTACATGTCCTTCTGAGATTATCTAGAGCGGACGACCACCACGGTGGTTTATGTGTTTCAGCTATCTTTCTAGGCGGGCACGCTTTATCTAAAGCGAGCTTGCATTGTTCATTGAAGGAGCTGACGAGATCGTCTAACTCTTTATCGTTTCTAGGTGTTACCAGCTTATTTGACAAGTTTTTGCGAATAAGCTTTTGGTAGTAACCCCAATTTGCTTTCCTAATATTCTGTATGTATTTCGGACTTGTGTGTGAATCTGCTAAGGAGAAACTAATGTACTTATGGTCTGAGAAGGAGTGCTCTTTAGAGACCCTCCATGATTCAACGAGGTCACTGTAGGATTCGGTGGCCAACGTAATGTCGAGGACTTCCTCGCGGTTTTTTGTTACGAAAGTGGGGTCGTTTCCCCTGTTGCATATACTTAGATTAGAGCCTAGTAAGTAATTATAAAGTGACTCACCTCGCTCATTTGTGTCAGTGCTGCCCCATTGATTGTGATGGGCATTTGCGTCGCCGCCTAGCACGATAATGTCGTCACGCGGTTTGGTGGAACTCACGAGCTCTTGAAAGATCCTTGATGGTAATGGACCTTGGTGATCGTGGGCCAGATAGAAGGACGCAAACCTGCACCCCCTACCCAGCCCCTCGACGCTAATCGCTGTCAAGTCTCCGTCACTGTATTGGGGTAAAAGAAGAGCGTTAATATTTGCTTTGGCTAAAATACACGTTCGAGGCTTACCTTTTTCTGTAGCGCTGTAGAGCTTGTATGTAGGGGTCCTCAAGCCACAGATCCTATCACCAGTGATCCATGGCTCTTGGACCAGAACAATGTCTACTGCACCTTTTGAGAGCTGCAGCAGAAGTGCAGCCGAAGCTGCTTTGCTATGATGAAGGTTAATTTGGAGGACCCTCATCATGTTTTTTTGCCGCTCTCCTCCGTGAGCGTCGCGTCCGCATCGTCCTCGCTCAGAAGCTGACTCTCGGAGTAAAGCCTCCTGAGAGTCACGCTACCGTCCGAGCCAGACGAGGCGTAGCCGCACCGTTTTTCTGACGCAACTGACCCATTGTCGTCCACGTCCATTTCATTGTCGCTGGGGGAGGGGTCCACCTCAGCAAGAGATGCAGAACTGGCAACAGCTTCAGCATCGGCCTTATAGACTTTGAGTACAGCCCTTCTGTACCCATACCGTACTGTGTAATTGCATCGGGCCAGAGCCTCGATACTTGCCTCATCGAGTAGCAGTACTATCTGCATCGTTGCCTTGTCGGTCTTGTCAACATTGACCACCCTCCAGTTCTGTGTGGGTAGCTCCGGGTTGTATTCTTGCAGAACGTCAAGAATTTCGGCTGGTTCCGAGGGAGTCGCTGGAACCCAGGCTCTAGCCCTTGGGCGTTGCGGGATATCGACCGCAGGATAGACCTCTCCTATGCGCTCAATTCCGATCCTGTATAGGTCCACGGATCTACTGTCATCGCAGGCAATGAGTTTTACATTGCCTTGATACCACCCGGCGTCGGTGTAGTTGGGTGGCAGTCCAGGGTTATCCCTTTTCACCTGGACTGAAACCTTGGCGAGCGCGGCCTCGATCCACTTCCACTGTTGTTTGGGGATCCTGCCGTCAACGTTGCTCTCATCGATGATACCAATGATCTTGCGATCCTTGGCTATGTCAGCGAAAGACCTTGTCAAGCCTCCTTGTGTTTTGGCCCTTTTCGGTGCCGTAGGGGTAGTCTCCTCTACTGAGCGATTGCGCTTAGAGGACTCCCCCTTGTTTGCGCCATACAGCTCCACCCTGAAATCAGGGACTATACGCCAAGCCCACGCAAGGTCTCGCTGTATCTTCGCCCAGGCCTCCGCAGAAACATCTTCCTCCCTTGTCGGTGAGGTCGCATTCCTGTAAAGGATCCTGGCCGCAGACCGCTTGTCTTGGTGGCTGGCCTTTGTGGGTTGCCTGTCCTTGGCCCCAGCGCTAGTGCCTCCAGCACCCTTGGAGCCCCCAGCCAAGGACTCACCAGACGCTGTACGCTGACTGGCAAACCCGCTGGTAGAGGCTACAGGGTTGGAGACACCTGCATTGCTGGCCTCCAGAGCGCCACCTCTAGAAGAGGCGCCGCTCACTGGACTGCACGGACCGGTTTTGCACTCGGCCCTATTTTGTCTTGGGACGTCCTTGGCCCCAACGCAAGTACCTCTAGCACCCTTGGAGCCCCCAGCCAAGGACTCACCAGATGCTGTACGCTGTCTGGCAAGACCGCTGGTAGAGGCTACAGGGTTGGAGATACCTGCTATGCTGGCCTCCCGATCGACACCTCTAGAAGAGGCGCCGCTCACCGGACTACTCGGACCGGTTTTGCACTCGGCCCTATTTTGTCTAGCTGCCGCAGCAGCATTGAATCGCTGGGGTGTCCTATCAGCTTTTTTGTTTTGGTTTGGGCCCGGTTTGACCGTGACCGTCTTAGCGGAGCGAGCTCCTGTTGGCTTCTTTACCGGAGAGCCAGACTCCTTGTTTTTGTTTTCCGTATTTTGTTCCATAGTTCGTACCCACGAGTGGCGGAGAGGGGGATGGTCCACCCGGGTAAGGCTAAATAGAATCGGAGGTCGCCCGGTATCCGAAGCACTGAAATCAGGCACTATTCGCCAAGCCCACGGAAGGTCTCGCTGGATCTTCGCCCAGGCCTCCGCAGAAACATCTTCCTCCCTTGTCGGTGAGGGCGCATTCCTGTAAAGGATCCGGGCTGCAGACCGCTTGTCTTGGTGGCTGGCCTTTGTGGGTTGCCTGGGCACCAAGTCCTTGGCCCCAACGCAAGGTCTCGCTGTATCTTCGCCCAGGCCTCCGCAGAAACATCTTCCTCCCTTGTCGGTGAGGTCGCATTCCTGTAAAGGATCCTGGCCGCAGACCGCTTGTCTTGGTGGCTGGCCTTTGTGGGTTGCCTGTCCTTGGCCCCAGCGCTAGTGCCTCCAGCACCCTTGGAGCCCCCAGCCAAGGACTCACCAGACGCTGTACGCTGACTGGCAAACCCGCTGGTAGAGGCTACAGGGTTGGAGACACCTGCATTGCTGGCCTCCCGAGCGCCACCTCTAGAAGAGGCGCCGCTCACTGGACTGCACGGACCGGTTTTGCACTCGGCCCTATTTTGTCTTGGGACGTCCTTGGCCCCAACGCAAGTACCTCTAGCACCCTTGGAGCCCCAGCCAAGGTCTCACCAGACGCTGTACGCTGACTGGCAAGCCCGCTGGTAGAGGCTACAGGGTTGGAGACACCTGCATTGCTGGCCTCCCGAGCACCACCTCTAGAAGAGGCGCCGCTCACTGGACTGCTCGGACCGGTTTTGCACTCCTATTTTGTCTAGCTGCCGCAGCAGCATTGAATCGCTGGGGTGTCCTGTCAGCTCTCTTGTTTTGGTTTGGGCCCGGTTTGACCGTGACCGTCGCCGCTCGAATTAGCCGCCGAAGCGTTACCAGGTGTCACCACGAGGAGGCTCCACCCCCGCTTGGAGGAAGAGGGAGCATGCACCTACGAGTCGACGATTGGAGGTGGCGCTGGTATGTGCAAGGCGCAAACACCCCCATGAAAGACACCCAAGTTACTAGGTACTAATCCCTTACTTTTCAGCGTTACTCTACTTTTTTTTAAATTACAAAATAAATTCTATTTTCGGTAAAAAGATTTGTGTTTGTTTAATAAAGTCGGTTAAGAACAGATTTTAAATTGTTATATATACCTTAATTTAATTATTTATTGAGTTTTTCTCTATAAAATTGTTATACGGCAAGAAAAAATGTTTTTTAGTTATAACTTTTAAATAATAAATAATATTACTTTTGTGACTCCGGATTATGATTTCTGGGACTAAAACTTGACTATATTCCTCTCCCGACTTTTTGCGATGAGTTTTTTGCAGTTTTAGTAGGATAGAAAAAAATAAAATTTTCAAAATTATGGGCAAATACATAATTAAATATCAATTTTTCTTATAAATTACACATATTTATTGTTTTTGAGAAATTTTAGGGCCTAAATCAACATAGTATACCCTTTTTCCTATTTTTTTGCGTTTTAGCAACAACTTTTTGTCGTTGCCAAAATTTGCCAGCTTTTGGAGAAAATTGGAGATTTTACGAGATGGCTAAAATTACAGAATCGCAAATTTAGCTTTGTATCTGTCAAAACCAGCTGAGCTACGTTATCTGATGATTATATATACCTTAATTTAATTATTTATTGAGTTTTTCTCTATAAAATTGTTATACGGCAAGAAAAAATGTTTTTTAGTTATAACTTTTAAATAATAAATAATATTACTTTTGTGACTCCGGATTATGATTTCTGGGACTAAAACTCGACTATATTCCTCTCCCGACTTTTTGCGATGAGTTTTTTGCAGTTTTAGTAGGATAGAAAAAAATAAAATTTTCAAAATTATGGGCAAATACATAATTAAATATCAATTTTTCTTATAAATTACACATATTTATTGTTTTTGAGAAATTTTAGGGCCTAAATCAACATAGTATACCCTTTTTCCTATTTTTTTGCGTTTTAGCAACAACTTTTTGTCGTTGCCAAAATTTGCCAGCTTTTGGAGAAAATTGGAGATTTTACGAGATGGCTAAAATTACAGAATCGCAAATTTAGCTTTGTATCTGTCAAAACCAGCTGAGCTACGTTATCTGATTCATTTGGCGTTCATCGCTTAAATATGCCAAAAAATGAAGCAAAGATGGAGATTTTCCTTTACTGGAATCGCAAAAGTCGCTAAAATTTGGCAAAATGTATTTAGAGATTTTAGGAAATGGAAATTAAGCATTAGCGAAAACTGGAATTCATGTACAGCACCCATGTCCCGTAGAGGAGGGATCCAACAAAAAAAAACTATCGATGCTATCGATAGTGCCATCGATTGTTTTCCAGCTCTATTGTCAATAGTATTGAAACTTTCCAGGTCTTTGCTACTCATAAAAAAAAAAACTAAATAGTTAGTTTAATTGTGACCGGAACGCAATAAATTTTCTACACATAAATCAAGAAAGTTTTTAACAGTACTTTTCCCAAACTCTGAAAGAGGATTTTGAAAATTTTCAAGATGGCAAACATGGCTGTTTCGCGGATAAAGCGCGAGTTTAAAGAAGTTATGAGGAGCGAAGAAGTGAGTAAAAGGCAAACTTCACATTAAAATACCAACCTTTGGCAAAAGCTTCCAGTATTTGGGGTCAACTGCTAATAATTTAGCTAAAATTATGGTAGATAGCTCAAAATACGGGTTTTGGCCTCAGGATCACGAATAAGGCGTTTTTTTAATTTTTTGTTCGTGTGGAAAGTTTTGGTCAGATACCGGAATTGGGGCGGAATCTATGGAATTTATATGCAGAACACTTTTCTGGGTATTGGTTTCCTTTAGGGGTCAACTGCTAATAAATTAGCTAAAATTATGGGAGATAGCTCAAAAGGTATTTGTTTCCTTTAGGGGTCAACTGCTAAAAAATTAGCTAAAATTATGGTAGATAGCTCAAAAGACTGGTTTTGTCCTCGGGATCACGAATCCGGAAGCGTTTTTTTTTTTTAATATTTGTTTTAGTGAAAAGTTATGGTCAAAAAACCGAAAAATGACCCTGGGCTACGCCATCCCAAGTCCGGACGTGTGACATAGACGTGGCTACCGCCACGGCGCGTCATTTTTTGCACGTTTTTAGGGACAGCCTAATAAAATTACAAAACCACATGAAAACTTGGGTGTTTGTTCTTTAGGGGCCAACTGCTAATAAATTAGCTAAAATTATGGGAGATAGCTCAAAAGACGGGGTTTGGCCTCAGGATCAGGAATCCGGAAGCGCTTTTTTAATTTTTTGTTTTTAGTGAAAAGTTATGGTCAAAAAACCGAGAAATGACCCGGGTCCGATACCAATATTGTGGCGGAATCCGTGGTATTTATGTATGTGCGAAACACCTTTCTGAGTTGGCGGCCTTCGGCCGCGCTTATAAAAAATAACCCTGGGCTACGCCATCCCAAGTCCGGACGTGTGACATAACGATAGCTACCGCCACGGTGCGAGTTTCTTTGCACGTTGTAATTCATTTACTTAACATAATATGTGTATATCGAAATTAGACAAATGGAATATGACGGTAGTTAGATGTTTACGCGTATAGGATCAAACTGCAACTGTTGAGTGATACACGACCGCTCGCTTAGTGACTCGTTGCTGTCGTCGGTGTTATGAAGATAAAAGCTCGCTGTAAGCAACAGTGCAGATAATTCATACACAACACTCCTTAACGCTCAGAATAGAATCCCGGTGGTTTTCTTGTTCTTAAAGGCCTCTCGGATGAAGGTGAGGTGTCCACCTTTGGATTCGTTGTTGGTGTAGATAGGGGAGTCGGTGATTAATTTTCAATGAATTCATCTTGACTCTCTTCTGCTTCAGCTGGTAAAGCAGTGTTATCTTCGTTGGGATCATCCTTCCCGCCGATTACTTGAAGGTCGGAGGAAACTGTTCGAGGACGGATTTGATCTATGTGCCGCTTGTTAATTCGACCATCTTCCAGCCGTACGGTATAAGATATTGGCCCTGTCTTTAATTCGATAGTTGCTGGTTTCCAACGAGGACCAGGTGCATAATTACGTATCCAAACATTATCGCCCTTTTCAAATGATTGTACTTTTTGTGCTTTTTCAATTTCGACTCTTTGCGAAGTTAGTTCGTTTGGTTGAATTTTGTCAAAATAAGATTTAAGCTTTTTGTTGAACATGAGCTCTGCTGGCGATTGACCAGTTATGGCGTTAGGTGTGATATGTTGGTTGAAAATGAACCGAACAAGCTCCAAGTCAAAATCGCATTTCGCTGGTAACTTTTGAAAGAAATCTTTCGTCGTTTGTACCATACGCTCTGCTTGTCCGTTCGAGGATGGATGGAACGGAGCACAGCGTATGTGCCGAATTAAGTTGTCATTCATAAATGACTTCAAGAGCTCTGATGTGAATGCGGTGCCGTTATCAGAAACAATTGCATCTGGCAGACCGTGTGTTGCGAAAAGTGAGCGTAATGGTTTAATCGCCGCTATTGATGACGTTGACTTGACAGGAAATACTTCCAGCCACTTGGAGTATGAGTCAATAACGATAAAAAATATTCGACCTTGAAAGGGTCCGGCGAAGTCGATATGTAAACGCGACCATGGAACTCTGGTTGATTCCCACATGTGTAGTGGTGCATGTGGATTATCGTGACGAGGCTCCTGACACGGTATGCAGAGTTTAACCCTTCGCTCAATATCGGCATCTATTTGAGGCCACCACACGTAGCTTCTGGCTAACGCTTTCATGCGAACAATTCCTGGATGGCTCGCATGTAGTGCATCTAGAATTGCTTTTCGACCGAAGTTCGGAACAATTACTCGGTTTCCCCATAGTAAGTACCCTTTAAGTGTCGATATTTCACCCCTGCGTATATAATAAGGATACAGCCTATGATCCCGAGACATAGTATTTGGCCACCCCCTTAACGCCCAGCTGAGCACCATCGATGTGTCAGAGTCCTTTTTCGTGAATGAAGCTATTTGTTTTGCATCAAGGGTTGGGGTCGCCACTGTTTCTATCATTAGCACATCTTGTATTTCTTGCTCTTCCTCATTTTTAAGCTTATTTTCCATTGGGAACCGACTTAAAAAGTCTGCATTACCCACCTTCTTCCCAGCGCGATGTATAAGCTCAAAGTCGTACGCGTTGAGAAAAATGCATCTTCTCAGCATTTGATTAGATATAACTGCAGGAATCGGTTTGTTTGTATTAAAAATACCCAGCAGTGGACGGTGATCAGTAACGATGGTGAAATGTCTACCGTATAAATAATCGCCTGTTATGATTGCCACTGCTTCCCTGTCGATCTGTGCATAATTTCGCTCAGCTTTGCTGAACGTGCGTGAGTAAAACGCGATTGGTCTTTCAGAGCCGTCTGCCATGCGATGGCTTAAAACGGCACCAACTCCAAAGGGAGATGCGTCACAAACTAGGATGAGCGGTAACTTTTTGTCGTAATGCACTAACACTCGATCGGATATAACAATCTGTTTGAGCTTCTCGAAAGCTTCTTGATGACGCGATGTCCATTGCCATTTGCTGTTTTTATCTAAGAGACGGTGTAGCGGTTCAGCAATAGTTGCTTTGTTTGGTAAGAAATTATGGTAAAAATTTAGTAGCCCAAGGAACGATTGAAGTTGCTTTTTATCTGTAGGAGGTGATGTATTTTTGATTGCTTCAACCTTCCCGGATGATGGACGGATACCAAAAGAGTCTAATTTAAAACCAAGGAATTCTATTGATGCCTCATTGAATCTACATTTGTCTTTGCGTAAGCGAAGTCCAGTTTCACTAAATCGACTAAGAACTTGATCGAGCCGTTGTGCTAATTCCTCTTCGGATTTGCCCATGATGACGATGTCATCGAAGTATGGTAGAACTCCGTCAATTCCACGCAAGAGGTTTTCAATAAAATTTTGAAATATGCCTGGTGCAGACGAAATTCCAAATTGTAGACGGTTGACTCGAAAAGCACCTTTATGAGTCACAATTGTTTGTAGAAGTGAAGATTTCTCATCTACCACCAGTTGTTGGTAAGCTTGCGCCAAGTCGAGTTTGGCAAATACGCTTCCGCCTTCAATTGACGATAATAGAACGCTTATGGCTGGAATTTGGAAACAATGTGGTTTTAGCGCGGTATTTAGTGTCGACTTGTAATCACCACATATTCGTATGGTACCATCACTTTTTTGAACAGGAACTATAGGTGTGGACCAATCTGAATATTCCACTGGTTCTAATATACCCTGGTCGGCTAATCGCACTAACTCGGCTTCTACGAGACTGCGGATCGCCAAAGGTATTCGACGTGGCGGCAGGCGTTTTGGTGATACCGAGGGATCGATTTGGAGGGATACAGGCGGTCCCGTACATTTTCCCAATTGTTTAGAGAAAAGATGATTAAACTTTTTAAGAACAGTTTGCACAGATAAGGTTGAACCGATTTGGTGGATACCTTGAATGCTAATTCCTAATGGCTCAAACCAATTACAGCCTAACACATTTGTTTGATTACCCTCAGCAATAATTACTGGAAGATCGGGTAGTAATTTGCCATTGTAGCAGATCGACACGTCAACTACGCCCTTAATCGGAATGTGATTGGCTTGAAAATCGATGAGTTGCAGTTTACATTTATGTAGTTGTGGTTTCGTGCCTGGTCATAACTTCTTAAAAGTAGTGGATGACATAATGGTATAGTTTGATCCAGAATCAACTTCGAATGTGCATGATTGTCCATTTATTATTACGGTAGCGGATTTCTTGAAACTTACCATCGGTGATATTTGATTTACAGATTGATCGTGTTTACCTTTCTCTTTTGTTGTCTTCTTACGATTGGCTTGATGACGTGCATTGGAAGGGTTCCCTATGTACAGTCACTTCTCAGAGCAGAAAACCCCCGAACCTATCATCCTCCCCCTTGCAGCAGGGCTGCAAGATATTCTTTTGTTACGGGCGGGCGTTGAGCCGAACCCCGGACCAAAAGAATGGATATGCAGTGTCTGTTGCAAAAAAATATATATTAAACGGTCGCATTCTGTGCAATGCTTCTCGTGTAAGAGATGGCTCCATAAATCTGGATGTTCAGGGCTTAACCTTAACATCCACAGACCCCGTACTTTCTTTAGTACTTTCGTGGTCCCTTGTTGTTTGCGCCGTCGGGCGTCCCGCGGTAAGCGCCGTTCAAGCGCACCCCTACCGCCACCTTCTAGTAGCAATACTAATAATAATAATAATAATGTCTTAACGACTAGCAGCATTTCTGCTATACCCGTGTTATGTAGCCGGCTGTTGGGGTAAGGCAACGGTGGCAAGTGGCATGGTGGCATCCCGCTAGCTCGTCGGTTGGGGTGAGTTTTCGCTCACCAACCTTACCTGCAGCTACACAAACAAAAAAAGGTTCATGCCTGGGTGAAATCTAAATAGGTGGATAAGAAAGGAAAAGAGTTGACAGGGAGAGGCCTGTCCGTGTCAGGTGGAGTCATCCCGCCCCTCTCGTTCATAGATCATGAACGACCTTGGACTCCACTTTGACTCCGCTCACCGAGTGGAGTCCCCTTAGCCTGACACTTGTATTTTGTCCGTTATCGTCCCATGTTCTTAATTAGTCCTGTCCGTCCTAGTTACCTCGCATCCACGCCCTCTCTTCTGCACCAGTGCAACACCCACACCAATCAAGCGTCGACTTAGCCAGTCATCGTGTTTATCTTTCACCCCATATAAAAAAACTGCAGCAAGGGAAAAAGGGTATCGATCTTCGTTTAGAAATATATAAACTTAGTTTATTACAAAGTTATATGAAAATTCAAGCTACTGGAACTTAAACTACGAAAGAACAGAAAAAAAATTCATCAATTTCAACTTATAGCTAATAATTCATTCAATAAAAACAATTCCTACAAGGATTTAAAAAACTAACGTAACGAAGTTAAAAATTTTACAAAAGAAGTTTCTTAACTCAAGAGTAAATAAACGGAAGAAATCTATAATAAAAAAATAAACTAATAAAATCGAAAAAAAAACTTAACAACAATAATCAATTATATAAAAATTTTATCAAAAAAATTTAGGAAATCCAATTAATGTAACCTAGCTTAATACAAACAAAAAATGAAATTGAATAAGAGAATGTAAAAAAATTAACCGCGTAAAAAAATTTTGAAAAAGATAGATAAACACATCCAACTAAATAACAAAAATGTAATTACATTAAAATTCAGTAGTGTAAAAAAATTATAAAAAAAATAAGAAAACAATAAATAAAAAAAATATCTTATTGGAATGAAAGTAATAATTACTGTGGCCTTTCGGACGACCCTGTACGCCGATAACTGCCCTACCTCAACTAGCTTCCAATATTCGGATTTTTATATACGTAGGTATGTACTGAGAAGTTTAATTTTTGGTAAATATACCTTAGAATTTAGCACTTACCGATCTTTTCGTTGACGGAGGCGCCTGTGTCGCGAAGGGAGGATGGCTGAAATAAATACCCCTCACCACACATACATACATAGAAATTCCCTATGTTGGAAGTTTTCCAATATACATAAGAGGTGGGAGCGATCACACTATAACATTGGAAGTCATTCGGATGTGCGGCTGCCGTCCGAATCAAAGAAAAATGTATGGCCAATATAGTGATTTAGAAATAAAAAAAATGCAAATTAAATGTTTTGTGGGCAAAAAAAATTAAAACAGGCATACAAAAGCTTATCGTGAATTGTAACTAAAATTGATGTGAAAAAAAAGGCTACAAAAGAAAAGAAATAACTGAACGACTGAATATAAAATAATTCGCATAAAAAAAATTTACTAGTGGTGCGGGGAGGGAAGTGGGGTGATTGCTAAAGGAAAAAGGTGGGAAGAAAGGCACGAAGTGGTGTGCTTTAGAAGGTTTCGGGAATGCAAAAGGAAAGTGGGGAGGGGGGAATGCCAAATTTTTTTCTAAACACCAAAAAGCAAAAGCTACATCAAAATAAAGTGTGAACCAAAAATTTAATTAATTGCGTTGGGGACTAAAAGAAAAAAAAAATGTTAAGTAGCAAATAAGAAGTATCGCTCGCTGAAACAAAAAAAATTATCAAAAATAATAAAAAAATAAAAATGATAAATTGCGGCTTCCAACGAAGAAGTCCCAAAAATAGTGTACACGAAAAATTATGAAGGGGGTGTGTACGAATCAAATAAGCAAATTTCAGCGAAGGAAAGTAAAGGACTAAAAAAAAATAAAAAAAAATACCGAAATGAGAAAAATAAGCGGCTATTGGATATCACACAACAAAAAAACCATAAAAAAGCGGTATGACTTGAAAATTAAAAATTATTAAAGAGAAAAATTTAAACAGGCTACTGGACTCTAAATGCAATAGTTTAGGGCATTAAAAATAAAGATGGCAAAAATAACTTAATATTAGGGTGGCAAAAAAAATATAATGGTACAAAAGGAAATTTACTTTAAAACACAAACTTTGAAAACTATGGTGCAACAAATGGAATAATGTGCCTAAAAATATCAAAAAAAAAAGAAAAGGCAGCAGCAATGATTTATTTTCTCCCTCTCCTCGTTCTCCTCGGCAAATTCCGGCACCAACTTGGTTTTTCGATGGCCTGCTATGGTCGCTGTGGCAGAAGCGTTTCAACGCACTTTGGTGCTTTTGGACGTGGAGCCCAGCATAATTTTATGTTCCTGCTTTCCTTTTTTTCTCCAAAACCTTTGAGTTTGGTATGGTACGATGGTTATTTGGCCTGATTAGATTTATCCTAATTTTTCGCTGGTCTAGGTACAGTACTCCGGCTATTGAGGTACCTTCCAAGATCTATCTCCCTTTTTTTTCACAAACCGTTACTACTGTATAGGTTTCATTGACCGAGGTAACGACCGTTGGTCCATCCCCAAAGACCAGTGGCTGTATGTTCGGAATGAAATGGGCAGGGCCCTCCTCCACTTAATGCGTGAGTCTCCGGGTAGTCCGCCGCGAGGTACTGACGCGGGCTGGCACCAAGGTCAGATCAAAATATTCGCGTGCGAGGATGCAAGAACTGTCGCACTGTATAAGGCAGCAGTTGCAAGACTGGGTGAAGTCTACCCAGGGGCAAGACTAGATGTCGTCGACTGGAAGGACATTCCTGCTCGGCCAAGGGCAAGGGCATGGATTCCTGCCGTCCCTGCAGAACCCGAGAATATTCTTGAGATGCTGCAGGTCTGGAATCCGTCTCTCCCGACGCAGGATTGGGGCGTCAATCTGGTCGACGATGTGGTTGGGCCCAATAGACAGGTGGTTATAACTCTGAATAAGGAGGCGCTCGAGCCCCTTAAACGGTGCAACGGACGAGTGCATTAAGGCTTGGGTCAGATCGTGATCCACGTATACCGTGGCGATGCACAGCGCGCTGCTATTCCGGACGCTCCGGAGGACTCGGAGATCGAGGCATCGGAAGGGGAGGAGTCCGACGCGGAAAGTATGTTATCCGCCACGTCAAATTGCGATGGTGCTGCGAACAACTCGGCGATAGAAGAAAGCCTGCTTGACGAAGAAGGCCTCGACGTCACGATCGTGGCTAAACCTGAGCACACTAACGTTGATGCTGCTTCAGACAGCAGGGTTCCCGCCACGCCAAATCGTGCAGGTGCTCTGAACAACTCCTCGTTGAGAGACAGCCCCCGGAACAGGCCAGACCTCGACGACACGCTGGCGGCAGGGAAGTCTGAGCTCTCTCATGTTGGTGGTGCTTCAGATAAATCTGCACAAATCTAAAGCAGCCTCGGCTGTTTTAAGCAGTCGTCTTTCTAAAGGCGACGTAGACGTGGTCCTTATCCAAGAGCCCTGGGTCAATAGCTGTAGGATCTGTGGATTGGGGACTAAGGGGTACAAGCTCATCCAAGCCAATGATGAGGGCAAGGTCAGAACCTGTATTTTGGTAAAGTCTGAGCTAAACACCTTTCTATTACCCAACTACTCAAATGGTGACGTTACAGCTGCCAGCTTAACAGTCGGCAGCACCAGCCTAACGATGGCGTCGGTCTATATGCCCTATGACGCCGAAGAACCTCCTCCACAAAAGGAGGTGAAAGATCTGGTGGATAATTTCTGTACGGGCCATCTTATTATTGGAGCTGACGCTAATGCTCATCACGTCCAGTGGGGAAGCTCCGATATTAACGCTAGGGGCGAGTCTCTGTTTGACTACCTACTAACAACTAACCTGGTGGTTTGTAACGTGGGTAACGAGCCTACTTTTATAACTAAAGCTTGTAGTGAGGTTATAGACCTCACTGTTTGTAGCGAAGGCGCTTATGAGTGGGTCAGAAAATGGCGTATTCTTGATGAGCATTCATTTTCTGACCATCGGTACATAGAAATTGTGTTAGACTTTATTGTTGAGCAGCCAGTTATGAAACGAAATCCACGCAACACTAACTGGCAGCTACATAACCAAATATTAGCTAGGGACCTACCAGTATTACCTCCACAAGCACCCTCATCAGTGGGAGAACTGGATGATCTGGTAACGACCTTTACAACGGCGCTCTCAAATGCCCTAGAGCAGGCTTGTCCAGTACCAAAACCACGCGGCAAACATAGACCCCACTGGTGGTCTTACGACCTGGATTCGTTCCGTATATCATGCAGGAAGCAATTTAACAAGGCCAAGAGCATCGGTACGGAGCCTGAATGGCTCGAATATAAAGCTAAACTGAGGGCCTATAAAAAGGCTCTAAGGCAAGCGAAGAGAACTTCGTGGAGAAATTTCTGCACCGGGGTCGAAAAAGTCGATGATACAGCGAGACTTAGACGAGTGCTATCAAAAACACAAACAGCCATTAGCTATTTACGGAAGCCTGACGGATCTTGGACCAGCACGGAAGGGGAAACCCTGGAGCTGCTCCTGAATACACACTTTCCGGGGAACTTGTATGATGCACCTGTAGCATCTGCAACAAACCTGGCGGTAAACATACCCATTACGGAGGAAAGGGTAAGGTGGGCAATCAAAAGCTTTGAGCCGTTCAAGGCAGCTGGGCCAGACGGGATTTTCCCCGCACAACTTATAAACACGCTGGAAATATCAGCTAAATGGCTGGTAGTTCTCTATTCAGCCTGCCTGGCTCTTAATTACATTCCGTGCTCCTGGAGAAGCGCCACGGTAGTCTTTATTCCAAAGGCTGGGAAGGCCTCACACTATGAGCCTAAAGACTACAGACCGATCAGTCTCTCGTCTTTTGCACTTAAAACCTTCGAGAGGATAATTAGCGATTATCTCTCCTCTACTATTGATAGCAACCTTATTTCTAGCTATCAACATGCATACACCAAAGGTAAATCAACGGAAACTGCGCTCCACAGCCTAGTCTCTATTGTTGAAAAATCATTGCACGAAAAGGAGTACTGTCTCCTGGCCTTTCTGGACATCGAAGGGGCTTTCAACAATATAAGGCCGGCGGCTATTAACACTGCTTTAACAAACCTGGGCATAAATAGGTCTCTTATTGGACTAATTGATCAACTACTAAAGGGAAGGAAAATAGTTTCTTCACTGGGAACAGTTGATCTTTCACGCTATGTCACAAGAGGAACGCCTCAGGGTGGTGTTCTCTCCCCGCTCCTATGGAACCTCACCGTAAACTCGCTGCTACGAGACACAAGGTGGGGGGGCGGGAAGATAGTGGCATATGCAGACGATTTAGCAATTGCATATAGGGGCAAATTCCCACAAACCCTGTGTGACTTGATGCAAGTAGCACTGCGAGAAGTTTCTTCATGGTCCTCTCGCTGCGGACTTAGCATCAACCCGGGAAAGGTGGAGCTTGTCCTTTATACCAGGCGGTACAAGATACCACCGCTGAACCTACCAGAACTAGATGGCGTGCGCCTGAACTTAGCTGACAAAGCCAAATTCCTAGGCACAGTTCTAGATAGAAAGCTTAACTGGAAGGAGAATGTCATCCAGCGCCAGAGGAAAGCGTGCATTGCACTTTACACGTGTAAAAGAGCCATTGGCAAAAAATGGGGGCAGCCAATTATGCTGTATGGAGTCGTGGTATGGTGGCCTGCGCTAGGAAAGGCAACAAACCTAAATCTGTTAGGAAAAGTTCACAGATCGAGCATGATCTGTATAAGCGGGGCGTTAAGAACAACGCCCAATGAAGCTCTCCAGGCCATTCTTGGCTTTTTGCCACTCGATCTGGAAGGGTTGTTGTTGTTGTTGTAACGATGTGTAGTTCTGCCCAACGCGTATTTTTCCTTAACCTAATTGTCATCAATATCTTCTAACGGGAGTCCAAGGAAACTAGCAGTTTCAATAGGATTGGACCAAAGAGAGATGGGTGTTAGAAGAGTGGGCTCCAATGAGCAAGAAAATAAGTGATTGGTATTGTGGGGGGACGAGCCGCATGCCGGACATACATTCGGCACATCAGGGTTCAGTCTAGATATGTAGGAGTTTAACCTACTACAATATCCAGAGCGTAATTGAGCCAGAGTGACCCTTGTCTCTCGAGGAAGATGACGCTCCTCTTCAGAAATGCCAGGTGTTGCGGCATGTAAGACATTGTTTAGCGGACAGAGCGCAGAGTAATGGCCAACAGACGTTGTATGGATATGCCCCAAGGCCTGTTTGTGCACCTGTAGATCAAACGGCGTTGTTATATAGTGACGGATCTCATCAAAATGTTTACGTAGATGCGACCTTATGGTCCTAGGAGGCGGAATGAGTTCAAGCAGTTGTCTACCGGGATGCTGTGGTTTATAGCAGTTCAGTAGGTACTGCTTGTTTAGCATTTCATTATGCTCCCTAACTGGAAGCATTTCCACCTCATTATGTATATGAGATATAGGTGACATAAGGACGCACCCCGTAGCGGTTCTGAGCGCGGTGTTTTGACAGGCCTGAAGCTGATTCCAGTGAACGTCTGCAAGCCCCGGCGACCATATCGGCGACGCATAGTTCAGGATCGGCCGACCAATTGCCTTGTACGTTACCAACAACGTTTCTTTGTCTTTACCCCAAGTACTGCCGGCTAGTGACTTGAGGATTTTGTTGCGGCTCTGTAATTTTGAGACAATTGCAGCTGAATGGGCAGCGAAAGTGTGCATGGTGTCAAAAGTCACTCCTAAAATATCTGGAAGGGTACCGGGCAGCAGCAGCATCGGCTGTGCGTCTAAGGGAAACGTCCGTCTGGGGCGCAAGCACTATTGGACACTCCTGTATTCTAAGATCTTATAGCTTTCTCCCTCTGAGCACAGATCGGTGTGCGACCACAACAGTCGGAGATTGTTGTTTTAGAATAAACATTCCCAGCAGGGAAGACTGGGAGAGCTAAGATCGGTGTCCAGCTACTAATGGCGGCACTTTTATATACACCGACGGCTCGAAGTTAGACGGCAGAGTCGGAGGAGGGGTTTACTCAAGGGATTTGGGCCTAGAACTCTCCTTTAGACTACCTGATCACTGCAGCGTCTTCCAGGCTGAAGTTTCTGCAATCATGGACGCCGTGACTTGGATAGGTGAACGCACCATCGGACAGGATATCTGTATTTTCAGCGACAGCCAAGCGGCCATCAAATCCCTTGGCTCTTACTCGTTCAACTCTGAACTGACGCTCAGCTGTCGTCGATCTCTTCAAGAGATGGCCCAACAGAACCGCGTGAACCTCACATGGGTCCCGGGACACAGGGACATTGAGGGAAACTGTAGGGCAGACGAACTTGCCAGGCAGGGCACGACCAAGCAGATTCTTCAAGATAAAGAGCGCATAGGTATGCCGTTTGCACCTGCAAGCTAATGCTGAAGGAGCATACACTCCGCGAAGCCAACGAAAGATGGCTACAAGCCCCAGGGTGCCGCATATCCAAGCAAACCTGGCCAAAATGCGATCTTAAAAGATCTAGACACATATACGCCCTAAAAAGGAAGGAAATCTCCATATTAATAGGTGTTTTAACCGGGCACTGCCTTATTGGTAGGCACGCAGCAAGGCTAGGCGTTCCCTACCGACGATGCTGCAGGAGTTGCAAAGAGGATGAGGAAGAGGAAACGGTGGAGCACCTCATCTGCAACTGCCCCGCCTTAAGCGGAGCGAGAAGGCGCTCTCTGGGAGTTCCCTTCCTGGTTAGCTTGAGCCAGGTCGCGGAGCTAGACATAAAGGACTTGATGGCCTTCATCAAGTTATCAAAATGGTTCGAGGAGGGGTAGCGGTGTCGGTTAGGAGTGTCAGTCCCGGGTTTCGGCTATATGGAGAGTCCCGACAGCACTGGGATTTTCCATATGGCCGGGCCCCCGGACTGACTTTCCTAGTGTTTGGTGGTATCACAACGGGCCTTTAATTACTGGCCTATGTGTGCCTTTGCGGCAGCCACTTCTACCTACCCCTACCTACTACTGTGCACCACAAAAAAATTGGATATAAAAGAAAGACTTTCACAACTTTTTCCGGGTCCGCACAAGCTTGGCTCAACTTTATATTTGAATCATTACCTAGCTTCGTTTGGCGATCGTACCCCATAAGCGAAAAGATGTTCCGTTTTGACAATTTCACTCAACCACCGAGGTCACTCATACATCTATCCTGATTAGGCGGGACACGACAGATATACTTTCACGACATAACTTTCACCTACACTAACAGATCCATATTCACCTATCTAAATACATGTATTTGACTTTCGTCACATGACAAACACATACATAGGAAACTCCGTTGCTGTTAACCACACAGATACAGCGGTGTTCGGACTTTTACAATGTGGCATTAACCCACAGGCTGCCGCTACAGGCTCGGATGCCGCCGATGTTGCATGCAACATGGAGCGTGTCCGTAAAAAGATTCAGAGCGCAGCATGTCCTATTTTGGGTTTTGGTGTGCCCAACGTGTGGCTTCGACCCACGACCTAAAGCCGGGCTATCCCCTTGCTTATTCTCTATGGGCAGCAGTCAGGATTATTTCTACTCGGAACCTATATCACAGTTTACCCTATATCTAAAAGACTAGAATTGCATGCAGGTTAACTTAAAACTATATCACAGGTAAAGTATCTAAGCTTAAATCACAGGTGAGTATCTATATCTATATCACAGTTTTGCCGGTTAATAAAAGGGTGTCAATAATAAAAAAATTGAATAGATTAGTCAATAAATGGGCAAATAAATAAATAAATAATCACAAAAAATTTAATTAATAAATAACAAATATAATTACGGGGGAAAAAAAATAAAAATAAATAACTGTCAACATGGGTATGTCCCGTCAAGTCAAGCCTTCACGACATAAAACATGCAACACTTCTACGTAAGCTACATGCAACAATTAAAGCTAACATGCAACATAGATTTATGCAACAAACATATCTTTAGCATGGTATACGCCTATCTTCTTGCCCTTCATATCACCGAGTTCGTACATTGAATTTCCAATCGCTTTCAGGACTACACACTTAACTTGCTTTGGGGCAAGTTTAGCATTGTAGTTTTCAATCTTCGAACTCTGCTTGAAATTTCGGCGGTATACCACTTGTCCGGTTTGGAATTTCACATCTTTGCTCCTAGTGTTGTAAAACTTTTTGCTCCGCTCATGTGCTAGCTTGAGCTCCTTCATTATTGACTCCCTAATATTTTGTAGCCTATCGGATTTTATATCAATATGTATGTCGGCGTTTTTAACTGTCCCCAATTTGCGGCATATTACGTATGATGCCCCATGTTGCATCATGGGCATGCCAAACGTTGCATAGTATGGGGAGCAGATTGAAGCCGCATCGCTGATACACTTATCCCAATTCTTTTGGTTGTCTTTAATGAAGGATCTCACTATTTGCAGAACGGAGCGATTAACCCCCTCCGCTGCATTTCCCTGGGGGGAATAGAAAGCGGTTCTTGTATGGTTAACCCCATATCTCTCTAAAAACTTCGCAAACATGTCGGAGACAAATTGTTTTCCGTTATCAGAGTGAATGTACTCCGGAACCCCAAAGATGTGAAACACCTCTTTTTCCAAAAATTTACAAACATCTACAGACGTGGCTTTACGCATAGGTTTTAAGAACACAAATTTAGAAAAATGATCAAGACACACAAACACATATACATTACCATCACTAGTACGCGGGTAAGGACCCATAAAGTCAATAAACAAACGTTGGAAAGGTCTCTCGGTTACGTGTTGCTTTCCCATGGGCGGTTTATTAAATACATTTTGGGTTTTGTTTCCTTTACAAATTTCACACCCCTTTAGGAAGTTTTGGACGTCGGTTACCATACCAGGCCAATAGTATTTTTCGCGTATTCGGGCTAAGGTTTTGTGGATGCCCCCGTGGCCGGCCGAAGGTGAGCTGTGGGAGGATTCCACCAACCCTGCTCGCAACTCCGACGGTACCCAGAGTTTCCAGGCTTGGTCCTGCTGAAGCTCGTCCCCCCTGTCAAACTGAGTCCGTTTATATACGTAACCGTCCGACACGCACAGTTCTGGTAGTTTTTCTTGGTTTTCAGTCACCGTTTTCCGAAGTTCGTCATACTCTTCAGTTTGAAAGTAGTTCGAGTCTAAGTCAATGTCCATTAGTCTGTCTGATAGCTGCATTTCCTCCACATATGCGCTCGCGACAGCCTATCGGGTACTACATTGAGTGCTACTTTTCTGTGCTCGATTTGAAAGTCGTACGCCTGAAGTTTTAAACTCCACCGCGCAAGTCTTCCAGAGAGGTCTTTTTGGTTCATCAACCATTTGAGACTTGCGTGATCAGTTATGATGGTGAAGGGTAAACCTTCGACGTACGGCCTAAATCGTTTCACACTTATCACCGCAGCGTAGCACTCCAGCTCGGTGATACTGTAATTACGCTGCGCTTTGTTCAATTTGGCGGAAATGTAAGCTATTGGTCTTTCGTTGTTCTCGTCGTCTAACTGGAAGAGTTCCCCGCCCACTCCGTCGGTTGAAGCATCGCACTGGATGTAAAATCGTCTGTCAAAGTCAGGGTGTACCAGTACGGGAGCGGAAATCAAACTTTCCTTTAGTCGTTCAAACGAACTCCTTGCTTCGTTTGTCATAGTAAACCTTTTGATTTTTTCTTTTGTGAGACAGTCGTGCAGCGGTGCTGCAATGGTTGCGTAGTCTTGGATAAAACGTCGGTACCAGCCTGACATCCCTAAGAACCGTCTGAGCTGTTTTGGCGTTTTAGGTTCGGGAAAATCCCTCACAGCCGCAACCTTGTTCGCATCGGTTCGAATGCACCCGTCGCCCACTACGTAACCTAAGTACCTAACTTCCTTGAAACAAAACTTACTTTTCTCAACATTTATTGTGAGGTTAGCTTCACGTAAACACTTAGCGACCTTTTCCAACAACACTAAATGAGACGGAAAATCCACAGAACAAACTAGCAAGTCATCTAAATACACAAAAACACTATCACGTAAAGAAGCGGGTATAACCTTGTCCATGAGTCTACACATTCTTTGTGCTGCATTACACAGTCCAAACGGCATGACTGTGTAATGGTACAGGGGACGCCCTGGCACTGTAAATGCGGTTTTCTCTCGGGACTTCTTTTCTAATGGAATTTGCCAAAAGGCATCTTTAAGGTCGATGGCCGAAATGAACCTCGTGTTTTGGAGTCGGCTGAGAATCCCATCGATGTTCGGAAGCGGATAGGCGTCCTTAATAGTCCGCTCATTCACTTTCCTCGCATCGAGACAGAGACGCTTCTTTTCACCTTTTATCACCAGCGATACGGGAGAGCTCCAGCTACTGTTGCTCTCCTCAATCACCCCTAGACCCAGCATGCGGTCTAGCTCTGCAAAAACATGCTTTTGGATCGCTGGTGATATCGGATAGTGTCTCTGTTTCACTGGGAGATTCTCATCCAAAACCTCAATCACATGTTCCTCCACGTTGGTTTTCCCTAACCCCAAGACAGCAAAAGATGGGTACTGCGCCTTGACCCTTTCTAAGGCAACACTTTGCTCTTTGGTCAGGACATGTTGCACGGCATCGAACGATAAATCACCCTCAGCGGGTACCAATTCTGCAACGGCAGTGTGGGTAGAACGCACCATCGTTCCTCGACTAACAACATCCAGGTCGAAAGCCTGCCAAAAGTCTACCCCTAAATACACTTCTTGTTGGAGGCCTGGCACGATTAAAAACTCTAGGTCTTTGAGTTCTCCTTCCCACAAGACAGACAGAGAGATAGCACCTACTACTGGCGTTTCACCGCCGTTTGCTGTACGAATCTTTTGATTAGACACCTTAATGATGCTATCCTCTCTGCCCTCTATCAATTTTTCATGATCCTTACCTAGACAATTCGCGCCAGCCCCCGAATCTAACAAAGCTAGAACATCTTTTCCTCCTATTTTAGTTCTAGCGAAGAAACGGTTATCTCCCTTAAGGGTAACAATAGTGGAGACTATCTTATGGTGAATCCTCTTCATGATTCTCCTCTTTTCCCGCATCTTCTTTATTTTATTAAAACTTCTCTTTTTTGTTATAATCTCTTCATTAAATATTCGATGTCTAGCTTCCTCGTATTCTATTTTTCTCTGGTGCAGACTTTTAGGCTCGGCTTTCTTCCCTCCTACTGCACTCTCCCTGTCTTTCACACCGCTTTCTCTTTTTAAAACTGTGACGCTTGGTTGGAGTCCGGGTGGTCTTTCGCCTGGCGAGAGCCCCCGGTAATCTCCGCCAGCTGGGAGTTTCCCTTCCCAGGTTTAAAAACACAAAAAGACGTATCTTTACCACACGCAAAGCAGATCATATTATGGAACGGGGACTTACAGTGATTCTCTTTTTTCAACTCGGACGGATTCTTGACAAAATAATCGGCAGGCATTCCACATGCATAACACAACATTAAATGGTAAGGGGACGCACAGAAAGAATTGGTGGTGGGATTGGGACCAAAGGATGGCTTCGGCTGGGCCGAAGTTCCCTGCATTGCGGAAGTCTGCTGCTGAAACGGCGCTTTACACTGGAAATTGTTGGAGATCGCGTCTACGGGAGTCTGGTTTGCTTCCGCATTCCCAGGTGTCGCTTCGGGGTACCCTAACTCGCTCACTGCTTTGGCCCTACTTTTGTTCTCTTTCATGAGACGCTCCGCTCGCCTACACTCGGCCTTCAGCTCAGCCAACGTGTCGATTTTCGACGCAAACGTTAAGTTTGCCAAGTAGGGTTTCAGGTTCCCCCTAATTATCCCTACCAGCTCCTTCTCTGGGATACTTTTCCGGAGCCGGAAAGTCAAATTATGGACCTCACCGTAGAAGTCGTCAAACCCTTCCAGTGGCTGTTGTTTGCGCTCCATTATCTCACGAATGATCTCGTAATCGCACTCTGCTGTCTTGAAGTGGGCCAGCAGCTCCGCCCTTAGCTCGGGATACCCAAAATTGGGTTCGTCCGAGTGGTCCTCTAAGACCTGCCAGTACCACTTCAAGGCAGAGCCCGTCACGAGACAATGGAAGTCGGTGAAGAGCTGAAAGTGTGAGATGTTGTGTTGCTGTCGCAACTTTTCGATCCTAAACAGAAAGCTCTCCACCGTAATTCCTTTGTTCGTGCCGTCAAACTTCACATGCCACTTGTCCAGGTCCAACTTCTTCCATTTCGGTGGGTCCTGGGTGTTTCCCGATGAACCTGAACCCCCCAACGTAGCATTTGGACCGACACGCTGGTTGGCTGCTTCGTCCCTACCATTCCTGTTAGGAGTAGATGACTAAGCAGGCCGGTTTCCTAACCCGTGCGCCGAGGTTTCCATCACAGCGACTCGGCTACTGAGGTTCGAAACGTTATCGCGGATATTGCGAACCTCGTCCATGTACTGCACCATCAGCTCATTTTGTTGCGCCATCATCGCCATCATATGGCTCAGCTGGTTGATGTTGATGGCCGTTGAAGTTGGTCCACTTTGTCGCTGTCCCACAGCCTCAGCACCTTGGTCCTTTGCTGGTTCCTTGCGCCCGGGGATAGCCCCGGTTCCTGCTCCGCCAACTGCTCCACCAACTGCTCCCTCCTGCTCGGTGTCGGACATATTAAATAGCTCGTCGACCTTCCTCGAAAAGCTACTTTCACCCCCAGAAAACGAAAATGTTTCGGTTACCCTAAAACTAGACGGACGGACTGATTGGACTATATGTTCCCCCGATGACCTAAAAACCCGCGAAGCGCACCTGTTAATAAGGTCTGTTGGCAAAAGATCGGAATGAGGTATGCCCGTATCGATCTGTGTAAAAACCGATCCGACAACTTCGTCCCGCAACGCCCTGGTCCTGCTCCGTGTGACGATCCTGTTTAGGTCCAATCCACCAGCTACTTCGTCCTGCTCGTCTCCTCTGTCCATACAAGGAAGACTCTCTTCCGCCAATAGGGAGGTTTTGAATCGCCAAACGATGTACGGATCCGCAAAGGGGTATAAGGGTTAAGGGTCACAGAGGACAAAAATTGGGGGAAGTAAGGTTTTCCACAAAAATCCCCAAACAAAAAAAGGAAAAAGACTGGTCAAAAGGAAATGCCAACTACCTCGCGAGGGGACTACTAGAAAAGCTGATAGTAGGGAACTCCGAAGAAGATATAAGCAAAAAGCTCACCCCAAAAAATTAAGTATCGGCGGGTTAGTTACCTCAGCTATTAGTTGTAATAAGGAAATGTATAAAAAATAAAAGACTTCAAAATTCAAAAAAAAAAAAATCTTCGCTAAGAACAGGTACTAACGAAATCGCATTGAAAAATAATATACGAATAAATAACAAGAAAATTCCAACTAATCCAAATCACCAAGTGATTCAATTAAAAAGTGCTATGCTCGGAAAAAAAAAATCTGGAATAACTTTAGCCCACAACGGGGTTAACCACAAGTTCAGATGGTTTTGGAAAATTCTACAATAAAAAAAATCTTTGAGAAATATAAAAAAAAAACTGGAAATAAGTAAACCGAAAAAGAAATATTAATCAAGTATCTACGCGAAATTCAAATACGGAATTCAAATTCAAAACAAAGGCGAAACAAATTTTTCACTCAATCCAATTTATGTGGGTTATAAAAAAAAAAACTTGAAATTTTTATGGTATAAACTATAATATAAAAAAATTCAAAATAAATAGATGAAATATACGTGGTATATAAATATAATTATAAAGATATATACATAGATATGTATGTAGCTACTTATATGCTATTGATATCAAAAGCAATAAATTGTTTTAAAGCTTTGTTGCTGCTTAGGTTTGTTTATTGGAGGATCTAATTTGGTTTAGTATTGGTGTGTGTTGGTGTTGCACCTCGGTAAGGTCATAGTGAATGTGAGTGAGTGGTCCGTTTGTCACTAGTCTTGGTCCTTGTCAACTAACGTCGCCCAATCTGTCAATTTATTCAGTGTGGCACTGCAAGCCTAGTGGCACTGGCCTCAAGCTTGGTTGCCACACTGACCGAAATCTCCTTCGTGTAGGCTGACTGCAAACCTCACGTGTTCACAGTGCTGGACCACGTACACGGTAGCTTAAGCAGTCACCTACACGCTAAAACATCCAACATACTAGTCTTACCGCAGAATACCACTTATGCAAACGTTGCAGCTCTCATAAGGAACTTCTACGGCAAGACGAGTATCCCCCCTTATTTTTGTTGTAGTGGCACATATCCACATATCGCGTCAGACTGATCCAAGCGATGTTACCCCTACAACTGTCATCAGTCCAGTCAGAGAAGGAAATCGGAAATTAAAAATAAAAGTAAAGGAGAAAAGTGTAAACAAAAAAAAAAACACGGAAAGATAGGAGAGATGAAAAAAAAAAAAAATTTAAAATTTTGAACGGAAACTGCTACAAAATAGGAATGGAACTGAAATTGAGATTGAAAATTAAAAATTAAAAATAAATTGAAAATAAAAAAATTGGAAATTAAAAATTTAAAATTGGGCTATTTCGTTGGGCGCCATTGTTATGTAGCCGGCTGTTGGGGTAAGGCAACGGTGGCAAGTGGCATGGTGGCATCCCGCTAGCTCGTCGGTTGGGGTGAGTTTTCGCTCACCAGCCTTACCTGCAGCTACACAAACAAAAAAAGGTTCATGCCTGGGTGAAATCTAAATAGGTGGATAAGAACGGAAAAGAGTTGACAGGGAGAGGCCTGTCCGTGTCAGGTGGAGTCATCCCGCCCCTCTCGTTCATAGATCATGAACGACCTTGGACTCCACTTTGACTCCGCTCACCGAGTGGAGTCCCCTTAGCCTGACACTTGTATTTTGTCCGTTATCGTCCCATGTTCTTAATTAGTCCTGTCCGTCCTAGTTACCTCGCATCCACGCCCTCTCTTCTGCACCAGTGCAACACCCACACCAATCAAGCGTCGACTTAGCCAGTCATCGTGTTTATCTTTCACCCCATATAAAAAAACTGCAGCAAGGGAAAAAGGGTATCGATCTTCGTTTAGAAATATATAAACTTAGTTTATTACAAAGTTATATGAAAATTCAAGCTACTGGAACTTAAACTACGAAAGAACAGAAAAAAAAATTCATCAATTTCAACTTATAGCTAATAATTCATTCAATAAAAACAATTCCTACAAGGATTTAAAAAACTAACGTAACGAAGTTAAAAATTTTACAAAAGAAGTTTCTTAACTCAAGAGTAAATAAACGGAAGAAATCTATAATAAAAAAATAAACTAATAAAATCGAAAAAAAACTTAACAACAATAATCAATTAAATAAAAATTTAATCAAAAAAATTTAGGAAATCCAATTAATGTAACCTAGCTTAATACAAACAAAAAATGAAATTGAATAAGAGAATGTAAAAAAATTAACCGCGTAAAAAATTTTGAAAAAGATAGATAAACACATCCAACTAAATAACAAAAATGTAATTACATTAAAATTCAGTAGTGTAAAAAAATTATAAAAAAAATAAGAAAACAATAAATAAAAAAAATATCTTATTGGAATGAAAGTAATAATTACTGTGGCCTTTCGGACGACCCTGTACGCCGATAACTGCCCTACCTCAACTAGCTTCCAATATTCGGATTTTTATATACGTAGGTATGTACTGAGAAGTTTAATTTTTGGTAAATATACCTTAGAATTTAGCACTTACCGATCTTTTCGTTGACGGAGGCGCCTGCGTCGCGAAGGGAGGATGGCTGAAATAAATACCCCTCACCACACATACATACATAGAAATTCCCTATGTTGGAAGTTTTCCAATATACATAAGAGGTGGGAGCGATCACACTATAACATTGGAAGTCATTCGGATGTGCGGCTGCCGTCCGAATCAAAGAAAAATGTATGGCCAATATAGTGATTTAGAAATAAAAAAAATGCAAAATAAATGTTTTGTGGGCAAAAAAAAATAAATCAGGCATACAAAAGCTTATCCTGAATTGTAACTAAAATTGATGTGAAAAAAAAAATGTTACAAAAGAAAAGAAATAACTGAACGACTGAATATAAAATAATTCGCATAAAAAAAAATTTACTAGTGGTGCGGGGAGGGAAGTGGGGTGATTGCTAAAGGAAAAAGGTGGGAAGAAAGGCACGAAGTGGTGTGCTTTAGAAGGTTTCGGGAATGCAAAAGGAAAGTGGGGAGGGGGGAATGCCAAATTTTTTTCTAAACACCAAAAAGCAAAAGCTACATCAAAATAAAGTGTGAACCAAAAATTTAATTAATTGCGTTGGGGACTAAAAGAAAAAAAAAATGTTAAGTAGCAAATAAGAAGTATCGCTCGCTGAAACAAAAAAAATTATCAAAAATAATAAAAAAATAAAAATGATAAATTGCGGCTTCCAACGAAGAAGTCCCAAAAATAGTGTACACGAAAAATTATGAAGGGGGTGTGTACGAATCAAATAAGCAAATTTCAGCGAAGGAAAGTAAAGGACTAAAAAAAAATAAAAAAAAATACCGAAATGAGAAAAATAAGCGGCTATTGGATATCACACAACAAAAAAACCATAAAAAAAGCGGTATGACTTGAAAATTAAAAATTATTAAAGAGAAAAATTTAAATAGGCTACTGGACTCTAAATGCAATAGTTTAGGGCATTAAAAATAAAGATGGCAAAAATAACTTAATATTAGGGTGGCAAAAAAAATATAATGGTACAAAAGGAAATTTACTTTAAAACACAAACTTTGAAAACTATGGTGCAACAAATGGAATAATGTGCCTAAAAATATCAAAAAAAAAGAAAAGGCAGCAGCAATGATTTATTTTCTCCCTCTCCTCGTTCTCCTCGGCAAATTCCGGCACCAACTTGGTTTTTCGATGGCCTGCTATGGTCGCTGTGGCAGAAGCGTTTCAACGCACTTTGGTGCTTTTGGACGTGGAGCCCAGCACAATTTTATGTTCCTGCTTTCCTTTTTTTCTCCAAAACCTTTGAGTTTGGTATGGTACGATGGTTATTTGGCCTGATTAGATTTATCCTAATTTTTCGCTGGTCTAGGTACAGTACTCCGGCTATTGAGGTACCGGCGCCTTCCAAGATCTATCTCCCTTTTTTTCACAAACCGTTACTACTGTATAGGTTTCATTGACCGAGGTAACGACCGTTGGTCCATCCCCAAAGACCAGTGGCTGTATGTCCGGAATGAAATGGGCAGGGCCCTCCTCCACTTAATGCGTGAGTCTCCGGGTAGTCCGCCGCGAGGTACTGACGCGGGCTGGCACCAAGGTCAGATCAAAATATTCGCGTGCGAGGATGCAAGAACTGTCGCACTGTATAAGGCAGCAGTTGCAAGACTGGGTGAAGTCTACCCAGGGGCAAGACTAGATGTCGTCGACTGGAAGGACATTCCTGCTCGGCCAAGGGCAAGGGCATGAATTCCTGTCGTCCCTGCAGAACCCGAGAATATTCTTGAGATGCTGCAGGTCTGGAATCCGTCTCTCCCGACGCAGGATTGGGGCGTCAATCTGGTCGACGATGTGGTTGGGCCCAATAGACAGGTGGTTATAACTCTGAATAAGGAGGCGCTCGAGCCGCTTAAACGGTGCAACGGACGAGTGCATTACGGCTTGGGTCAGATCGTGATCCACGTATACCGTGGCGATGCACAGCGCGCTGCTATTCCGGACGCTCCGGAGGACTCGGAGATCGAGGCATCGGGAGGGGAAGCAGAGGAGTCCGACGCGGAAAGTATGTTAACCGCCACGTCAAATTGCGATGGTGCTGCGAACAACTCGGCTATAGAAGAAAGCCTGCTTGACGAAGAAGGCCTCGACGTCACGATCGTGGCTAAACCTCAGCACACTAACGTTGATGCTGCTTCAGACAGCAGGGTTCCCGCCACGCCAAATCGTGCAGGTGCTCTGAACAACTCCTCGTTGAGAGACAGCCCCCGGAACAGGCCAGACCTCGACGACACGCTGGCGGCAGGGAAGTCTGAGCTCTCTCATGTTGGTGGTGCTTCAGATAAATCTGCACAAATCTAAAGCAGCCTCGGCTGTTTTAAGCAGTCGTCTTTCTAAAGGCGACGTAGACGTGGTCCTTATCCAAGAGCCCTGGGTCAATAGCTCTAGGATCTGTGGATTGGGGACTAAGGGGTACAAGCTCATCCAAGCCAATGATGAGGGCAAGGTCAGAACCTGTATTTTGGTAAAGTCTGAGCTAAACACCTTTCTATTACCCAACTACTCAAATGGTGACGTTACAGCTGCCAGCTTAACAGTCGGCAGCACCAGCCTAACGATGGCGTCGGTCTATATGCCCTATGACGCCGAAGAACCTCCTCCACAAAAGGAGGTGAAAGATCTGGTGGATAATTTCTGTACGGGCCATCTTATTATTGGAGCTGACGCTAATGCTCATCACGTCCAGTGGGGAAGCTCCGATATTAACGCTAGGGGCGAGTCTCTGTTTGACTACCTACTAACAACTAACCTGGTGGTTTGTAACGTGGGTAACGAGCCTACTTTTATAACTAAAGCTCGTAGTGAGGTTATAGACCTCACTGTTTGTAGCGAAGGCGCTTATGAGTGGGTCAGAAAATGGCGTGTTCTTGATGAGCATTCATTTTCTGACCATCGGTACATAGAAATTGTGTTAGACTTTATTGTTGAGCAGCCAGTTATGAAACGAAATCCACGCAACACTAACTGGCAGCTACATAACCAAATATTAGCTAGGGACCTACCAGTATTACCTCCACAAGCCCCCTCATCAGTGGGAGAACTGGATGATCTGGTAACGACCTTTACAACGGCGCTCTCAAATGCCCTAGAGCAGGCTTGTCCAGTACCAAAACCACGCGGCAAACATAGACCCCACTGGTGGTCTTACGACCTGGATTCGTTCCGTATATCATGCAGGAAGCAATTTAACAAGGCCAAGAGCATCGGTACGGAGCCTGAATGGCTCGAATATAAAGCTAAACTGAGGGCCTATAAAAAGGCTCTAAGGCAAGCGAAGAGAACTTCGTGGAGAAATTTCTGCACCGGGGTCGAAAAAGTCGATGATACAGCGAGACTTAGACGAGTGCTATCAAAAACTCAAACAGCCATTAGCTATTTACGGAAGCCTGACGGATCTTGGACCAGCACGGAAGGGGAAACCCTGGAGCTGCTCCTGAATACACACTTTCCGGGGAACTTGTATGATGCACCTGTAGCATCTGCAACAAACCTGGCGGTAAACATACCCATTACGGAGGAAAGGGTAAGGTGGGCAATCAAAAGCTTTGAGCCGTTCAAGGCAGCTGGGCCAGACGGGATTTTCCCCGCACAACTTATAAACACGCTGGAAATATCAGCTAAATGGCTGGTAGTTCTCTATTCAGCCTGCCTGGCTCTTAATTACATTCCGTGCTCCTGGAGAAGCGCCACGGTAGTCTTTATTCCAAAGGCTGGGAAGGCCTCACACTATGAGCCTAAAGGCTACAGACCGATCAGTCTCTCGTCTTTTGCACTTAAAACCTTCGAGAGGATAATTAGCGATTATCTCTCCTCTACTATTGATAGCAACCTTATTTCTAGCTATCAACATGCATACACCAAAGGTAAATCAACGGAAACTGCGCTCCACAGCCTAGTCTCTATTGTTGAAAAATCATTGCACGAAAAGGAGTACTGTCTCGTGGCCTTTCTGGACATCGAAGGGGCTTTCAACAATTTAAGGCCGGCGGCTATTAACACTGCTTTAACAAACCTGGGCATAAATAGGTCTCTTATTGGACTAATTGATCAACTACTAAAGGGAAGGAAAATAGTTTCTTCACTGGGAACAGTTGATCTTTCATGCTATGTCACAAGAGGAACGCCTCAGGGTGGTGTTCTCTCCCCGCTCCTATGGAACCTCACCGTAAACTCGCTGCTACGAGACACAAGGTGGGGGGGCGGGAAGATAGTGGCATATGCAGACGATTTAGCAATTGCATATAGGGGCAAATTCCCACAAACCCTGTGTGACTTGATGCAAGTAGCACTGCGAGAAGTTTCTTCATGGTCCTCTCGCTGCGGACTTAGCATCAACCCGGGAAAGGTGGAGCTTGTCCTTTATACCAGGCGGTACAAGATACCACCGCTGAACCTACCAGAACTAGATGGCGTGCGCCTGAACTTAGCTGACAAAGCCAAATTCCTAGGCACAGTTCTAGATAGAAAGCTTAACTGGAAGGAGAATGTCATCCAGCGCCAGAGGAAAGCGTGCATTGCACTTTACACGTGTAAAAGAGCCATTGGCAAAAAATGGGGGCTCAGCCCCAAAATTTGCAGATGGATCTACACTGCGATAATCCAGCCAATTATGCTGTATGGAGTCGTGGTATGGTGGCCTGCGCTAGGAAAGGCAACAAACCTAAATCTGTTAGGAAAAGTTCACAGATCGAGCATGATCTGTATAAGCGGGGCGTTAAGAACAACGCCCAATGAAGCTCTCCAGGCCATTCTTGGCTTTTTGTCACTCGATCTGGAAGGGTACCGGGCAGCAGCAGCATCGGCTGTGCGTCTAAGGGAAACGTCCGTCTGGGGCGCAAGCACTATTGGACACTCCTGTATTCTAAGATCTTATAGCTTTCTCCCTCTGAGCACAGATCGGTGTGCGACCACAACAGTCGGAGATTGTTGTTTTAGAATAAACATTCCCAGCAGGGAAGACTGGGAGAGCATAGATCGGTGTCCAGCTACTAATGGCGGCACTTTTATATACACCGACGGCTCGAAGTTAGACGGCAGAGTCGGAGGAGGGGTTTACTCAAGGGATTTGGACCTAGAACTCTCCTTTAGACTACCTGATCACTGCAGCGTCTTCCAGGCTGAAG
This sequence comes from Campiglossa producta, assembly GCA_964058755.1. Classification (NCBI taxonomy): domain Eukaryota; kingdom Metazoa; phylum Arthropoda; class Insecta; order Diptera; family Tephritidae; genus Campiglossa; species Campiglossa producta. The sequence goes on along the minus strand of CAXKVI010000002.1, from coordinate 86,343,095 downwards.
TTTCTGCAATCATGGACGCCGTGACTTGGATAGGTGAACGCACCATCGGACAGGATATCTGTATTTTCAGCGACAGCCAAGCGGCCATCAAATCCCTTGGCTCTTACTCGTTCAACTCTGAACTGACGCTCAGCTGTCGTCGATCTCTTCAAGAGATGGCCCAACAGAACCGCGTGAACCTCACATGGGTCCCGGGACACAGGGACATTGAGGGAAACTGTAGGGCAGACGAACTTGCCAGGCAGGGCACGACCAAGCAGATTCTTCAAGATAAAGAGCGCATAGGTATGCCGTTTGCCACGTGCAAGCTAATGCTGAAGGAGCATACACTCCGCGAAGCCAACGAAAGATGGCTACAAGCCCCAGGGTGCCGCATATCCAAGCAAACCTGGCCAAAATGCGATCTTAAAAGATCTAGACACATATACGCCCTAAAAAGGAAGGAAATCTCCATATTAATAGGTGTTTTAACCGGGCACTGCCTTATTGGTAGGCACGCAGCAAGGCTAGGCGTTCCCTACCGACGATGCTGCAGGAGTTGCAAAGAGGATGAGGAAGAGGAAACGGTGGAGCACCTCATCTGCAACTGCCCCGCCTTAAGCGGAGCGAGAAGGCGCTCTCTGGGAGTTCCCTTCCTGGTTAGCTTGAGCCAGGTCGCGGAGCTAGACATAAAGGACTTGATGGCCTTCATCAAGTTATCAAAATGGTTCGAGGAGGGGTAGCGGTGTCGGTTAGGAGTGTCAGTCCCGGGTTTCGGCTATATGGAGAGTCCCGACAGCACTGGGATTTTCCATATGGCCGGGCCCCCGGACTGACTTTCCTAGTGTTTGGTGGTATCACAACGGGCCTTTAATTACTGGCCTATGTGTGCCTTTGCGGCAGCCACTTCTACCTACCCCTACCTACTACTGTGCACCACAAAAAAATTGGATATAAAAGAAAGACTTTCACAACTTTTTCCGGGTCCGCACAAGCTTGGCTCAACTTTATATTTGAATCATTACCTAGCTTCGTTTGGCGATCGTACCCCATAAGCGAAAAGATGTTCCGTTTTGACAATTTCACTCAACCACCGAGGACACTCATACATCTATCCTGATTAGGCGGGACACGACAGATATACTTTCACGACATAACTTTCACCTACACTAACAGATCCATATTCACCTATCTAAATACATGTATTTGACTTTCGTCACATGACAAACACATACATAGGAAACTCCGTTGCTGTTAACCACACAGATACAGCGGTGTTCGGACTTTTACAATGTGGCATTAACCCACAGGCTGCCGCTACAGGCTCGGATGCCGCCGATGTTGCATGCAACATGGAGCGTGTCCGTAAAAAGATTCAGAGCGCAGCATGTCCTATTTTGGGTTTTGGTGTGCCCAACGTGTGGCTTCGACCCACGACCTAAAGCCGGGCTATCCCCTTGCTTATTCTCTATGGGCAGCAGTCAGGATTATTTCTACTCGGAACCTATATCACAGTTTACCCTATATCTAAAAGACTAGAATTGCATGCAGGTTAACTTAAAACTATATCACAGGTAAAGTATCTAAGCTTAAATCACAGGTGAGTATCTATATCTATATCACAGTTTTGCCGGTTAATAAAAGGGTGTCAATAATAAAAAAATTGAATAGATTAGTCAATAAATGGGCAAATAAATAAATAAATAATCACAAAAAATTTAATTAATAAATAACAAATATAATTACGGGGGAAAAAAAATAAAAATAAATAACTGTCAACATGGGTATGTCCCGTCAAGTCAAGCCTTCACGACATAAAACATGCAACACTTCTACGTAAGCTACATGCAACAATTAAAGCTAACATGCAACATAGATTTATGCAACAAACATATCTTTAGCATGCTATACGCCTATCTTCTTGCCCTTCATATCACCGAGTTCGTACATTGAATTTCCAATCGCTTTCAGGACTACACACTTAACTTGCTTTGGGGCAAGTTTAGCATTGTAGTTTTCAATCTTCGAACTCTGCTTGAAATTTCGGCGGTATACCACTTGTCCGGTTTGGAATTTCACATCTTTGCTCCTAGTGTTGTAAAACTTTTTGCTCCGCTCATGTGCTAGCTTGAGCTCCTTCATTATTGACTCCCTAATATTTTGTAGCCTATCGGATTTTATATCAATATGTATGTCGGCGTTTTTAACTGTCCCCAATTTGCGGCATATTACGTATGATGCCCCATGTTGCATCATGGGCATGCCAAACGTTGCATAGTATGGGGAGCAGTTGATTGAAGTGTGTATCGCACTGCGAAGCGCAAAAGCCGCATCGCTGATACACTTATCCCAATTCTTTTGGTTGTCTTTAATGAAGGATCTCACTATTTGCAGAACGGAGCGATTAACCCTCTCCGCTGCATTTCCCTGGGGGGAATAGAAAGCGGTTCTTGTATGGTTAACCCCATATCTCTCTAAAAACTTCGCAAACATGTCGGAGACAAATTGTTTTCCGTTATCAGAGTGAATGTACTCCGGAACCCTAAAGATGTGAAACACCTCTTTTTCCAAAAATTTACAAACATCTACAGACGTGGCTTTACGCATAGGTTTTAAGAACACAAATTTAGAAAAATGATCAAGACACACAAACACATATACATTACCATCACTAGTACGCGGGTAAGGACCCATAAAGTCAATAAACAAACGTTGGAAAGGTCTCTCGGTTACGTGTTGCTTTCCCATGGGCGGTTTATTAAATACATTTTGGGTTTTGTTTCCTTTACAAATTTCACACCCCTTTAGGAAGGTTTGGAAGTCGGTTACCATACCCGGCCAATAGTATTTTTCGCGTATTCGGGCTAAGGTTTTGTGGATGCCCCCGTGGCCGGCCGAAGGTGAGCTGTGGGAGGATTCCACCAACCCTGCTCGCAACTCCGACGGTACCCAGAGTTTCCAGGCTTGGTCCTGCTGAAGCTCGTCCCCCCTGTCAAACTGAGTCCGTTTATATACGTAACCGTCCGACACGCACAGTTCTGGTAGTTTTTCTTGGTTTTCAGTCACCGTTTTCCGAAGTTCGTCATACTCTTCAGTTTGAAAGTAGTTCGAGTCTAAGTCAATGTCCATTAGTCTGTCTGATAGCTGCATTTCCTCCATATGCGCTCGCGACAGCGTATCGGGTACTACATTGAGTGCTCCTTTTCTGTGCTCGATTTGAAAGTCGTACGCCTGAAGTTTTAAACTCCACCGCGCAAGTCTTCCAGAGAGGTCTTTTTGGTTCATCAACCATTTGAGACTTGCGTGATCAGTTATGATGGTGAAGGGTAAACCTTCGACGTACGGCCTAAATCGTTTCACACTTATCACCGCAGCGTAGCACTCCAGCTCGGTGATACTGTAATTACGCTGCGCTTTGTTCAATTTGGCGGAAATGTAAGCTATTAGTCTTTCGTTGTTCTCGTCGTCTAACTGGAAGAGTACCCCGCCCACTCCGTCGGTTGAAGCATCGCACTGGATGTAAAATCGTCTGTCAAAGTCAGGGTGTACCAGTACGGGAGCGGAAATCAAACTTTCCTTTAGTCGTTCAAACGAACTCCTTGCTTCGTTTGTCATAGTAAACCTTTTGATTTTTTCTTTTGTGAGACAGTCGTGCAGCGGTGCTGCAATGGTTGCGTAGTCTTGGATAAAACGTCGGTACCAGCCTGACATCCCTAAGAACCGTCTGAGCTGTTTTGGCGTTTTAGGTTCGGGAAAATCCCTCACAGCCGCAACCTTGTTCGCATCGGTTCGAATGCACCCGTCGCCCACTACGTAACCTAAGTACCTAACTTCCTTGAAACAAAACTTACTTTTCTCAACATTTATTGTGAGGTTAGCTTCACGTAAACACTTAGCGACCTTTTCCAACAACACTAAATGAGACGGAAAATCCACAGAACAAACTAGCAAGTCATCTAAATACACAAAAACACTATCACGTAAAGAAGCGGGTATAACCTTGTCCATGAGTCTACACATTCTTTGTGCTGCATTACACAGTCCAAACGGCATGACTGTGTAATGGTACAGGGGACGCCCTGGCACTGTAAATGCAGTTTTCTCTCGGGACTTCTTTTCTAATGGAATTTGCCAAAAGGCATCTTTAAGGTCGATGGCCGAAATGAACCTCGTGTTTTGGAGTCGGCTGAGAATCCCATCGATGTTCGGAAGCGGATAGGCGTCCTTAATAGTCCGCTCATTCACTTTCCTCGCATCGAGACAGAGACGCTTCTTTTCACCTTTTATCACCAGCGATACGGGAGAGCTCCAGCTACTGTTGCTCTCCTCAATCACCCCTAGACCCAGCATGCGGTCTAGCTCTGCAAAAACATGCTTTTGGATCGCTGGTGATATCGGATAGTGTCTCTGTTTCACTGGGAGATTCTCATCCAAAACCTCAATCACATGTTCCTCCACGTTGGTTTTCCCTAACCCCAAGACAGCAAAAGATGGGTACTGCGCCTTGACCCTTTCTAAGGCAACACTTTGCTCTTTGGTCAGGACATGTTGCACGGCATCGAACGATAAATCACCCTCAGCGGGTACCAATTCTGCAACGGCAGTGTGGGTAGAACGCACCATCGTTCCTCGACTAACAACATCCAGGTCGAAAGCCTGCCAAAAGTCTACCCCTAAATACACTTCTTGTTGGAGGCCTGGCACGATTAAAAACTCTAGGTCTTTGAGTTCTCCTTCCCACAAGACAGACAGAGAGATAGCACCTACTACTGGCGTTTCACCGCCGTTTGCTGTACGAATCTTTTGATTAGACACCTTAATGATGCTATCCTCTCTGCCCTCTATCAATTTTTCATGATCCTTACCTAGACAATTCGCGCCAGCCCCCGAATCTAACAAAGCTAGAATATCTTTTCCTCCTATTTTAGTTCTAGCGAAGAAACGGTTATCTCCCTTAAGGGTAACAATAGTGGAGACTATCTTATGGTGAATCCTCTTCATGATTCTCCTCTTTTCCCGCATCTTCTTTATTTTATTAAAACTTCTCTTTTTTGTTATAATCTCTTCATTAAATATTCGATGTCTAGCTTCCTCGTATTCTATTTTTCTCTGGTGCAGACTTTTAGGCTCGGCTTTCTTCCCTCCTACTGCACTCTCCCTGTCTTTCACACCGCTTTCTCTTTTTAAAACTGTGACGTTTGGTTGGAGTCCGGGTGGTCTTTCGCCTGGCGAGAGCCCCCGGTAATCTCCGCCAGCTGGGAGTTTCCCTTCCCAGGTTTAAAAACACAAAAAGACGTATCTCTACCACACGCAAAGCAGATCATATTATGGAACGGGGACTTACAGTGATTCTCTTTTTTCAACTCGGACGGATTCTTGACAAAATAATCGGCAGGCATTCCACATGCATAACACAACATTAAATGGTAAGGGGACGCACAGAAAGAATTGGTGGTGGGATTGGGACCAAAGAATGGCTTCGGCTGGGCCGAAGTTCCCTGCATTGCGGAAGTCTGCTGCTGAAACGGCGCTTTACGCTGGAAATTGTTGGAGATCGCGTCTACGGGAGTCTGGTTTGCTTCCGCATTCCCAGGTGTCGCTTCGGGGTACCCTAACTCGCTCACTGCTTTGGCCCTACTTTTGTTCTCTTTCATGAGACGCTCCGCTCGCCTACACTCGGCCTTCAGCTCAGCCAACGTGTCGATTTTCGACGCAAGCGTTAAGTTTGCCAAGTAGGGTTTCAGGTTCCCCCTAATTATCCCTACCAGCTCCTTCTCTGGGATACTTTTCCGGAGCCGGAAAGTCAAATTATGGACCTCACCGTAGAAGTCGTCAAACCCTTCCAGTGGCTGTTGTTTGCGCTCCATTATCTCACGAATGATCTCGTAATCGCACTCTGCTGTCTTGAAGTGGGCCAGCAGCTCCGCCCTTAGCTCGGGATACCCAAAATTGGGTTCGTCCGAGTGGTCCTCTAAGACCTGCCAGTACCACTTCAAGGCAGAGCCCGTCACGAGACAATGGAAGTCGGTGAAGAGCTGAAAGTGTGAGATGTTGTGTTGCTGTCGCAACTTTTCGATCCTAAACAGAAAGCTCTCCACCGTAATTCCTTTGTTCGTGCCGTCAAACTTCACATGCCACTTGTCCAGGTCCAACTTCTTCCATTTCGGTGGGTCCTGGGTGTTTCCCGATGAACCTGAACCCCTCAACGTAGCATTTGGACCGACACGCTGGTTGGCTGCTTCGTCCCTACCATTCCTGTCAGGAGTAGATGACTGAGCAGGCCGGTTTCCTAACCCGTGCGCCGAGGTTTCCATCACAGCGACTCGGCTACTGAGGTTCGAAACGTTATCGCGGATATTGCGAACCTCGTCCATGTACTGCACCATCAGCTCATTTTGTTGCGCCATCATCGCCATCATATGGCTCAGCTGGTTGATGTTGATGGCCGTTGAAGTTGGTCCACTTTGTCGCTGTCCCACAGCCTCAGCACCTTGGTCCTTTGCTGGTTCCTTGCGCCCGGGGATAGCCCCGGTTCCTGCTCCGCCAACTGCTCCACCAACTGCTCCCTCCTGCTCGGTGTCGGACATATTAAATAGCTCGTCGACCTTCCTCGAAAAGCTACTTTCACCCCCAGAAAACGAAAATGTTTCGGTTACCCTAAAACTAGACGGACGGACTGATTGGACTATATGTTCCCCCGATGACCTAAAAACCCGCGAAGCGCACCTGTTAATAAGGTCTGTTGGCAAAAGATCGGAATGAGGTATGCCCGTATCGATCTGTGTAAAAACCGATCCGACAACTTCGTCCCGCAACGCCCTGGTCCTGCTCCGTGTGACGATCCTGTTTAGGTCCAATCCACCAGCTACTTCGTCCTGCTCGTCTCCTCTGTCCATACAAGGAAGACTCTCTTCCGCCAATAGGGAGGTTTTGAATCGCCAAACGATGTACGGATCCGCAAAGGGGTATAAGGGTTAAGGGTCACAGAGGACAAAAATTGGGGGAAGTAAGGTTTTCCACAAAAATCCCCAAACAAAAAAAGGAAAAAGACTGGTCAAAAGGAAATGCCAACTACCTCGCGAGGGGACTACTAGAAAAGCTGATAGTAGGGAACTCCGAAGAAGATATAAGCAAAAAGCTCACCCCAAAAAATTCAGTATCGGCGGGTTAGTTACCTCAGCTATTAGTTGTAATAAGGAAATGTATAAAAAATAAAAGACTTCAAAATTCAAAAAAAAAAAAAAAAATTTCGCTAAGAACATGTACTAACGAAATCGCATTGAAAAATAATATACGAATAAATAACAAGAAAATTCCAACTAATCCAAATCACCAAGTGATTCAATTAAAAAGTGCTATGCTCGGAAAAAAAAAATCTGGAATAACTTTAGCCCACAACGGGGTTAACCACAAGTTCAGATGGTTTTGGAAAATTCTACAATAAAAAAAATCTTTGAGAAATATAAAAAAAAACTGGAAATAAGTAAACCGAAAAAGAAATATTAATCAAGTATCTACGCGAAATTCAAATACGGAATTCAAATTCAAAACAAAGGCGAAACAAATTTTTCACTCAATCCAATTTATGTGGGTTATAAAAAAAAAAACTTGAAATTTTTATGGTATAAACTATAATATAAAAAACGGGGAAATATACGTGTATATAAAAAAAATTCAAAATAAATAGATGAAATATACGTGGTATATAAATATAATTATAAAGATATATACATAGATATGTATGTAGCTACTTATATGCTATTGATATCAAAAGCAATAAATTGTTTTAAAGCTTTGTTGCTGCTTAGGTTTGTTTATTGGAGGATCTAATTTGGTTTAGTATTGGTGTGTGTTGGTGTAAGGTCATAGTGAATGTGAGTGAGTGGTCCGTTTGTCACTAGTCTTGGTCCTTGTCAACTAACGTCGCCCAATCTGTCAATTTATTCAGTGTGGCACTGCAAGCCTAGTGGCACTGGCCTCAAGCTTGGTTGCCACACTGACCGAAATCTTCTTCGTGTAGGCTGACTGCAAACCTCACGTGTACACAGTGCTGGACCACGTACACGGTAGCTTAAGCAGTCACCTACACGCTAAAACATCCAACATACTAGTCTTACCGCAGAATACCACTTATGCAAACGTTGCAGCTCTCATAAGGAACTTCTACGGCAAGACGAGTATCCCCCCTTATTTTTGTTGTAGTGGCACATATCCACATATCGCGTCAGACTGATCCAAGCGATGTTACCCCTACAACTGTCATCAGTCCAGTCAGAGAAGTAAATCGGAAATTAAAAATAAAAGTAAAGGAGAAAAGTGTAAACAAAAAAAAAAAAACTCGGAAAGTTATCGAACAGCAGAAATGAAAAAGTTATGGAAAAGCCAAGAGGGCATTTAACGATAGGAGAGATGAAAAAAAAAAAAAAATTAAAATTTTGAACGGAAACTGCTACAAAATAGGAATGGAACTGAAATTGAGATTGAAAATTAAAAATTGAAAATAAATTGAAAATAAAAAAATTGGAAATTAAAAATTTAAAATTGGGCTATTTCGTTGGGCGCCATTGTTATGTAGCCGGCTGTTGGGGTAAGGCAACGGTGGCAAGTGGCATGGTGGCATCCCGCTAGCTCGTCGGTTGGGGTGAGTTTTCGCTCACCAGCCTTACCTGCAGCTACACAAACAAAAAAAGGTTCATGCCTGGGTGAAATCTAAATAGGTGGATAAGAAAGGAAAAGAGTTGACAGGGAGAGGCCTGTCCGTGTCAGGTGGAGTCATCCCGCCCCTCTCGTTCATAGATCATGAACGACCTTGGACTCCACTTTGACTCCGCTCATCGTGTTTATCTTTCACCCCATATAAAAAAACTGCAGCAAGGGAAAAAGGGTATCGATCTTCGTTTAGAAATATATAAACTTAGTTTATTACAAAGTTATATGAAAATTCAAGCTACTGGAACTTAAACTACGAAAGAACAGAAAAAAAAATTCATCAATTTCAACTTATAGCTAATAATTCATTCAATAAAAACAATTCCTACAAGGATTTAAAAAACTAACGTAACGAAGTTAAAAATTTTACAAAAGAAGTTTCTTAACTCAAGAGTAAATAAACGGAAGAAATCTATAATAAAAAAATAAACTAATAAAATCGAAAAAAAAACTTAACAACAATAATCAATTAAATAAAAATTTAATCAAAAAAATTTAGGAAATCCAATTAATGTAACCTAGCTTAATACAAACAAAAAATGAAATTGAATAAGAGAATGTAAAAAAATTAACCGCGTAAAAAATTTTTGAAAAAGATAGATAAACACATCAACTAAATAACAAAAATGTAATTACATTAAAATTCAGTAGTGTAAAAAAATTATAAAAAAAATAAGAAAACAATAAATAAAAAAAATATCTTATTGGAATGAAAGTAATAATTACTGTGGCTAGCTCAACTAGCTTCCAATATTCGGATTTTTATATACGTAGGTATGTACTGAGAAGTTTAATTTTTGGTAAATATACCTTAGAATTTAGCACTTACCGATCTTTTCGTTGACGGAGGCGCCTGCGTCGCGAAGGGAGGATGGCTGAAATAAATACCCCTCACCACACATACATACATAGAAATTCCCTATGTTGGAAATTTTCCAATTTACATAAGAGGTGGGAGCGATCACACTATAACATTGGAAGTCATTCGGATGTGCGGCTGCCGTCCGAATCAAAGAAAAATGTATGGCCAATATAGTGATTTAGAAATAAAAAGAAAAACAAAATAAATGTTTTGTGGGCAAAAAAAAATAAAACAGGCATACAAAAGCTTATCCTGAATTGTAACTAAAATTGATGTGAAAAAAAAATGTTACAAAAGAAAAGAAATAACTGAACGACTGAATATAAAATAATTCGCATAAAAAAAATTTACTAGTGGTGCGGGGAGGGAAGTGGGGTGATTGCTAAAGGAAAAAGGTGGGAAGAAAGGCACGAAGTGGTGTGCTTTAGAAGGTTTCGGGAATGCAAAAGGAAAGTGGGGAGGGGGGAATGCCAAATTTTTTTCTAAACACCAAAAAGCAAAAGCTACATCAAAATAAAGTGTGAACCAAAAATTTAATTAATTGCGTTGGGGACTAAAAGAAAAAAAAAATGTTAAGTAGCAAATAAGAAGTATCGCTCGCTGAAACAAAAAAAATTATCAAAAATAATAAAAAAATAAAAATGATAAATTGCGGCTTCCAACGAAGAAGTCCCAAAAATAGTGTACACGAAAAATTATGAAGGGGGTGTGTACGAATCAAATAAGCAAATTTCAGCGAAGGAAAGTAAAGGATTAAAAAAAAAATAAAATAAAATACCGAAATGAGAAAAATAAGCGGCTATTGGATATCACACAACAAAAAAACCATAAAAAAGCGGTATGACTTGAAAATTAAAAATTATTAAAGAGAAAAATTTAAACAGGCTACTGGACTCTAAATGCAATAGTTTAGGGCATTAAAAATAAAGATGGCAAAAATAACTTAATATTAGGGTGGCAAAAAAAATATAATGGTACAAAAGGAAATTTACTTTAAAACACAAACTTTGAAAACTATGGTGCAACAAATGGAATAATGTGCCTAAAAATATCAAAAAAAAGAAAAGGCAGCAGCAATGATTTATTTTCTCCCTCTCCTCGTTCTCCACGGCAAATTCCGGCACCAACTTGGTTTTTCGATGGCCTGCTATGGTCGCTGTGGCAGAAGCGTTTCAACGCACTTTGGTGCTTTTGGACGTGGAGCCCAGCACAATTTTATGTTCCTGCTTTCCTTTTTTTCTCCAAAACCTTTGAGTTTGGTATGGTACGATGGTTATTTGGCCTGATTAGATTTATCCTAATTTTTCGCTGGTCTAGGTACAGTACTCCGGCTATTGAGGTACCGGCGCCTTCCAAGATCTATCTCCCTTTTTTTTCACAAACCGTTACTACTGTGCACCACAAAAAAATTGGATATAAAAGAAAGACTTTCACAACTTTTTCCGGGTCCGCACAAGCTTGGCTCAACTTTATATTTGAATCATTACCTAGCTTCGTTTGGCGATCGTACCCCATAAGCGAAAAGATGTTCCGTTTTGACAATTTCACTCAACCACCGAGGACACTCATACATCTATCCTGATTAGGCGGGACACGACAGATATACTTTCACGACATAACTTTCACCTACACTAACAGATCCATATTCACCTATCTAAATACATGTATTTGACTTTCGTCACATGACAAACACATACATAGGAAACTCCGTTGCTGTTAACCACACAGATACAGCGGTGTTCGGACTTTTACAATGTGGCATTAACCCACAGGCTGCCGCTACACCCGCCACACAAATTCCAGACTGTTGCTCGTGCCTTATGGCGTCAACATCACGCGCAGCAGCTCAACACTCTTGCTCCCACCGGAGCAGTTTAGACATGAGCAACTCCGAGCATCAGTCTCTGTCTGTTTCTTTGTCACACCCCCCCTCCCGTTTAATTTCTCACGTGAGTCAGGAGCAACACCTTCTTGCACCTGTCTCGACGTGTACTGTTTGTCGGCAAAGATTATACACGCTCGCGTCATCGGTCAAATGCAATAACTGCTTAGGCCAATGCCACGTACATCTATGCTCTGGGCTCGCTAACAGGAATCTGTGGACGGATGCGTTCATCGCACCATGCTGTAACACGCCTCAACCTACGACGCCAGCCAACCCGGTTACACCAGGTCCACAGCTAACTAGGCTGAGGCACAGCCTTGGTCTTCGCCTACCAACACCTGGGCGAACACATCCGTCTCTCACGCCTATGGTTAACTCGACATCGACCCCACCGGCGTACTTCCAAATCTTACAGCATAACTGTAACGGATTAACTGGTAAGATCGCAGAGATAACTAATTTATTGACGCAATATGACATAAAACTTGCCGCAATCCAAGAAACCAAGCTCAGTCCAAGGTCGGACCTCATTACCTATGGCGGATATAACATTCACCGGAAAGACCGTCATAGAGTAACAGGAGGTCTGGGAGGTGGTCTAGCGTTCATAACGCACAACTCTGTACAGTATCATCTATTTGATACCGACATCGAAGGAACGGATGATATCTTAGAAAGCCAAGGTATTACCATCCGTACAGGAGATGTCGATCTGCAAATCATTAACATCTACATACCCCCTGTCTCAAGTTGCCCCACCGGTTATAACCCCGACATTAGCTTGCTATTACGAGGAGATAACCGCGTGATCCTGGGCGACTTCAATGCGCACCACGACATGTGGCACTCAAACTTGCCAGCAGACAGTAGGGGGCATGTACTCGCAGAACAAATAGATGATACGGCTTTCTGTACATTGAACGGAGACGCCACAACGAGAGTATCGGGTAACTGCTATAGTTCGCCAGATATTTCTATCGTAAGTGCAAGACTATTGAACAACACCAATTGGCGACCCATACTCACGTTGGCGTCTGACCATCTCCCAATAGTCATTACCATCGAACGACCGACGGACTTTATAACACCTGAGCATGGTACATACATCAACTTTACCAAGGCGGACTGGGGCAGTTTTCAGACATATACGGACGAATCCTTGGCTGCTCTATCCATTCCTACGGACGTACGCAAAGGCGAACGAGACTTCCGCAACATTATTGACTTGGCCTCTAGACGCTTCATTCCTGCGGGTCGAATATCCCGAATAAGACCAAATTTCCCCGCGGAGGCAGCGGCCATGGCTAGAGAAAGAGATGAAGTGCGAAGTCTCAATCCCGCAGACCCCCGTATAAGGGATCTCAACGCGGAAATTCGTAGGTTGGTCGATAAACACAAACTGGCCAAATGGAAACAACACCTAGAGCAATGCAACCTCTCTGACGGTGTTGGCAAATTATGGACTACGGTCAAAGCTCTATCTAATCCAACACAACACAAGGATAAAGTAGATATTACTTTCGGTGACAGGGTGAAGAAGGACCCTAGGGGATGTGCGAACTCCTTCTGTAGACAATTTGTACTACATTCCCCACCCGATAGAGCTAAACGTAGAACCATGCGACAGGCGCGTAAATACAAAAACCAAAACACGCCCATTGTCATCACTGCCTCAGAGGTCAAGGAAGCCATCAGACAGGCTAAGCCCTCAAAATCCATCGGCCCCGACGGCATTGCCATGAAGATGCTGAAACATCTAGGCCAGGAGGGACACAAAAGCTTTTGACACAGTCAACCATGCCACTCTCATACAAGATCTATTAGAAACACAAATACCTGATGGGTTAAAGAGATGGACCGCTAATTACTTGAATGGGCGGCAGGCGTCGGTCAACTTTAGAAACGCAACATCAAAACCAAGACGAGTTAGACAGGAGGTGCCACAGGGTGGTGTCCTATCCGCGACACTGTTTAATTTCTATCTATCGAAGATGCCCCCACCACCAGAGGGTGTCTCCGTCGTTTCTTATGCTGACGACTGTACAATAATGGCGACGGGGAAGGGCCCCTCTACTGATCAACTCTGTAATAAAATCAACGGTTACCTCTCCGACCTTTCCAGGTTTTTCACAGAGCGAGATCTGACGATATCTCCGACTAAATCAACGGCGACGCTTTTTACGACGTGGACGCACCAGGTGAGAAATGAATTAGACATTTTCGTTGACGGCACTAAGCTACCAACTGTCAGCCACCCAAAGTTATTAGGGATGACATTGGATAATACTTTCTCATTTGCTGGTCATGTGTCTGCAATGGTCTCAAAGGTACGTGGTCGCAACAAGATCCTCAAGTCACTTGCCGGCAGTACTTGGGGAAAAGACAAAGAAAAGTTACCGACTACATATAAGGCCATTGGCCGACCAGTCTTTGACTATGCTGCACCCATATGGTCGCCTAATGTACATAACACCAACTGGACGAAGTTACAAGTCTGCCAAAATACTGCCATCAGAACTGCTACGGGATGTCTCCTCATGTCTTCCGAGTCTCACCTCCATCAGGAGGCAAAACTGCTCAATGTAAAAGAGCATGCGGAAATGCTGAGCAAGCAATTCCTTCTGAACTGCCACAAGCCAGCACATCCAAACCGTCATCTTTTGGACATAGATCCGCCCCCGAGAGACATAAGGAAACATCTCCGTAAACATTATGATGAGATCCGGCATCATATTACCTTGCCGTTTGATCTGCAGAATCATAAGCGGGCTCTAACCGACATCCACACCGAGTCGGTAGATACTTTTGTCGGATCTCTACCTGTGAACCCCGTTCTGAACAGTCCTCCACCGGATATTGCTGAAGAAGAGCGCACCTTACCAAGGGAGACAAGAGTTACCCTGGCACAGCTTAGGTCTGGATATAGTGTAAGGTTAAACTCCTACTTGTCCAGACTTAATGACACAATCTCAAACACATGCCCTGCATGTGGTAGGACCCCCCATGATACTCTACATCTCTTCAATTGTTCATTTGAACCTACTCTTCTAACCCTTCTGTCCCTCTGGACAAACCCTGTTGAAACTGCACGTTTCCTTGGACTCCCCTTAGAAGAGCTTGATGAAGATCTTCGGAATGATCATACACTCTAAACAGGGCAATGCATTGTTAACAACAACAACAACAACAACAACGTGCATTGGAAGCGTTTGATGAGTGTGATGAACTATTAGATCGACAAACGCGCTGTAGATGCCCTTTAATTCCACACGATGAACAGATTGAGTCTTGATATGGGCATTTGCAACGTGCATGCTTTCCCCCGCATCCCTGACAGTTCTTCTGGCTAGTATTATTACGGCTTTTTTGCGATTTGTAATTGCTATTATGATTATTATAGTTTTTCCTACTCCCACTTGTAACAGAATGAACGTGATCCGGTTGACGCATCTCGAGTGCGTTTTTCATAGCCGCTTCAGCAGCGCTAGCACGATCGATTACTTTTTGTAACTTAAGATCAGATTCAGCTAGTAACACGCGTTGTACTGCTTCGTCCCGCAACCCACAAACAAGGCGATCACGGAGCATACGATCGAGGGCATTACCAAAGTTACAGTCAACTGCTAGCTTCCGTAAAGCAGCAACATAATCAGCAAAACTTTCATTGGATTGTTGATCGCGCTT
Organism: Campiglossa producta; assembly: GCA_964058755.1. Lineage (NCBI taxonomy): Eukaryota > Metazoa > Arthropoda > Insecta > Diptera > Tephritidae > Campiglossa > Campiglossa producta. Next base: position 86,327,976 of record CAXKVI010000002.1, on the reverse strand, counting down.
GTGAAACTTGTAAAAAGCCGCCATTTCCGAGGGTTTGGGAGAAAAGTGGTTGGTTAAAGTACTTTTAATTTCCGAAAGTTTTAGTGTACCCACCTGTTTTGGCGCCACCAATGATGTAAGGAGGTCAAAGAGACCAGGTCCAGCCAGAGTAAGGAAAATTGCCTTTTGACGCTCTTCCTCCTTTACATCATTGGCTAGTAGATAATGTTCGAAACGTGCGTAGTATGATGTCCATCTATCAGGTTGGCAGATGTCGAAAGGCTCCAGATTACCCAAAGTTGACATAGCTTTTTTTGCAATTAGTTGTTGTGACTCTTCAGCTTTTACAGCAATATTGTCTTCTTTGTCCGGCATTAATTCCTACTCGAACGTTCAAGGTTTGCGATGTGTGTTTAAATTGTGGTACAGGCAAAATATTAAAAATGCATGGTCGCCCGATGTGTTTCTTTAACCGTTTTATTTTCCTTTGTTTTTTTTTTTTTTCTATGTAATTTTTTTCAAGCAGATCACGCACCTTTTGCGTGCACATACAATAACGTTAAGTATTTATTTTTGTATACGAGGGCTTTTTGTTATCCCATCCTCGTCGCCAGTTTTAAGCATGTATGTATTTCAATTGAAATTTACGCGTATAGGATCAAACTGCAACTGTTGAGTGATACACGACCGCTCGCTTAGTGACTCTCGTTGCTGTCGTCGGTGTTATGAAGATAAAAGCTCGCTGTAAGCAACAGTGCAGATAATTCATACACAACACTAATAAAATTACAACAACCACATGAAAACTTGAAACTTTGATTGCAAATATCTCTTCAGAGAAGCAAAATATTAAAAAGCGCTTCCGGATTCGTGATCCTGAGGCCGAACCCCGTCTTTTGAGCTATATCACATAATTTTAGCTAATTTATTAGCAGTTGACCCCTAAAGGAAACAAATACCCTTTTCTGAGTTGGCGGCCTTCAGGCGCACTTAATAATAATAATAATAGTAGTAGAGGTAAACGCACTGCGACCTATAGATCTATTGTGCCCTCATAGTCTCATAGCACATCTTCCAGGCCGATCACCTTCAGGAAATCCAGAATCAAGGTCGGCCTCAGTTGATGTATGTGCCTGCCCTCCAGAGTTGTGGATCCTAGGATCCTTAGCCTACTTCTAGAGAGAGCGTCGCATCTGCACACTATGTGCTCCGCAGTTTCGTTCTCATCATCACAGAAACGGCACAGACTACTTGATGCAATGCCCAATCTGTGCATATGTTCTTTGAGCCTACAGTGACCTGTGAGGACTCCTGTGATGATCCTAAGGTTGTTCTTGGGCAGGCAGATTATGTTTTCAAATCTTTTAGTGCTGTAACCGCCCATCATTGCCTTCGCCTGACGCAGCCCGGTGGTCTGACGCCAGTGTACCTCTCTCAAATCCTGCTCTTCTTTCCTCAGTCTCTCTTTTATGGTATGTGGGCCGATGCCCAGAAAGGGTTCTGGGCCTATGGGCTTTGTTGCTGCCGCAACACGAGCAAGTTGATCAGCTCGCTCGTTTCCTTCCACCCCAGCAAGGCCCGGGACCCATGCTAGTCTGACCCTGTTGCGAGATGCCAGGTTATTTAATCTGTCTACGCACTCCAGTACCACTAGAGATCTTATTTCACATGCCCAGATTGCTTTTAGGGCCGCCTGGCTGTCGCTTAGTATTACTATATTCTCATTGAAGTAGCCACGCTGCAGATTTATGTCTGCACAAACGCTTATCGCAGCTACTTCCGCCTGAAATATGCTCGGATATTCTCCAAGGGGTATGGGCACGTTAGATCGGGGGCCTGTTATTCCGGCTCCAATCCCTTCGGGTGTTTTTGACCCGTCCGTGTACCATACCATTTGTTGTTGTTGTTGTTGTTGTTGTTGTAACGAGGTGTAGCCCTGCCTAAATGTCAGACAGGGTCACCTCGAGTGTATTGCTCTTGGCCGGGTCGATATAAGAAAACGGCCCGGGTCGTTTCGGCACGATGGGTACAGCACAAGTACTGGTACCGTTCTCGTAGATCCGGCAATACAAGAAACTAAACTAGCCGTGCAGGCTATGTAGGTCATTTAGCGTTACCCAGGGTGCACCAACTGGGAGGCGACCTACTTTTACACCCCTACCAGTGCTCTGCCCTGGTGGAAACCTTCCACTTTGGAGGTGTCCCAGGTAATCTTGTCACCTAGTTCTATTTTAAATCTTTTTTCGAATCTCATAGTCTTCGCGATATCGTCTCTAGGGAGTTGACAGATCGGGAGTTGTTTTATTAGACTGTCTGCTCCCGTGGACGAAATGACTCTGCCTCTGCCAGTCCCTTTCCTTGCTATGTTTAGCATGGTTCGTTTGGCTGCCTGTTCAATTACTATGTGCAGGGGACTCAGATCGAGTAGCACCTCCATTGCCGTAGTAGGGCATGTACGCATGGCTCCCGTTATGCATACGCAGGCCAAACGCTGGAGTTTGGTGAGGGATTTCCTCACCGTTATTAGGGTCGATCTGGGTGCCCATGCCACCGCTCCGTAGGTTATTATGGGTCTAACTATCATGGTGTACATCCACCTTAGCACCTTGGGGCTGCATCCCCAAGATTTGCCCGCGATTCTTCTGCACACCATAATTGCCCTGGTTGCCTTGGCTGTCGTGTTATCGACATGTTTCCTCCATAGTAGCTTGGAGTCAAATGTAACCCCCAAGTATTTTACTTCGGAAACTGCCAAGTCTTCCCCACCTAGTGTGATTGTTCTCAGTCCCGGAAGAGTTCTTCTCTTAGTAAAGGGAATTATGGCTGTTTTGCTGGCGTTGATATTGAGGCCCACTCCAGCACACCACTCCTTTGTTAGATTTAATGCTCTTTGTATAATGTCACAGAGGGTGTTCTCGAATTTTCCTCTTGCTATGATTACTATGTCGTCTGCATACCCCTGGCATCTAATGCCATTACCGGTTAGTATCTCCAACAGTTCATCTACCACTACGCTCCATAGGAGGGGTGACAGGACCCCCCCCCCCCCCCCCCCTTGTGGGCACCCCCTCGTGGTTCTAATTTGAACCGTGCGGTTTTCAACCTGAGTCTTGTTTTGAGCAGGGCGTTGATCCATCTTATAACGGTTCCCTGTGCTCCTTTCCTCTCTAGTGCACGACTTACGCTATCGTGACATGTGTTGTCAAAAGCCCCCTCTATGTCAAGAAAGACGCATACCACCACTTCTCCACAGTCGAACGCGCTGGTGATTTCCGAGGTCAGCTGGTACAGGGCAGTGTCCGTTGATCTTCCCGTCCTGTATGCATGCTGGCCTACATGCAATGGACTGTGTCTCAGGGCGTTCGATCTAATCTCATGGTCGACTATTTTCTCCATTGTCTTCAGGACAAAGGAGGTCAAGCTGATTGGTCTGAAGGATTTCGCTAGAGAGTAATCCTTTTTCCCCACTTTTGGTAGAAATAAAACTCTGCCTCGTCTCCATATTGCCGGTATGTAGGCTAGTGCTAGACTATCCCTCATGATGCCCGACAAATAAGGGATGAGCGTATCTCCCTGTTGCAAAAATATCGGATATACACCGTCCACCCCAGGGGATTTATAACTCTCAACGGAAGATACGGCCCACTTGACTGAACTTTGTGAGAACAACGTTCTCGCCAATTGCCAGTCTTGCCGTGTGGGCCGCACCCAATGGGATTCTGTCTCCTCTAGGTCGGTGGATGATTCTGGAAAGTAAGCGTCCAGCAAGGCCTTAGCCCTTTCTTCCTCATTGCGCGTGAACCCCCCCGTGGAAAGTTTTAGCGCCATCCTAGTGTCTCCCTGCTCCTTAGCCATGGCCTTATGGAGCCTGGCTGCCTCCGGAGTGGATTCTATTCTCTCGCAGAAGGTCGTAAAGCTGTTTCTTTTAGATCTCCTTATCTCCTTGTTGTACTCAGTTAGATGTGTCGAATACTCCTCCCAGTGGCCAGTGCGTCTTGCCCTATTGAACAGACTCCGCACTTTGCTCCTCATTTCTGAGAGCTTTTTGGACCACCACGGGGTTTTGTACTTGGTGCCCCTAGGTTCTCGACAGCTAGAGTTAAAGGCCTCCAACATTATGCTGTTGAGCCTGTTTACCCTATCATCTAATTCCAGTCCACTTCCGACTCTGTCTTCCCCTCCCAGACTTGGAAGGTTCTCCTCAATTACTCGTCTAAATATCTCCCAGTCTGTTTTCCTGGGATTCCTGGTGGGTACCCTAGGTACCACGTTCGCCCCTACGTCAAACTGTATGATGCGATGATCCGAGAGGGAGGGTTCCGATGACACTCTCAATCTCCAGATCATATCACCAGACAGGTTGTTCCCCAGGGTTATGTCTAAAACCTCAGCTCTTGCCCTAGTTACGAAGGTGGGTGTATTCCCCACGTTATAGATGCTAAGGTCGTTACTCATAATGAATTCTAAAAGGTACTCACCCCTTTGATTAGTGTCCGTACTACCCCAGACCTCGTGATGGGCGTTGGCATCACATCCTATGACAAGTGGAAGTTGTGCCCTCCTGCAGTGTCGCACTAGCCTTGTCACATCCGCTGGCGGGATTTCTCCGTCTTCCGCAAAATAGGCCGCAGCAAAGACAATATGTGCGGTTCTTCCACCCGCTTCCAGTGTTGCCTGCACTGCCACCAAATCTCTATTCATGAATTCTGTAATGCAAAGATAATTAATACACTTCTTTAGCATTATACACGTTCTGGGTCTTTCCTGAGAGAGATCCCATATTACCTCATTATTCCGGTCTTTTAGACCCCTGATTTGCCTCTTCACTATGTATGGCTCTTGGATGAGCGCAATGCCCAGATTCTCCGCGGCAAATTTGTGCGCCAGGACAGCCGAGGCCGCCTTGGCGTGGTGGAGGTTGATCTTGGCTGCCTTCATAGTGTTGGGGCCCATCATTGTTTGCCGACTCCCGGCTCGTCCTCGTCGGATAGCCGGATGTCCTCCGCCTCGCCCCTGCTCTCCAGGTCCAGGTTCTGGAAATCCATCCCCTCTAGCAGGTCCTGCGTTCCTGTGCCTACGTTGGCCTCCACATTCCCACTATTGGAATCCTCCGTGACCCCTGCAGGTGTTCCGTCCCGCATGGTGGCATCCACATTTACTTCGTTCCCTTCCATCTCGCCTTCGCCTTCCCCATTCCCCCCCGCGGGTTTGATGGTACCTGGAGCTCTCTGCTTCCAGGGTTTTACGGGTATAGGGCTGAACCGGTAGAACACCCGGAAGGATGCTCTTCTGATGGCCCCGAACGACTCATCGTCTATTGTCACGTCCAGCCTTAACCCTCCATCCTCTATCGTCGAGCCGAAGACCCGCCAGAGTCCGGTGTTAAGTCCCGCGTTCTGGCCCCCAAGGAGGTCCAGAACAAACTCCGTCGTCCACTCGGCGCTTCGTGGCAGGAAAAGGGTAATTGTATGCGTGGGGGGTATGTCGTTCCCCCGCCTTGTGTCGAGTGGCGGTCCATTCCAGCCCCGCAGGGTGGGGATGGTCCTGGCAACCCACGATGCAGTGAACTCATCATAGCAGTCCACCAAGAGCATACCCGGTCGGAAGAACACGCCCATGAAGGATACTGGGTTGTTCATCCCCTATCGCCTCTCCCTCTCTATCTCCTCCATTATTACGTTCTGCAACGTGGTGAGCTCCTCCTGGCTCAGAGCCCCCGCTGGGTAGTTCCTGGACATCACAGCCACTCTTATGCTCCTAGCGGCATCAGAGTAGCTCTGTTGTCTCGGTCCCCCCCTCGCGGACCCCGACCCAGCAGCAGCCCCCCCCGTTACGGTCGAGTTCGAGGCCGGTGCGTGTTGTTGTTGCGCTCTCTGCCGCTTTGGGATTGGTGTCTCCTCAGGTGTACTTTGCCCACCTCGTCTCTTTCCAGCGGATGCGGTGTCGTTTCCCGCATTTAGTCCGCTACCGTGTGCGTTGGCAAATGATGGCTGCTGGTTTCCCGTCCCGCTTCCACCTTGGCCGCTGTTTGTAGGTGCGGCCCCTCTCCTGCTTGCATCCATATGTAGGACCGCCTGCGCCCTGGCAACCTCGGGGGTCATCCCTTGCTGCAAGTAGCGAAGGTACCACTTGACCCCGGACCCGCTTAGACCTCTCCTGTTTACATCGTCCCAGCCACCTGGGTTGCCCAGGGCTGGTGTAAAGGGAGGTTTGCCTCTGCTCGTCTTCTTCATCTCTTGCTCTCTCCTGTCGTCGTTATACGGATGCTTACGCCTCGGAGAGCTGTGACGATCCGATTCGCTGGAGGACAGGTGTCTATTGTGCACCGGTCTACTTTCACGTTCGGGGTGGCTGTATCTTTGCCTGCGATCTTGCGCCCTGTGGTCGGCTTTGTCACGATTACTCTCTGCCCGATCGGATCAGTTTACTCCCTTTTTCCCTTCTGCTCTGGGTTTGACTTGAGCAGCCACCCCGTATGGCATCTTGCCGCCGCTTTGCTCACGTGCATTCTTATCTTTTCGTACCTCCTGACTGCTTTTATTAGATCCGGCGATTGGATCCACGGCGCTAGTGCAGGATTCGTGTTGTTTTTTACTCGGTACCTCTTTACCCGATTTTTTTCCCGCACTGCCGATGGTGCTTGTCCCATCGGATGCGGTGATCGCGTGCTCGTCACGCCGCCGATCTGCGTCCTCGGCTCTTTGCGCAGCCCTTGCCACTATTTGCCTGCGCAGCTCGCTGCTGGTGCTTGGAATGTCATCCTTATCCCTGGCGTGCTCTTCAAAGAGCTCTCGCTCCGCCGCCGAAAGGCCCTCCAGCTGGCCGCTCGAGTAGCTTCTTGCTGTGCGCCTTCCGCTGCCTCGCGCTCTTCCTCTACCCCTCTCCTCCTTGCCATCGAGTTTCTTTTTATTTTTTTTCGTAGTTGTTCATCATAAAGTCGTACGACCACTTGCTCGACATGGCGAGCGTTGCGGTCAATCATAATAAAGGGGAACTTATCCGGTACGCCGCGGCAGAGCCCCATACCGCGGTAAGGCCATGCTTACTCCCCAAGGTGGCCCGGTGTTAGGGAGGCGCCGTTCGAATACAGCCGGTGTTGTAAACCTCCTGGCTGCAAACGATCCAATGGGCACGGTGACGCATAACACCCTGGATTAGGAGGTGACATCTCTAAACAGGGTTACATCCTCCCCCCTTGCAGCAGGGCTGCAAGATATTCTTTTGTTACGGGCGGGCGTTGAGCCGAACCCCGGACCAAAGGAATGGATATGCAGTGTCTGTTGCAAAAAGATATATATTAAACGGTCGCATTCTGTGCAATGCTTCTCGTGTAAGAGATGGCTCCATAAATCTGGATGTTCAGGGCTTAACCTTAACATCCACAGACCCCGTACTTTCTTTAGTACTTTCGTGGCCCCTTGTTGTTTGCGCCGTCGGGCGTCCCGCGGTAAGCGCCGTTCAAGCGCACCCCTACCGCCACCTTCTAGTAGCAATACTAATAATAATAATAATAATAATAATAATGTCTTAACGACTAGCAGCATTTCTGCTATACCCGCCACACAAATTCCAGACTGTTGCTCGTGCCTTATGGCGTCAACATCACGCGAAGCAGCTCAACACTTTTGCTCCCACCGGAGCAGTTTAGACATGAGTAACTCCGAGCACCAGTCTCTTTCTGTTTCCATGTCACACCCCCCTCCCGTTTAATTTCTCACGTGAGTCAGGATCAACATCTTCTCGCACCTGTCTCGACGTGTACTGTTTGTCGGCAAAGATTATACACGCTCGCGTCATCGGTCAAATGCAATAACTGCTTAGGCCAATGCCACGTACATCTATGCTCTGGGCTCGCTAACAGGAATCTTTGGACGGATGCGTTCATCGCACCATGCTGTAACACGCCTCAACCTACGACGCCAGCCAACCCGGTTACACCAGGTCCACAGCTAACTAGGCTGAGGCACAGCCTTGGTCTTCGCCTACCAACACCTGGGCGAACACATCCGTCTCTCACGCCTATGGTTAACTCGACATCGACCCCACCGGCGCACTTCCAAATCTTACAGCATAACTGTAACGGATTAACTGGTAAGATCGCAGAGATAACTAATTTGATGACGCAATATGACATAAAACTTGCCGCAATCCAAGAAACCAAGCTCAGTCCAAGGTCGGACCTCATTACCTATGGCGGATATAACATTCACCGGAAAGACCGTCATAGAGTAACAGGAGGTCTGGGAGGTGGTCTAGCGTTCATAACGCAACTCTGTACAGTATCATCTATTTGATACCGACATCGAAGGAACGGATGTTATCTTAGAAAGCCAAGGTATTACCATCCGCACAGGAGATGTCGATCTGCAAATCATTAACATCTACATACCCCCTGTCTCAAGTTGCCCCACCGGTTATCACCCCGATATTAGCTTGCTACTACGAGGAGATAACCGCGTGATCCTGGGCGACTTCAATGCGCACCACGACATGTGGCACTCAAACTTGCCAGCAGACAATAGGGGGCATGTACTCGCAGAACAAATAGATGATACGGCTTTCTGTACATTGAACGGAGACGTCCCAACGAGAGTATCGGGTAACTGCTATAGTTCGCCAGATATTTCTATCGTAAGTGCAGGACTATTGAACAACACCAATTGGCGACCCATACTCACGTTGGCGTCTGACCATCTCCCAATAGTCATTACCATCGAACGACCGACGGACTTTATAACGCCTGAGCATGGTACATACATTAACTTTACCAAGGCGGACTGGGACAGTTTTCAGACATATACGGACGAATCCTTGGCTGCTCTATCCATTCCTACGGACGTACACAAAGGCAAACGAGACTTCCGCAACATCATTGACTTGGCCTCTAGACGCTTCATTCCTGCGGGTCGAATATCCCGAATAAGACCAAATTTCCCCGCGGAGGCAGCGGCCATGGCTAGAGAAAGAGATGAAGTGCGAAGTCTCAATCCCGCAGACCCCCGTATAAGGGATCTCAACGCGGAAATTCGTAGGTTGGTCGATAAACACAAACTGGCCAAATGGAAACAACACCTAGAGCAATGCAACCTCTCTGACGGTGTTGGCAAATTATGGACTACGGTCAAAGCTCTATCTAATCCAACACAACACAAGGATAAAGTAGATATTACTTTCGGTGACAGGGTGAAGAAGGACCCTAGGGGATGTGCGAACTCCTTCTGTAGACAATTTGTACTACATTCCCCACCCGATAGAGCTAAACGTAGAACCATGCGACAGGCGCGTAAATACAAAAACCATAACACGCCCATTGTCATCACTGCCTCAGAGGTCAAGGAAGCCATCAGACAGGCTAAGCCCTCAAAATCCATCGGCCCCGACGGCATTGCCATGAGGATGCTGAAACATCGCTTTTTACGACGTGGACGCACCAGGTGAGAAATGAATTAGACATTTTCGTTGACGGCACTAAGCTACCAACTGTCAGCCACCCAAAGTTATTAGGGATGACATTGGATAATACTTTCTCATTTGCTGGTCATGTGTCTGCAATGGTCTCAAAGGTACGTGGTCGCAACAAGATCCTCAAGTCACTTGCCGGTAGTACTTGGGGAAAAGACAAAGAAACGTTGCTGACTACATATAAGGCCATTGGCCGACCAGTCTTTGACTATGCTGCACCCATATTAGGCGACCGTACATAACACCAACTGGACGAAGTTACAAGTCTGCCAAAATACTGCCATCAGAACTGCTACGGGATGTCTCCTCATGTCTTCCGAGTCTCACCTCCATCAGGAGGCAAAACTGCTCAATGTAAAAGAGCATGCGGAAATGCTGAGCAAGCAATTCCTTCTGAACTGCCACAAGCCAGCACATCCAAACCGTCATCTTTTGGACATAGATCCGCCCCCGAGAGACATAAGGAAACATCTCCGTAAACATTATGATGAGATCCGGCATCATATTACCTTGCCGTTTGATCTGCAGAATCATAAGCGGGCTCTAACCGACATCCACACCGAGTCGGTAGATACTTTTGTCGGATCTCTACCTGTGAACCCCGTTCTGAACAGTCCTCCACCGGATATTGCTGAAGAAGAACGCACCTTACCAAGGGAGACAAGAGTTACCTTGGCACAGCTTAGGTCTGGATATAGTGTAAAGTTAAACTCCTACTTGTCCAGACTTAATGACACAATCTCAAACACATGCCCTGCATGTGGTAGGACCCCCCATGATACTCTACATCTCTTCAATTGTTCATTAACCCCTCTGTCCCTCTGGACAAACCCTGTTGAAACTGCACGTTTCCTTGGACTCCCCTTAGAAGAGCTTGATGAAGATCTTCGGAATGATCATACACTCTAGACAGGGCAATGCATTGTTAACAACAACAACAACAGGTGACATCTCTTTCCTGCCAAGCGCATGCGACTCAAACCCGGTTGGGTTCACGTAGCCATGACCACGTCAGCCCAACGGATCTGTATCGGATGCCTCGACCAAGCCCCTACACCTCTTCAAGGTGTCTGTCCTCGTAGGGTTACCTCGCGACCATAGTCAGAAACCATTTCCATACGCCAGGGCTATTGAGGAGCCAAGACGTGTAGCTGTGATTCCTACGCACTTATAAAACCCTGGGCTACGCCATCCCAAGTCCGGATGGTTGCCTGAACAGTGGCTGGTGCCACGGTACGCATTTTTTTCGCAAGTTTTTAGGTACAGCCGAATAAAATTACAACAACCACTTGAAAACTTGCAACTTTGATTGCAAATATCTCTTCAGAGAAGCAAAATATTAAAAAAGCTCTTCCGGATTCGTAATCTTGGGGCCAACCCCCGGTTTTGAGCTATCTCCCATAATTTTAGCTATTTTAGTTTATTAGCAGTTGACCCCTAAAGGAAACAAATACCCATGTACATTACCTTTCGTACCGAAACGACCCGGGTTATTTTTTCATGGACCCGGCCAAGAACAATTGCTCAGCGAAATGTGTGTGTTCCCGGCTGTAGTATGTTATGATGTGACAATTCTAATAGGCCGTGATGTATTGATGTGCACTATTAGTGATTTTAGCCTTTCGTAAAAGGGAAAATTCCCTTTTATTATTTTATAATTTACAAAATTATGGTTTCTCCTTTTACGAAATGTGCACTATTAGTGATTTTAACCTTTCGTAAAAGGGAAAATTCCCTTCTATTATTTTATAATTTACAAAATTATGGTTTCTCCTTTTACGAAATGTGCACTATTAGTGATTTTAACCTTTCGTAAAAGGGAAAATTCCCTTCTATTATTTTATAATTTACAAAATTATGGTTTCTCCTTTTACGAAATGTGCACTACTAGTGATTTTAAAATTTCGTAAAAGGGAAAATTCCCATCTATTATTTTATAATTTACAAAATTATGGTTTCTCCTTTTACGAAATGTGCACTATTAGTGATTTTAACCTTTCCATGGTATTTATGTGCAGAACACCTTTCTAAACCACTTTTAGTCCCTGTTTTTTACTCCAAAAAAAAAAATTAACCCTGAGCCGATTACTTTTTTTAAACTTTTTTAATGGAAATAAACAATTTTCATATAGCAATATGTGGATAAAATGAAAGCTTATTGCATTATCTACAATATTTTACTATCTAATAATGCCGTTAACGGGACATTTTTTTGTTTTTTAAACAGTTTTATTCATTTCCATTAGTTTTTTTTTTTAAACATAGTTTTCATATAAAAATTTTACATAAAGGTGGGAGTGTTATGTTATTAAATGAAAGGTATTTTTATTACCTAATTATTGGTATTTAACATTTTCTAATCCGATAAGTAGTTCGAAAGATATTTCGATTTAAAAAAACTTAAAAATTGCCCTTTTATTTGGAATTACCCCTAAAGTTTTTATTTGCACCAAAAAAAATTATACGTTTCAACTTTTCGCAAATACTGCTATCGATCCATATAAATATTTTTTTGATTTGCGAAATGTATGTATTCTGCACTTATGCCAAAATTCGTTTTAAATTTAAGAACATGGCTTCTTTTATCACCCGCACTGCTTATTTTTTATTTCAAACACGAGTAAATAGCATAAATCCCGAAAATTATTATCTTAAAAAAACCGCCATCACCGGAATCACTAGGCAACAACAATGCCTTTATATTATTTGCAGTTACACACACATACATACATACAGTCCACTTAATTGAAAGAAATATTGAAATAAAGAAATATTTTTCCCTTGGGACTATGTTCAAATGTTAATACATTAGAACATTTTTATATACATAAATACATACTTACACAGATACTTACTCGCATACTTACTCATAAATATGATAAGTTGCATCAACCTATTCACACACACACCATTATACTTTCTAACATAAATAACTATACACATATTTGTTTACAACAATGGAATTGATGTTTTACGGCTTTTTGGTACTAAACTTCATTGTAATTGCAAGCTTGAAGCCAAGAAATAATGAGTTTTTGTTTTTCAACAATATCATTATTGCTATAATAATTAAAAATTTTTGTTAGAATAGAAAGAGTAAGTTTTTGGGTCACACGTCATAGCTTCATAGATCGATTTCGGGAGTTGCTAGTTCCACTCATCAGTATGATTTAGGCAACGCGTCTCTAACCTACCGGCTAGTTACGTGTTATTTTTGTAAACGCCTTAAACACCCTTTTCTATTCTTGGTTCTTGCCAACTGGTTTATTAGCGGCAGCGATATATATATATCACGTTTCACTAAGTGTTGGGCTTTTGTTGTTTTGTCAGTTCCACAAATGCGAATGCGTGCTCTCGCTTTATACACATATTTGTTTACAACAATGGAATTGTTGTTTTACGGCTTTTTGGTACTAAACTTCATTGTAATTGCAAGCTTGAAGCCAAGAAATAATGAGTTTTTGTTTTTCAACAATATCATTATTGCTATAATAATTAAAAATTTTTGTTAGAATAGAAAAAGTAAGTTTTTGGGTCACACGTCATAGCTTCATAGATCGATTTCGGGAGTTGCTAGTTCCACTCATCAGTATGATTTAGGCAACGCGTCTCTAACCTACCGGCTAGTTACGTGTTATTTTTGTAAACGCCTTAAACACCCTGTTCTATTCTTGGTTCTTGCCAACTGGTTTATTAGCGGCAGCGATATATATATGTATATCACACTTAGTGAAACGTGATATATATATATCGCTGCCGCTAATAAACCAGTTGGCAAGAACCAAGAATAGAAAAGGGTGTTTAAGGCGTTTACAAAAATAACACGTAACTAGCCGTAGGTTAGAGACGCGTTGCCTAAGTCATACTGATGAGTGGAACTAGCAACTCCCGAAATCGATCTATGAAGCTATGACGTGTGACCCAAAAACTTACTTTTTCTATTCTAACAAAATTTTTTAATTATTATAGCAATAATGATATTGTTGAAAAACAAAAACTCATTATTTCTTGGCTTCAAGCTTGCAATTACAAAAAGATAAATAACTATAAATAATCAGTATGCTAGACATGTATATCCATTTAAAATAATCTCTAAAATAGGAAACACTAGAGAAGTAATAAAAAATCAATAAAATTAACAAAGACCAACTGATCGAAAACCTATGATTAGAATCAGTCCTTTTTTTTATTGCTCGTTTGTTACTTCACACAAACACATTTAGTTAGAATAGGAACATTATTTTAAGAAATTGTATATAAACTCATGTAAATATCTGAATAAACCAGTCTTACAAACTCACACTAATTTGTTGGTTTAATTCAACAAAAACTGAACAACTTCCCCCCACCAGCGGTAAGGGGTTGTCAGTTTAATAAAATATTTAGTTTAATAAATTATCATTGATTTAATAAATTAACATTGGTCCATACGAGCCTCAAAATTTGTCATTTAATAACAAAAAAGCCGTATAAGTTAAAAAAAAAACTATACACAATTTAAAAATTTGCATCCAAAGGAATATCATCAGCTGTGAGTCGAGGCACAGCAAGGTCAACCGGGCGACCAAATCAATAAGCTCCATCGATTCCTTTGGATAATTGCAAATCAAGAAGTGTTTTAGTGCCTATTCAGTGCATATTTTTTTTTTTTAGTGAAAAAATAAAAATATAAGGCAAAATGGGATTTAACAGAGCCAAACTCATTGAATCCCAACTGGACATTAGTGAAAACGTCCTGCAGATACATGATTCTGTTGCAGGAAAAAAAGTACCTAGGTCCAAAGCCGAAGAGAAGGTGAAATTAGTACAAAAGCTCCAAAAAGAATTGGACATAAACAACGAAAAACTTTTGGTGGATGGCGTTGGCAGTGAAGATTATTTTACTCAAGACAAATATAGTGAAACAAAAAATCTGATTGAAGAAGTGATTGAAGGGTTCAGACACTCCCTTTGTGATGAAGTGGTATTTCAACCAAAAGAAATGCGTGCATCTTTGGCAAGTAACCACTTGTCATTAACACAAGCAGACAACATGACTAAAATTGACCAGAAAATTGAAATGTTTATGAGGAAAATTCAAACAATGACACATAAAATGGCTCATTTGCGCTTCGAGAGCACGATTGGTAATAACCAAATTAAATATTTGGAGAGTTTATTTACTGATATCAAAAATGCATACACCCATGATTTTTCAAGGTACTACAATCCTCAAATTGAAGATGCCTATGAAGAGGTAGTAGCTGAATATTTCGAAAATTTGGGGCATTTAGAAAAATGTGTAGTAAAAGAAGAGCCAAAAATAAATTATCGGCCTAATTTGGAACTAGAAAAATTAAAAATTCCAATATTTTATGGCGAAATAAAAGAATGGGCTAATTTCTTCAATGTGTTCCAGGATATGGTTCACAAAAATCAGCAATTATCAAGCTCAGAAAAAATGCTACGCCTTCGCCTTTGCTTGAAGGGCGAAGCTGCAAGGTTAATACAACATTTGCAGATATCAACCGAAAATTATGAAGCAGCGTGGAGTCTGCTAAAACAAAGATACGATAATAAACGTATTTTATTCACAACACAGTGGGACAGGATAATGGATCAACCGCCCATAAATAGTGACAATGCTGAAAGCGTAAGGCAATTGCTCGATACTACAAATGAATGCCTAAACGCAATACAATCATTAGGAATACAAATTGAAAACACTGATCCATTCATTGCTCGAGTCATAGTTCGAAAATTAGACAAAGATGGACTCAAATTATATGAGCAACCGGTTAAAAAAACCAGAGAAGTGCAGACGTTATCTGATATTAGAGATTTTCTGGATCAACACTTCCAAACTGTAGCTGAAAAGGAACAAGGTTTCAAAATCCGAAAGCAGCAAATATTTAAAGCCAATCACACGTCGACCAACTCGAGACAACCATTCAGGCAGTGCACTTACTGCAAAATACCACATCATATCATAACCGAATGCAGAAGTTTCAAGAGCCTATCATCGGATGAAAGACATAAATATGTCAAAGAAAATAAAATTTGTGTCAAGTGCCTACTTCACAAATTAGGAGAAACATGCACCAGCAATATGAAATGTAAAAAATGCAACTTCAGCAGTCATCATGAGCTCCTGCATTTCGATAATGCTCAAAAGAAGGCGGCGATGTCCACAAAGGCAAGTCATACAACAGTAATTCTGGCCACTGCCCAAGTGAGAGCAAAAGCTGCAAGTGGTGAGCATATATTGTTAAGGGCTCTTATTGATCAAGGGTCGCAAATATCCTCAATATCGGAGGACAAAAATTCATGTTCTAGGAGATGTTGTGGTTGGTGAATCGAAATGTACAGTTAAAGTGCAAATTACACCACGTTTTTTGAGTCAGCACGTCGAAGAAGTAGATGCCATAGTTTTATCAACTCCTACAGCTGCGCAACCTGATCAGTCCTTCAAGTTCAACTTTAAAAAATGGGAAAACTACACTCTTGCTGACCCATTATTCAACAAAGCTGACAGAATTGACATGGTGATTGGTGGTGATATATTCGGAAAAATAATAGAAAAAGGCATAAAAAAGCACAATGGAGTTCTAGCACAGGCTACGAAGTTTGGATGGATTTTGTCTGGCATAATTAATCGAAAGAAACCAGGCAAAGTTACATCGGCAGTAACCAACCTTGAGAGATTTTGGGAGCTAGAGGAAGAACAAGGTGAAGAAACTAAATTGGAAGATGAAATAGTTTTGAAAAAGTTCGAGGAGACCACTAAACAAGATACAGATGGGCGATTTATTGTGGATATTCCATTTAAAGACGACAAGGAGCTGGGTGACTCTCGTAATCAAGCAGTTGCTCGGCTGCTATCAATGGAAGCCAAGTTCAAAAAGAATGAAAAGCTTGGCAATGATTACAAAACATTCATTCACGAATACCAAAATATTGGGAAATATGGAAAATACTATTTGCCTCACCACGCTGTTGTACGCGAAGATAAATTAACTACAAAACTTCGTGTTGTTTTTGATGCATCAGCAAAAACTTCAAATGGGAAATGCCTGAACGACATCATGATGACAGGACCCAAACTCCAAAGAGACGTCTTTGACAGCATTCTTAACCCTAGTTCGGCCGACGAGTCACCCGGGTGACTATTTCACATTTGAGGCACGAAAAGACCAATTTTTAATCAACTCAGTTAGCTTATTTTCCCTGACATCTAAGAATAATGAATTTCAAGTAGAAAAAGTACAAAACAAAGTTTAAAGAATTTATTTATAGCCAAATATTAGAAGTAGAAAATTTTTTTTCTTGTTCTGGCCGACGTAGTCACCTGGGTGACCAAATCAGAAGCTATACAGATATGAATATATATATGCGTATATATAACAGCTGATAAGGTTACCAGATGTTGATAATGTTACAATATACTCAACTACACTATTTTCGCAATATACTCAACTGTACTATTTATTTATAGCCAAATATTAGAAGCTGAAAATTTTTTTTCTTGTTCTGACCGACGTAGTCACCTGGGTGACCAAATCAGAAGCTATACAGATATGAATATATATATGCAAATATATATAAGCTGATAAGGTTACCAGATGCTAATAATGTTACAATATACTCAACTGCACTATTTCCGCATACTTGTTTTTACCTGTTGTTCATTTACATCTGACTTTGCATTTTATTAAATACAGTCACCCGGGTGACTGCGTTGGCCCAAATGAGTTATAAAAATCGTCGGCCGAACTAGGGTTAAGTGGAGATTATGGAAAATAGTAATCACAGCCGATGTAGAGAAAATGTTTCGGCTGATTAAAATTTCGGAAAAGGATCAAGCGTATCATCGAATTTTGTGGCGGGAAAATTCTTCAAACAAAATAGAGGAATTCGAGTTGACAACAGTTACATATGGTACCGCTTCAGCACCGTATTTAGCAGTGCGCACATTATTTGAAATTGCCGACAAGTGCTCAATTGAAAACAAATGGTTACAACAAATCATCAAGGAGGATTTCTATATGGATGATCTTATGACTGGTGGTGATTCGGTTAATCAATGTGTTATGATCCAAAAGGAAATCAGCAAGCATCTTCAGTTATTTGGATTCCATTTGAGGAAATGGCTGTCAAACTGCGATAGTATTACCAACAAAAATATCAGCACCATAGGAGAAAATGAAGTTATTCAAATTCAAGAAAATGAAG
The DNA here is from genome assembly GCA_964058755.1 of Campiglossa producta. NCBI lineage: Eukaryota > Metazoa > Arthropoda > Insecta > Diptera > Tephritidae > Campiglossa > Campiglossa producta. Next base: position 86,310,324 of record CAXKVI010000002.1, on the reverse strand, counting down.
CAGTAAAAACACTCGGGCTATACTGGGATCCACAGAAAGATCAATTCCAGTTCAAAATCAATTTATCAATGCCGAGGAAAATGACGAAAAACTGTATTTTGTCACAAATCGCAGAAATATTTGATCCGTTGGGTTGGTTATCTCCGATCACTGTCGTTGCAAAATTGTACATGCAAAAACTTTGGATTGAAAAGGCTGGATGGGATGAGCAGCTTTCAGATGACCTACAAAAAGAATGGAAGCTGTTTATTGATACGGTTGGCGTATTGGAAGAAGTACGTATTCCACGCTGGATTGATACGAACATTGAAAGTGAAGTTGAAATCCACGGATTCGGTGATGCTTTCGAAAAGGCGTACGCTGCAGTGGTCTACGTAAAAGTTGGTAATTCCGTAAAGCTGTTAACTGCAAAAACGAAGGTTAATCCACTTAAAAATCGGAAAACGTTACCCAAGCTGGAGCTCTGTGCTGCTCATTTATTGGCGAAATTAATGAATGAAGTTTGCACGATTATTACAAGGAGGCATACGGCTTTTGCCTGGAGTGATTCAACAATAACCCTGGGTTGGATTGAAAAATCTAAAAACAAGGATAAATTCATTAGAAGCAAGGTCTGAAACCGATTAAAATAACGTTCCGGTTTCGGTTTCGGTTTTTGCAACGTGTTTCGGTTTCGGTTCCGGTTTCGTTCTTCAAAATTTAATTCGGTTTCGGTTACGGTTTCGTTCCGGTTTCGGTTCCAAATAAAAACAGGAAAACAAAAATTTTACTACTAAAATACTCATGTACCTATGTAGCTACGAAATAAGTCTGAATTTTCATAACTTTTTTCCTGCGGCCATGATGGGATTTCTCCAATATAATAATACATTTATTAACGCTATGCATGGATGAAATTTCTGCAAAACAAATTCCTAAAGTTAACTCTACTTTTTTATTAAAATGGAAGCCAAATGAAATGTATAAATCGTTAAAAACATTAAAATTAGTGGCGCTTCCCGAGACAAGCCTGAACATTTCTTTTTCGGATCTCGTAAATTTGTTTCGATCGCTTCATTCAACTATAGTCAAACTTCCTCTTTCAGAATTTTGATACTGATGTCAAAACGTGGCTCGACAATCTTCCATGAAAACTTTCAGGGTACCTGCTTGTAAAAGGAAGTACCTATGTGCCCACTCACAGAAGTAAGGCATTTGAAACGGTTTCGGTTTCGGTCTTTTCCAGATCAAAATAACGGTTACGGTTTCGGTTTCGGTTTTGAAAAATGAATCGGTTTTAATCGGTTACGGTTACGGTTTCGGTTTTAGTCCTTGATTAGAAGTCGAGTGGAAGAAATTAAATACCACAAACAACCTGGGGTCACGTCAAAACAAAGGACAATCCAGCAGATGTGGCATCAAGAGGTATCCCATCTCCCAAAATAATAAACAGAGCTACCTTATAATGGAAAGCATCCAATAATCTTACCAAAATCAAACTTGGCGGCATTAATTATCAAAGATGCTCATCATGCGACAATGCATGGTGGGAATCGGTTAACAGAAGCAGTCATCAGGCGACAATACTGAATAGTTGGATTAAAAAATGCAATAAAGCATTGTATACGTATCTGTTGTAAATGCATACGATTCAAGCAAGCTGCTGCAACACAGCTCATGGGCGATCTTCCATTAGTCAGAGTGACGACATCAAGTCCCTTTACATATACTGGAGTAGACTATGCCGGACCGTTTCAAATGAGGTTTTCTAAAGGGCGAGGACAAAAATCGATCAAAGGATACATCGCCGTATTTGTTTGCCTTTCGACCAAAGCAATACATTTGGAATCAGTCAGCGATTTATCAACAGAAGCATTCCTAGCTGCACTAAGAAGATTTTTTGGCAGACGAGGAAAATCTCTACACATTTACTCTGATAATGGAACTAATTTCGTGGGCGCAAGCAGATGGCTAGACAACGACTTTAAAAAAGCATTAAAACAAAATTGTGAAGTTGCACCAATCTTAGCCAATGAGGCAATTACTTTGCATTTTATTCCCCGTGCAGGCCCACATTTTGGTGGAATGTGGGAGGCTGGTGTGAAAGGAATGAAATTCCACTTAAGAAGAGCAATAGGAGATACAAAACTAACTTTCGAGGAGATGGCAACCGTCCTGGCGCAGATTGAGGCATCATTAAACTCACGTCCATTATATGCCTTACATGATGAAACCGGAGTAGATGCTTTAACTCCAGGCCATTTTCTTATTGGCAGACCACTGATATCCATACCAACTCCAGAATCGGATATCAATATCTCCACCTTAAACAAATGGAAGTTAATACAAAAAATCCAGCATGATTTTTGGAAACGTTGGAAGCAGGAATATCTACATACACTTCAGCAAAGAAACAAGTGGAAAACATCAGAGCAGAATTTAAAAGAGGATGACGTCGTAATAGTAAAAGATGAAAACACTCAACCAGCCAAATGGCCAATTGGTAAAGTTATGGAATGTCATCCAGGACCAGATGGGAAAGTTAGTGTTGTAACGCTTAAACTTCAGAATAGTGTTCTTAAACGACCAATCCATAAATTATGCCCACTAGTCACATCGTCAGGCTGCAATCAAGAAAAGTCAATGGATGAAACAAAAGCACGAGTATTGACTACATTAAGGACAACTAAATCGCCAAAACACATGACAAATAAAAACATATTTACTAATACTCATGTTCCTGTTTTGCATTACATCAAAAATTGGAGCCAAAGCAGTCGGTGGCCAAACAGGCAGCAATGGAGTAGTATCTCAACTTCCAGATAACACAACAATGTATTTGGATTCACTAGGAAAGATGGACGTCATAACTTTCAATTGGGACTTGGTAATATATTATGATCTCCATTCATATTTTGAGCAAATGAATATGATGCCAGGCTGTTTACATCGAATAAAAGATCATTGCAACCTGTTGTCAGATTTTGAGGAAGCTTACGCGGTTATAGCTTTGTCACTAGGAAGGCGATATGAAACAATAAAGAACAGTCATGATTTAATCATCTACAATAAAAGGCAACGAAGGGCTCCCTTTGAATGGATTGGCTTTATTTATAATATGCTATTTGGGTTAATGGATGCTGGCACCGAGGAGCAAATAGAATCTAACTTTAGATTACTACTCAACAACCAGCATAACATCAAAGAGAGACTAAAGGTTCAAGTATCACTTATTAATTCCACGGCAAACATAATAAATAAAAATGTAAACGAAGTGAATATGCAATTCACAAAAATAACCCATCAAATCAACAAATTTCAAGGCACGAAGGTATAACGCTATCCGGTCTGCAAATAATCAAAATGAAAGCGTCAATCAATCCATCACAGGACCCTACAGCCACAGCCATTCACCACATTTCTGAGGACAAAATAGCTCCACTTCAGATAAGCAACATCAGCAGCAGCGAGGAGATGGAAAAACTTAAAAGTAAGATTAAATATTTAATAAAAAATGAACTAGAAATAAGTAATTTGAGTTTGAAAAATCACAGCGGACACTTGTCCCTAATTTTAATAGTTTTGCTTGTGATATGCATTCTAATATTTTATGTAATCCATAAATGTAATTCTGAAGATAAAGTCACTATAAATTTTTCCGCCCGCCCGCAAAATGTTCATGCAAGAACATAAGAACATACACACACCCACATACATACATACAGTCCACTTAATTGAAAGAAATATTGAAATAAAGAAATATTTTTCCCTTGGGACTATGTTCAAATGTTAATACATTAGAACATTTTTATATACATAAATACATACTTACACAGATACTTACTCGCATACTTACTCACAAATATGATAAGTTGAATCAACCTATTCACACACACACCATTATACTTTCTAACATAAATAACTATAAATAATCAGTATGCTATGTATATCCATTTAAAATAATCTCTTAAATAGGAAACACTTGAGAAGTAATAAAAAATCAATAAAATTAACAATGACCAACTGATCGAAAAACTATGATTAGAATCAGTCCTCTTTTTTTATTGCTCGTTTGTTACTTCATACAAAGACATTTAGTTAGAATAGGAACATTATTTTAAGAAATTGTATATAAACTCATGTAAATATCTGAATAAACCAGTCTTACAAACTCACACTAATTTGTTGGTTTAATTCAACAAAAACTGAACAACTTCCCCCCACCAGCGGTAAGGGGTTGTCAGTTTAATAAAATATTCAGTTTAATAAATTATCATTGATTTAATAAATTAACACGATATGTTTATTCAATTACACATGTACTTATTTTGTTTATTCACCATTTCACATTTTCCTTTATTAATTTTTGTTTTATAACACCCAGGGGCGTCACGAGTGCCACGTTTTTTGAAGTCGGTAATTTCTTATATGTAGTCGGCATTTTTGACTAAATTTCTTACATGCAGTCGGCATTTTTGAGTAGTCGGCATTTTTGACTAAATTTCTTATATGTAGTAGGCATTTTTGACTATATTTCTTACATGTAGTCGGCATTTTTGACTAAATTTCCTGCATGCAGTCGGCATTTTTGAGTAGTCGGCATTTTTGACTAAATTTCTTATATGTAGTCGGCATTTTTGACTAAATTTCTTATATGTAGTAGGCATTTTTGACTAAATTTCTTACATGTAGTCGGCATTTTTGACTAGCCGGCATTTTTGTGTAAATTTCTTATATGAGCCTTTCAGTGCACACAGTGACTAAGTCCACTTTTTTCAAAATCTGAGATTTAAGTGTCGCAGCACTTGTTATAGTTATATCTTCTCGTGATTTTAGTAACTATACCGAACACCAAGTATTAACACCATTTAACTAAAAAATTTTTTTGGCCACTGAAAAAATTTTAATTTTTTTCAGAAGCCATTCTGATTAACTCCATGGTTTAATGCAACCAATATCTGGCTCCTTGGAGCTCGCAACAACACCAAAAAAATACAAAATATACTGTCAAATGTAAGCTATGTATATCAGTCTTTATGCATCCTACATCTAATATTTTAGTTTCAATTACACAGGGAATTTTAAAATGCAATGTAAATTAAATCAGCGGATTTCTCAACTTCAACTCGAATGGACTTAGTCACTGTGTGCACTGAAAAATTAACCAAGCGGGAATATTTTCTGTAATGGCTGATACTACTCCAGACCTGTCACATCAAGATCGATTAGCTGTAAATATTCGGTATGCGCATCAAACAAATGATGGAATTGTACCTGTTGAACGGCTTTTGAATATGGATATCGTCCTGACTAAAAAATCAGGAGAAGAGCTGGCTGGAAAAATTGTAACAGCTCTTCAGTCGATGGGAATTTCCATAAAAAACATTGTTTTCCAATCTTATGATTTTGCAAAAAACATGTCTGGAAAGTTTAAAGGCACGCAGCAAAAATTAGTGGAAAAATGTGAAAAAACGTATTCCCTATATTCCATGTCATGCTCATAGAATCAACATATTTGTTGAAGCTTCATGCAATGCAAGCTGTTTGATTAAAGAATTTTTTAATGTTTTAGAAGCTTTGTATGTTTTTTTTTTTCTGGAAGTACGAAACGTTTCTTGAGTTTGCGTGAAGAGTTAGGTAATATTGAAAATTCATTGCAGTTGAAGAATTTGTCAAAAACACGATGGACTGCTCGGGCAGAAACAGTCAAAGCTGTATGGATTTCTTTCGAAGGCATCATTCATGCTCTTGAAACTATAAAGAAAGATTCCGAAAATTTTGACAGCAATTCACGTACACAAGCTTCAGGCTTGTTAAAAAAAATTTTGGACTTCGATTTTATAAGCTTTTTATTTTTTTGCAAAAGTATAATGTTCAAAGTTAAAAATTTTACAGAAAATTTGGAAGCTGAAGAACTTAACATTATCGATGCTTTATTGTTGATTCAAAGCACATCAGAGTCATTTCAGCAAATCGATGATATTCAAATAAACGATTTGATTGCGAGCTCGGTTTCCTTTGCTCGGAAGTGGGAGATAAGCCCCGAAAACGACTTTTCAAAGCATCACAGAACGCGACGAGTGCCAAAAAAATTTGACGAAAATCCGGAATCTGCTACAATTTTCGATTTTGAAACATTTTATAGAAAAGAATTCAAAATTGTTCTTCAAGTTTTTACAAGTTGCATCCAAGAAAAGTTAGCAGAAAGTTTGTCAACTTTCAAACCCATTCAGGAAATGTTTATAATTCCCCTAGACAGAAATAATGTTACGATTGATTTGATAAACTCTATTGTACAATTGGAACCCGAATTTTTCAAGGAAGAAGTCGAATGTTTGCTTTGTGAGTTACAAATTCTTTTTGACTCATGTCAAAGTTGTAAATCATTCGAAGATATTTCCACGGTAGCATTCAAGTTAAAACGAGTTACTCCCTTAGCATATAAACTGGTTCGTTATATTTTGACTGCTCCTGTCACGTCAGCATCGTGTGAACGTTCCTTCAGTAAATTGAAAATAGTTTTCGACCATTTGCGCACAACAATGGGAGATGATCGTTTAAATTCGTTGATGTTGCTCTTCTCTTCAAAAGATAAAGTAGATGAAATTGACTTTTGTGAAGTTGTTCAAAAATGGTCCTTACTAAAACATCGCAGAGTCAAAATTTGTATTTAATTCTTTGTAAAATTATTTTTATTTTTGTGAAAAGGGTATCTTTTTAGTATGTATTTAATTTTGTAAAACATTATATACGACGAAAATAAAGAAAGAGTAAATAAACACTGTAATTTTTAATTCATTCGGTAACATATTGCGCATTTTCACAAGTGTATTTCACTTATTTATTTTATTTTTAAATCCATTATTATACCTATAAAAAATGTCGGCAAATTTTCGAGATCAGTCGGCATATCAGTAAGATTCCCCCCCCCCCCCACGATCGGGACCTTCGCGACGCCCCTGATAACACCTTTTTATTTCACAATTACAACTTTTATTTATTTTGCGCACAAAACTAAAGAGCCTCGTAGCGAGAGCTCAACTTGAACTAATTGTTCCTCGTTCATATGTCATGGATCAATTGATGAGCGACTTTTGCTCTCGCTGAGAGTGCTGTCAGAATAACATTTTCCTATGATGCCACACCCGAAGAAGCGAAAATTTGGTATTTTTAAACTAAAATTGGGATTTTTGCAGTTTTCAAACCAGTTCGTCAAACGGCGGGATAAATAAGGGTTTTTAGTGTACTAGGCTCTCTGAAAGGGCTATATTACATATGTATACATAAATATAAAAAATTGTAACATCATTGAGCAAATGTAAGAAAGTAAAGAGCAAAATAAAATTAATTTTTTTACAACTTATAATAGTAACAGGAGACGGTATAGAAAGACTCGGTTTTAAGTGTTTTTTTTTTTTTAATAAAATGAACGTTTGAAGGCTCAAAACGAAATAAATAAAACTGCATTAAAAAAAAAAAATTTTAAATAGTTAATTCATTATGAATTCGTGATTCATTTTAAAGACCGTGTGCCAATTAGTTGAATATCGTAAATTTTGACAGAGCGGTTGTAAATTCTGACAGTTATCGTGGTGAATTTTAACAGTTATTTTCTTCTGTATGATCGGGGGATATTGAATTGAAGAGCGTTGTGGTTGCATAGCTTAAACATTTCAGATTTTTGAGTTAGCTCCCCTTAGATCTAGGTGTGTGATATGGAAAACTTATAGGCGAAAGTAAATTAAATTACGAAATAACAAATATAGGTTATTTTTCTTCTATTATATTGCAAAATCTTCCGTTAAATTATGTTTAAGCATTTATTAACGCCTTGGCATAAAAACTCTTATTATATAATATGATTGTCAATATCACATGCTTCTCACAAAAATCACGCGATTTACAACCAAAATCAAGTAGTTATAACTAACCCATCAAGTAGTTATAAATAACTCGTAAAGTAGTTATAATTAACCCATAAGTAGTTATAACTAACCTCTAAAGTGGCTATAACTAACACATAAAGTAGTTATAACTAACCTATAATTATAATTAATGATGAATGATGATGAGAAACTGTTGCGTTTATTTAAAAAAAAGATTTTCGCCTGCGGCTCTTTTTCTATAACCGAGAAACCCCTACTGTTGTGTTAATTAAACAAAAAAGAAAACTAGTTAAACTAACCCATAAAGTAGTTACAACTAACTCATCATGAAGCTATAACTAACCCATCAGGACTAACCAATCAACTAATTATAACTAACCCACAAAGTAGTTATAACTAACCCTTGATGGGTTATAACTAAACTATAATTATACAAGTGTTAATGATGAATGATGATGAGAAACCGTTGTGTTTATTAAAAGTTTTCGCCTGCGGCGCTTTTCCATAATAGAGAAACCTGTAATGTTGGGTTTATTAGAAAAATATAAGGGTTCCATTGGCGCACAATTAACTTAAAAAGACTTGAAAATATTACATCTAGCAAATGGGAAGCACATGTATCTGATTACCGAAAAATTAAGTTAAGTTAAATTAAGTTTCCAAGTTCAGTGAGAGCCGTGAGAGTACTATTGTTGCCATACCATTTTGTTTAACGTTTTGGATAAAATTCTCCAACTAATCCATAGGGAAAATAAATTTTTGGATGTTTTTAATTAATATGGCAGCCGAAAAACAAACTGTCAAATAATTTAAAATCACATTAGGCCAACCAAAAAAATAATTTTTTTTTACCCAATATATTTTATACTTTATTTTGGGGTTTTAATATATATTGACTGAGAATAAGCTTAGAATATCAAAACTTTATGCACGGGAAATATTTTTTTGGCACTTTTGTAGGATTTATGTTTAAAAAGTCTATTCGAGAGGGTAACATGTTATAACTATCTGAAACGGGCTAATGAGCTCTCTCGGTCGCTATAGTGAAAATAAGCGGATTTTCGATTTTTGAATATATCTCCTAAACCGGAAAAATAATTAAATTGTGTTAATGCATTTACTTAGGTAATAAAGCCGTCTACAACTCACCAATACAAACCTTTTTTGCCACCTTTATATTTACAAAGTTATGAGCAAAAATAACCTAAAAATTTTGCGGCCGCCGTGGTGTAGCGGTTAAGTGTTCGGCCTTCTACACCAAGTCGTGGCGGTTCGATGCCCGGCAAAAGTAACATCAAAAATGATTTAGAAAAAGAATTTTTCAAAACGGGGTCGCCCCTCGGCAGTAGTTTGGCAAACTCTCCGGGTGTATTTCTGCCATGAGAAGCTTCTCAGCAAAAAATTCATTTGCTTTGCAAGTGCCGTTCGGAGTCGGCAAAAAACTGTAGGTCCCGCCAACTTGTAGGAAAAACTCAAAAAGCAACACAGCACAAGTTGGAAAGAGAAGCTCGGCTAAAAATCTCGTTAGAGGTTATGAGATAACCTGTTGGTATATCGCCGCCATTAGTTTTTTTTTTTTTTCTTCAAAATGCAATAACTTTTTTTTATTGATATTTGGAAAAAAAATGTTTAGTACTTTTTTAAAGTGCTATTTATTATAAACATTTTGGCATATATATATTGATGGTTGTTTGTTATAGTTCAGGGTGATTTAGAAGTTCAAAGTGGTACAGCAAAAAAAAAATTTTTTTTTTCTAGTGTTTATGTAGTATTCGGGATTTTATTTTGTTGTTTTTATTTGCACTCCTGCGTTCAGTAGCAATGCTGAGACTGATTGTAACCCCAGAAATACTGCTAGTGGACCATTTTAAGCCGATTTCAATAACGAATTGTACGAACCCTTTCCACACTACTTTGAGGTAGAGTAGTAACTGCTTTTTAGTTTTGGCCACTCAAATTATTATAGTTGGCTCTGCCGAATGTTTCATTCGATAGTGTTAAATACACTCAGCGAATACGTGCATCCCAGGAATCAATAGATAATGTAAAAAATACTTTGAGTATGAGCTAGCATCCTTTCCATTAGCCCTATTTTCAGAAAAAGGTATGCGAAAGGGTACCAAGTCAATGTTATTCAAAGCGTTTTTACCTTTGGATACAACACTAAGTTTGGGAGAAAATAACGTATTTGTTATTGACGGAGGTTATCTTATACACACTGTTATATGGGATCGTAATGTATCATTCAAAATTATTTGTGAAAAGTATTCACAATATATCAAACATCATTTCGGTACCAATGTGATTATTATATTTGATGGATATTCGGATAATTCAAACGCTGCTGGTACTAAATCGTGGGAACGTTTAAGAAGGTCAAAAAATTATTACTCAACTGACATAATATGCAACATTAATACTATTCAAGAGTCCTTCCTTTTTGATTCTGTCACCATTGTTGCTGAAGATATAGATATACTTGTGCTAATGACTACTTTGGCATCTGACAGAAGTAATATTTTTTTTAAAAAAGCGAAAAAAAGGACGTACAGTGGAAAAAATATATTCAAGTTCCAGCTTCAAACATGAAGAAATCGTACAAAAAAACTTACTGTTTCTCCATGCTTTTTCTGGCTGCGATACAACTTCAGCGACTTACAATATAGGTAAAATCAAATTTCTCACAACATTTCAAAAATATCCTGAGCTAGCATCTGGTGCGAAATTATTTCTTAAGCAGCAAGTTGAACCAGAGCAGTTAAGTTCAATTGGCGAACGCTTTGTTATTGCTTTATATTGTGGGAACAATTCGGAAGAGTCCATTGATGTGCTGCGTTACAAATTATTCACAAAGTCGTGTAAAAACAAAATTTAATTTATCCTCGCTTCCTCCAACAAGAGATGCAATTCATCAGAGTTCCATGAGAGTTTATCGCCAAATTCAAAGTTGGCTTGGACATTTCAAAAACCCTGAATCGTGGGGCTGGAAGAAGACGGCACGAACATTTATGCCGATAATGTGTACCAAGCCTGCTGCCCCTCCAGAGTTATTAAAATTAATATTTTGCAGGTGCAAAACAAAGTGTGGGAAGGCATGTGGATGCCGCAAAGCTGGTTTAAAATGCTCTTCAGCTTGCCAACATTGCAGCGGAGAAACATGCGAAAATATTGCAGATATCATGCGATTGTTAAGTGATGAAGAAATAAACAATAATATGCCTTTGCCCCTATCACAAGATACTAGTGAATCACCACCAAATGATGAAATTTTTACTGATAATTTTGAACAAATACCACTAGAAACTGATATCCCACCTGTACCGTCTAAAAAGGCTAAGCTCAACTGAAGGTTATGTACATGTATTTTTGATTAATGTTGCAGCAACCTAGGTGTACACCTTTACGTCAAATAACAATTGGTGGATTAGGCCTACAGGGGACACCACGTTAAAAAAACGCGCTGACGACTCTACCTCAAGGTAGTGTGGAAATGAGTCGGCTTAAAATGGTCCACTAGCAGTATTTCTGGGGTTATAATCAGTCTCAGCATTGCTACTGAACGCGGGAGTGCAAATAACAACAACAAAATAAAATCCCAAATACTACATAAGCACTAGAAAAATAATTTTTTTTTTTTTGCTGTACCACTTTGAACTTCTAAATCACCCTGAACTATAACAGACACCCATCAATATATATATGCCAAAATGTTTATAAGAAATAGCACTTCAAAAAACTGCTAAAATTTTTTTTTCCAAATATCAATAAAAAAAAAAGTTATTGCATTTTGAAGAAATGCATCGCAAAATTTTTAGGTTATTTTTGCTCATAACTTTGCAAATATAAAAGTGGCAAAAAAGGTTTGTATGGGTGAGTTGTAGACGGCTTTATTACCTAAGTAAATGCATTAACACAACTTTATTATTTCTTCCGGTTTAGGAGATATATTCATCCGCTTATTTTCGTTATAGCGGCCGCGGGACACGCCCCCCAGTCCCGAAAACTCGGTTTTAAGGTCACGGTTGTGCCCTCTATCAAATGCAAAAAAGAATCGCTGCCTATATGAAATGCAAAGTTGACTCAATTTTTTGTCTAATTTTCCTGGAGTAATAATATTATAAACAAAATATGCAGTGAACAAGTAAAAAGGTAAACAAACTAAGTGCAGTGAAAAAACAATAACATAGTTTGTTCGTGAATATAACCAAAAGTTACTACTCGGTGTGAACCAGGGCACGAAAATAAACTGTACAAAATACTTTTCATTTCCTCATCGAGTAGCATGTCATTTAAGTTTTGTACAGTTTATTACTTTTTGGAAACGTTTGCTTTTTGTTTGTGACAATTCCAACAAAAAAAAATTTATAAACACAAACGTTTCAATTGATTGAAGAAAAATATAAGTGTTTGAATGTATGTTCATAGAGAACAAAATATTTTTTTTTATTTTGTTTTTTATTTTGGATGTAAATTTCAAAAAATGTATTTTACAGTTTTCAAAGTGAACTCAGCTTTTGGATTTTGTTTTGTACTGAACTATGAAAGTAATAAACAAAACGAAATAGTACCGTACAATAAAGTTTATTTTCGTACACTGGTGTGAACACAATTATTTCAATGGCCTTGTTGTTGCCAAGTCATGGCGGGTTTTTAAAATAATGTTTTATTTTGGTTATTCGCGTAAAAAGTGCGAAACAAATAATGGAAAATTTAAAGTGGTGAATAAACAAAATATATGCATGTTTAATTGAATAACCATATGTACGTATTTTGGTTATTCATGAATGATCATTAGGCAACTCGCTGTAACTGCAAGTAATGCAAATTGTTGTCGCCCAGTGATTCTGTGAAAATAAACATTGCGGGTTTTTTTAATTTTATAATTTGGCTTTTTTTAATATATTCGATTTAAATAGCAGTGCGGGTAGTAGGAAAAGCGTTTTTTATAATATAGTTGTATTTTGTGCGTATAATGTTAGCGAAATCGGATTGAACTGGGAAATTTGTTTGGTAAAATTTGCAACTTTAAATGCTAATTTCTCATAAAATATAGGCCTCCGACGGCTCCGGTTTTTTATTTTGTACTCTGTGCGACCCCGTCTACCCGTTAAAAAAAAAAAAAAACCGCTCCATTAACGCTTAACTAACATTATTGGAAAGAATCCCCTAATTTTAAATAATATATAATATTAAATATTGCACAACATCATCATTTATTGGCGCTTAACCGCCTAAGCGATTTTGGCCGTCGCCTATCAAAGCACGCCAGTCATTCCTTTTTAGCGATAAGTGACGCCAGTTGGAAACCCCAAGGGAGTTCAAGTCATCCTCCACCTGTTGTTTCCATCTCAGTCGAGGCCTCCCCCTTCCTCTGCTGCCGAATTCGGGTGACGATTGGAAACCTTCTGGGCTGGAGCTTCTTTGTCCATTCGCATGACGTGACCCAGCCAGCGGAGCCTTTGGGCTTTAATTCGCTGGACTACATAAATATAAAAAATTGTAACATCATTGAGCAAATGTAAGAAAGTAAAGAGCAAAATAAAATTAATTTTTTTACAACTTATAATAGTAACAGGAGACGGTATAGAAAGACTCGGTTTTAAGTGTTTTTTTTTTTTAATAAAATGAACGTTTGAAGGCTCAAAACGAAATAAATAAAACTGCATTAAAAAAAAAAAAAATTGAAAATAGTTAATTCATTATGAATTCGTGATTCATTTTAAAGACCGTGTGCCAATTAGTTGAATATCGTAAATTTTGACAGAGCGGTTGTAAATTCTGACAGTTATCGTGGTGAATTTTAACAGTTATTTTCTTGGTGAGAAGTAAATTTTATATTTAATAGAATCTGTATGATCGGGGGATATTGAATTGAAGAGCGTTGTGGTTGCATAGCTTAAAAATTTCAGATTTTTGAGTTAGCTCCCCTTAGATCTAGGTGTGTGATATGGAAAACTTATAGGCGAAAGTAAATTAAATTACGAAATAACAAATATAGGTTATTTTTCTTCTATTATATTGCAAAATCTTCCGTTAAATTATGTTTAAGCATTTATTAACGCCTTGGCATAAAAACTCTTATTATATAATATGATTGTCAATATCACATGCTTCTCACAAAAATCACGCGATTTACAACCAAAATCAAGTAGTTATAACTAACCCATCAAGTAGTTATAAATAACTCGTAAAGTAGTTATAATTAACCCATAAGTAGTTATAACTAACCTCTAAAGTAGCTATAACTAACACATAAAGTAGTTATAACTAACCTATAATTATAATTAATGATGAATGATGATGAGAAACGGTTGCGTTTATTAAAAAAAAAGATTTTCGCCTGCGGCGCTTTTTCTATAACCGAGAAACCCCTACTGTTGTGTTAATTAAACAAAAAAGAAAACCAGTTAAACTAACCCATAAAGTAGTTACAACTAACTCATCATGAAGCTATAACTAACCCATCAGGACTAACCAATCAACTAGTTATAACTAACCCACAAAGTAGTTATAACTAACCCATCAAGTAGTTATAACTAAACTATAATTATACAAGTGTTAATGATGAATGATGATGAGAAACCGTTGTGTTTATTAAAAGTTTTCGCCTGCGGCGCTTTTCCATAATAAAGAAACCTGTAATGTTGGGTTTATTAGAAAAATATAAGGGTTCCATTGGCGCACACTTAACTTAAAAAGACTTGAAAATATTACATCTAGCAAATGGGAAGCACATGTATCTGATTACCGAAAAATTAAGTTAAGTTAAATTAAGTTTCCAAGTTCAGTGAGAGCCGTGAGAGTACTATTGTTGCCATACCATTTTGTTTAACGTTTTGGATAAAATTCTCCAACTAATCCATAGGGAAAATAAATTTTTGGATGTTTTTAATTAATATGGCAGCCGAAAAACAAACTGTCAAATAATTTAAAATCACATTAGGCCAACCAAAAAAATAATTTTTTTTTTACCCAATATATTTTATACTTTATTTTGGGGTTTTAATATATATTGACTGAGAATAAGCTTAGAATATCAAAACTTTATGCACGGGAAATATTTTTTTGGCACTTTTGTAGGATTTATGTTTAAAAAGTCTATTCGAGAGGGTAACATGTTATAACTATCTGAAACGGGCTAATGAGCTCTCTCGGTCGCTATAGTGAAAATAAGCGGATTTTCGATTTTTGAATATATCTCCTAAACCGGAAAAATAATTAAATTGTGTTAATGCATTTACTTAGGTAATAAAGCCGTCTACAACTCACCAATACAAACCTTTTTTGCCACTTTTATATTTACAAAGTTATGAGCAAAAATAACCTAAAAATTTTGCGGCCGTGTGTAGCGGTTAAGTGTTCGGCCTTCTACACCAAGTCGTGGCGGTTCGATGCCCGGCAAAAGCAACATCAAAAATTATTTAGAAAAAGAATTTTTCTAAACGGGGTCGCCCCTCGGCAGTAGTTTGGCAAACTCTCCGGGTGTATTTCTGCCATGAGAAGCTTCTCAGCAAAAAATTCATTTGCTTTGCAAGTGCCGTTCGGAGTCGGCAAAAAACTGTAGGTCCCGCCAACTTGTAGGAAAAACTCAAAAAGCAACACACCACAAGTTGGAAAGAGAAGCTCGGCTAAAAATCTCGTTAGAGGTTATGAGATAACCTGTTGGTATATCGTCGCCATTAGTTTTTTTTTTATTTTTTTTTTTTTTTTTCTTCAAAATGCAATAACTTTTTTTTTATTGATATTTGGAAAAAAAAATGTTTAGTACTTTTTTAAAGTGCTATTTATTATAAACATTTTGGCATATATATATTGATGGTTGTCTGTTATAGTTCAGGGTGATTTAGAAGTTCAAAGTGGTACAGCAAAAAAAAAAATTTTTTTTTCTAGTGTTTATGTAGTATTTGGGATTTTATTTTGTTGTTTTTATTTGCACTCCTGCGTTCAGTAGCAATGCTGAGACTGATTGTAACCCCAGAAATACTGCTAGTGGACCATTTTAAGCCGATTTCAATAACGAATTGTACGAACCCTTTCCACACTACTTTGAGGTAGAGTAGTAACTGCTTTTTAGTTTTGGCCACTCAAATTATTATAGTTGGCTCTGCCGAATGTTTCATTCGATAGTGTTAAATACACTCAGCGAATACGTGCATCCCAGGAATCAATAGATAATGTGAAAAAATATTTTGAGTATGAGCTAGAATCCTTTCCATTAGCCCTATTTTCAGAAAAAGGTATGCGAAAGGGTACCAAGTCAATGTTATTCAAAGCGTTTTTACCTTTGGATACAACACTAAGTTTGGGAGAAAATAACGTATTTGTTATTGACGGAGGTTATCTTATACACACTGTTATATGGGATCGTAATGTATCATTCAAAATTATTTGTGAAAAGTATTCATAATATATCAAACATCATTTCGGTACCAATGTGATTATTATATTTGATGGATATTCGGATAATTCAAACGCTGCTGGTACTAAATCGTGGGAACGTTTAAGAAGGTCAAAAAATTATTACTCAACTGACATAATATGCAACATTAATACTATTCAAGAGTCCTTGCTTTTTGATTCTGTCACCATTGTTGCTGAAGATATAGATATACTTGTGCTAATGACTACTTTGGCATCTGACAGAAGTAATATTTTTTTTAAAAAAGCGAAAAAAAAGGACGTACAGTGGAAAAAATATATTCAAGTTCCAGTTTCAAACATGAAGAAATCGTACAAAAAAACTTACTGTTTCTCCATGCTTTTTCTGGCTGCGATACAACTTCAGCGACTTACAATATAGGTAAAATCAAATTTCTCACAACATTTCAAAAATATCCTGAGCTAGCATCTGGTGCGAAATTATTTCTTAAGCAGCAACTTGAACCAGAGCAGTTAAGTTCAATTGGCGAACGCTTTGTTATTGCTTTATATTGTGGGAACAATTCGGAAGAGTCCATTGATGTGCTGCGTTACAAATTATTCACAAAGTCGTGTAAAAACAAAATTTAGTTTATCCTCGCTTCCTCCAACAAGAGATGCAATTCATCAGCATTCCATGAGAGTTTATCGCCAAATTCAAAGTTGGCTTGGACATTTCAAAAACCCTGAATCGTGGGGCTGGAAGAAGACGGCACGAACATTTATGCCGATAATGTGTACCAAGCCTGCTGCCCCTCCAGAGTTATTAAAATTAATATTTTGCAGGTGCAAAACAAAGTGTGGGAAGGCATGTGGATGCCGCAAAGCTGGTTTAAAATGCTCTTCAGCTTGCCAACATTGCAGCGGAGAAACATGCGAAAATATTGCAGATATCATGCGATTGTTAAGTGATGAAGAAATAAACAATAATATGCCTTTGCCCCTATCACAAGATACTAGTGAATCACCACCAAATGATGAAATTTTTACTGATAATTTTGAACAAATACCACTAGAAACTGATATCCCACCTGTGCCGTCTAAAAAGGCTAAGCTCAACTGAAGGTTATGTACATGTATTTTTGATTAATGTTGCAGCAACCTAGGTGTACACCTTTACGTCAAATAACAATTGGTGGATTAGGCCTACAGGGGACACCACGTTAAAAAAAACGCGCTGACGACTCTACCTCAAGGTAGTGTGGAAATGAGTCGGCTTAAAATGGTCCACTAGCAGTATTTCTGGGGTTATAATCAGTCTCAGCATTGCTACTGAACGCGGGAGTGCAAATAACAACAACAAAATAAAATCCCAAATACTACATAAGCACTAGAAAAATAATTTTTTTTTTTTTGCTGTACCACTTTGAACTTCTAAATCACCCTGAACTATAACAGACACCCATCAATATATATATGCCAAAATGTTTATAAGAAATAGCACTTCAAAAAACTGCTAAAATTTTTTTTTCCAAATATCAATAAAAAAAAAAGTTATTGCATTTTGAAGAAATGCATCGCAAAATTTTTAGGTTATTTTTGCTCATAACTTTGCAAATATAAAAGTGGCAAAAAAGGTTTGTATGGGTGAGTTGTAGACGGCTTTATTACCTAAGTAAATGCATTAACACAACTTTATTATTTCTTCCGGTTTAGGAGATATATTCATCCGCTTATTTTCGCTATAGCGGCCGCGGGACACGCCCCCCAGTCCCGAAAACTCGGTTTTAAGGTCACGGTTGTGCCCTCTATCAAATGCAAAAAAGAATCGCTGCCTATATGAAATGCAAAGTTGACTCAATTTTTTGTCTAATTTTCCTGGAGTAATAATATTATAAACAAAATATGCAGTGAACAAGTAAAAAGGTAAACAAACTAAGTGCAGTGAAAAAACAATAACATAGTTTGTTCGTGAATATAACCAAAAGTTACTACTCGGTGTGAACCAGGGCACGAAAATAAACTGTACAAAATACTTTTCATTTCCTCATCGAGTAGCATGTCATTTAAGTTTTGTACAGTTTATTACTTTTTGGAAACGTTTGCTTTTTGTTTGTGACAATTCCAACAAAAAAAAATTTATAAACACAAACGTTTCAATTGATTGAAGAAAAATATAAGTGTTTGAATGTATGTTCATAGAGAACAAAATATTTTTTTTTATTTTGTTTTTTATTTTGGATGTAAATTTCAAAAAATGTATTTTACAGTTTTCAAAGTGAACTCAGCTTTTGGATTTTGTTTTGTACTGAACTATGAAAGTAATAAACAAAACGAAATAGTACCGTACAATAAAGTTTATTTTCGTACACTGGTGTGAACACAATTATTTCAATGGCCTTGTTGTTGCCAAGTCATGGCGGGTTTTTAAAATAATGTTTTATTTTGGTTATTCGCGTAAAAAGTGCGAAACAAATAATGGAAAATTTAAAGTGGTGAATAAACAAAATATATGCATGTTTAATTGAATAACCATATGTACGTATTTTGTTTATTCATGAATGATCATTAGGCAACTCGCTGTAACTGCAAGTAATGCAAATTGTTGTCGCCCAGTGATTCTGTGAAAATAAACATTGCGGGTTTTTTTAATTTTATAATTTGGCTTTTAATATATTCGATTTAAATAGCAGTGCGGGTAGTAGGAAAAGCGTTTTTTATAATATAGTTGTATTTTGTGCGTATAATGTTAGCGAAATCGGATTGAACTGGGAAATTTTGTTTGGTAAAATTTGCAACTTTAAATGCAAATTTCTCATAAAATATAGGCCTCCGACGGCTCCGGTTTTTTATTTTGTACTCTGTGCGACCCCGTCTACCCGTTAAAAAAAAAAAAAAACCGCTCCATTAACGCTTAACTAACATTATTGGAAAGAATCCCCTTATTTTAAATAATATATAATATTAAATATTGCACAACATCATCATTTATTGGCGCTTAACCGCCTAAGCGATTTTGGCCGTCGCCTATCAAAGCACACCAGTCATTCCTTTTTAGCGATAACTGACGCCAGTTGGAAACCCCAAGGGAGTTCAAGTCATCCTCCACCTGTTGTTTCCATCTCAGTCGAGGCCTCCCCCTTCCTCTGCTGCCGAATTCGGGTGACGATTGGAAAACCTTCTGGGCTGGAGCTTCTTTGTCCATTCGCATGACGTGACCCAGCCAGCGGAGCCTTTGGGCTTTAATTCGCTGGACTACATAAATATAAAAAATTGTAACATCATTGAGCAAATGTAAGAAAGTAAAGAGCAAAATAAAATTAATTTTTTTACAACTTATAATAGTAACAGGAGACGGTATAGAAAGACTCGGTTTTAAGTGTTTTTTTTTTTTTTAATAAAATGAACGTTTGAAGGCTCAAAACGAAATAAATAAAACTGCATTAAAAAAAAAAAAAAAATTGAAAATAGTTAATTCATTATGAATTCGTGATTCATTTTAAAGACCGTGTGCCAATTAGTTGAATATCGTAAATTTTGACAGAGCGGTTGTAAATTCTGACAGTTATCGTGGTGAATTTTAACAGTTATTTTCTTGGTGAGAAGTCAATTTTATATTTAATAGAATCTGTATGATCGGGGGATATTGAATTGAAGAGCGTTGTGGTTGCATAGCTTAAAAATTTCAGATTTTTGAGTTAGCTCCCCTTAGATCTAGGTGTGTGATATGGAAAACTTATAGGCGAAAGTAAATTAAATTACGAAATAACAAATATAGGTTATTTTTCTTCTATTATATTGCAAAATCTTCCGTTAAATTATGTTTAAGCATTTATTAACCCCTTGGCATAAAAACTCTTATTATATAATATGATTGTCAATATCACATGCTTCTCACAAAAATCACGCGATTTACAACCAAAATCAAGTAGTTATAACTAACCCATCAAGTAGTTATAAATAACTCGTAAAGTAGTTATAATTAACCCATAAGTAGTTATAACTAACCTCTAAAGTAGCTATAACTAACACATAAAGTAGTTATGACTAACCTATAATTATAATTAATGATGAATGATGATGAGAAACTGTTGCGTTTATTAAAAAAAAAGATTTTCGCCTGCGGCGCTTTTTCTATAACCGAGAAACCCCTACTGTTGTGTTAATTAAACAAAAAAGAAAACTAGTTAAACTAACCCATAAAGTAGTTACAACTAACTCATCATGAAGCTATAACTAACCCATCAGGACTAACCAATCAACTAGTTATAACTAACCCACAAAGTAGTTATAACTAACCCATCAAGTAGTTATAACTAAACTATAATTATACAAGTGTTAATGATGAATGATGATGAGAAACCGTTGTGTTTATTAAAAGTTTTCGCCTGCGGCGCTTTTCCATAATAAAGAAACCTGTAATGTTGGGTTTATTAGAAAAATATAAGGGTACCATTGGCGCACACTTAACTTAAAAAGACTTGAAAATATTACATCTAGCAAATGGGAAGCACATGTATCTGATTACCGAAAAATTAAGTTAAGTTAAATTAAGTTTCCAAGTTCAGTGAGAGCCGTGAGAGTACTATTGTTGCCATACCATTTTGTTTAACGTTTTGGATAAAATTCTCCAACTAATCCATAGGGAAAATAAATTTTTGGATGTTTTTAATTAATATGGCAGCCGAAAAACAAACTGTCAAATAATTTAAAATCACATTAGGCCAACCAAAAAAATAATTTTTTTTTACCCAATATATTTTATACTTTATTTTGGGGTTTTAATATATATTGACTGAGAATAAGCTTAGAATATCAAAACTTTATGCACGGGAAATATTTTTTTGGCACTTTTGTAGGATTTATGTTTAAAAAGTCTATTCGAGAGGGTAACATGTTATAACTATCTGAAACGGGCTAATGAGCTCTCTCGGTCGCTATAGTGAAAATAAGCGGATTTTCGATTTTTGAATATATCTCCTAAACCGGAAAAATAATTAAATTGTGTTAATGCATTTACTTAGGTAATAAAGCCGTCTACAGCTCACCAATACAAACCTTTTTTGCCACTTTTATATTTACAAAGTTATGAGCAAAAATAACCTAAAAATTTTGCGGCCGCCGTGGTGTAGCGGTTAAGTGTTCGGCCTTCTACACCAAGTCGTGGCGGTTCGATGCCCGGCAAAAGTAACATCAAAAATTATTTAGAAAAAGAATTTTTCTAAACGGGGTCGCCCCTCGGCAGTAGTTTGGCAAACTCTCCGGGTGTATTTCTGCCATGAGAAGCTTCTCAGCAAAAAATTCATTTGCTTTGCAAGTGCCGTTCGGAGTCGGCAAAAAACTGTAGGTCCCGCCAACTTGTAGGAAAAACTCAAAAAGCAACACACCACAAGTTGGAAAGAGAAGCTCGGCTAAAAATCTCGTTAGAGGTTATGAGATAACCTGTTGGTATATCGCCGCCATTATTTTTTTTTTTTTTTTTTTTTCTTCAAAATGCAATAACTTTTTTTTTATTGATATTTGGAAAAAAAATGTTTAGTACTTTTTTAAAGTGCTATTTATTATAAACATTTTGGCATATATATATTGATGGTTGTCTGTTATAGTTCAGGGTGATTTAGAAGTTCAAAGTGGTACAGCAAAAAAAAAAATTTTTTTTTCTAGTGTTTATGTAGTATTTGGGATTTTATTTTGTTGTTTTTATTTGCACTCCTGCGTTCAGTAGCAATGCTGAGACTGATTGTAACCCCAGAAATACTGCTAGTGGACCATTTTAAGCCGATTTCAATAACGAATTGTACGAACCCTTTCCACACTACTTTGAGGTAGAGTAGTAACTGCTTTTTAGTTTTGGCCACTCAAATTATTATAGTTGGCTCTGCCGAATGTTTCATTCGATAGTGTTAAATACACTCAACGAATACGTGCATCCCAGGAATCAATAGATAATGTGAAAAAATATTTTGAGTATGAGCTAGCATCCTTTCCATTAGCCCTATTTTCAGAAAAAGGTATGCGAAAGGGTACCAAGTCAATGTTATTCAAAGCGTTTTTACCTTTGGATACAACACTAAGTTTGGGAGAAAATAACGTATTTGTTATTGACGGAGGTTATCTTATACACACTGTTATATGGGATCGTAATGTATCATTCAAAATTATTTGTGAAAAGTATTCACAATATATCAAACATCATTTCGGTACCAATGTGATTATTATATTTGATGGATATTCGGATAATTCAAACGCTGCTGGTACTAAATCGTGGGAACGTTTAAGAAGGTCAAAAAATTATTACTCAACTGACATAATATGCAACATTAATACTATTCAAGAGTCCTTCCTTTTTGATTCTGTCACCATTGTTGCTGAAGATATAGATATACTTGTGCTAATGACTACTTTGGCATCTGATAGAAGTAATATTTTTTTTAAAAAAGCGAAAAAAGGACGTACAGTGGAAAAAATATATTCAAGTTCCAGTTTCAAACATGAAGAAATCGTACAAAAAAGCTTACTGTTTCTCCATGCTTTTTCTGGCTGCGATACAACTTCAGCGACTTACAATATAGGTAAAATCAAATTTCTCACAACATTTCAAAAATATCCTGAGCTAGCATCTGGTGCGAAATTATTTCTTAAGCAGCAAGTTGAACCAGAGCAGTTAAGTTCAATTAGCGAACGCTTTCTTATTGCTTTATATTGTGGGAACAATTCGGAAGAGTCCATTGATGTGCTGCGTTACAAATTATTCACAAAGTCGTGTAAAAACAAAATTTAATTTATCCTCGCTTCCTCCAACAAGAGATGCAATTCATCAGCATTCCATGAGAGTTTATCGCCAAATTCAAAGTTGGCTTGGACATTTCAAAAACCCTGAATCGTGGGGCTGGAAGAAGACGGCACGAACATTTATGCCGATAATGTGTACCAAGCCTGCTGCCCCTCCAGAGTTATTAAAATTAATATTTTGCAGGTGCAAAACAAAGTGTGGGAAGGCATGTGGATGCCGCAAAGCTGGTTTAAAATGCTCTTCAGCTTGCCAACATTGCAGCGGAGAAACATGCGAAAATATTGCAGATATCATGCGATTGTTAAGTGATGAAGAAATAAACAATAATATGCCTTTGCCCCTATCACAAGATACTAGTGAATCACCACCAAATGATGAAATTTTTACTGATAATTTTGAACAAATACCACTAGAAACTGATATCCCACCTGTACCGTCTAAAAAGGCTAAGCTCAACTGAAGGTTATGTACATGTATTTTTGATTAATGTTGCAGCAACCTAGGTGTACACCTTTACGTCAAATAACAATTGGTGGATTAGGCCTACAGGGGACACCACGTTAAAAAAAACGCGCTGACGACTCTACCTCAAGGTAGTGTGGAAATGAGTCGGCTTAAAATGGTCCACTAGCAGTATTTCTGGGGTTATAATCAGTCTCAGCATTGCTACTGAACGCGGGAGTGCAAATAACAACAACAAAATAAAATCCCAAATACTACATAAGCACTAGAAAAATAATTTTTTTTTTTTTGCTGTACCACTTTGAACTTCTAAATCACCCTGAACTATAACAGACACCCATCAATATATATATGCCAAAATGTTTATAAGAAATAGCACTTCAAAAAACTGCTAAAATTTTTTTTTCCAAATATCAATAAAAAAAAAAGTTATTGCATTTTGAAGAAATGCATCGCAAAATTTTTAGGTTATTTTTGCTCATAACTTTGCAAATATAAAAGTGGCAAAAAAGGTTTGTATGGGTGAGTTGTAGACGGCTTTATTACCTAAGTAAATGCATTAACACAACTTTATTATTTCTTCCGGTTTAGGAGATATATTCATCCGCTTATTTTCGCTATAGCGGCCGCGGGACACGCCCCCCAGTCCCGAAAACTCGGTTTTAAGGTCACGGTTGTGCCCTCTATCAAATGCAAAAAAGAATCGCTGCCTATATGAAATGCAAAGTTGACTCAATTTTTTGTCTAATTTTCCTGGAGTAATAATATTATAAACAAAATATGCAGTGAACAAGTAAAAAGGTAAACAAACTAAGTGCAGTGAAAAAACAATAACATAGTTTGTTCGTGAATATAACCAAAAGTTACTACTCGGTGTGAACCAGGGCACGAAAATAAACTGTACAAAATACTTTTCATTTCCTCATCGAGTAGCATGTCATTTAAGTTTTGTACAGTTTATTACTTTTTGGAAACGTTTGCTTTTTGTTTGTGACAATTCCAACAAAAAAAAATTTATAAACACAAACGTTTCAATTGATTGAAGAAAAATATAAGTGTTTGAATGTATGTTCATAGAGAACAAAATATTTTTTTTTATTTTGTTTTTTATTTTGGATGTAAATTTCAAAAAATGTATTTTACAGTTTTCAAAGTGAACTCAGCTTTTGGATTTTGTTTTGTACTGAACTATGAAAGTAATAAACAAAACGAAATAGTACCGTACAATAAAGTTTATTTTCGTACACTGGTGTGAACACAATTATTTCAATGGCCTTGTTGTTGCCAAGTCATGGCGGGTTTTTAAAATAATGTTTTATTTTGGTTATTCGCGTAAAAAGTGCGAAACAAATAATGGAAAATTTAAAGTGGTGAATAAACAAAATATATGCATGTTTAATTGAATAACCATATGTACGTATTTTGTTTATTCATGAATGATCATTAGGCAACTCGCTGTAACTGCAAGTAATGCAAATTGTTGTCGCCCAGTGATTCTGTGAAAATAAACATTGCGGGTTTTTTTAATTTTATAATTTGGCTTTTTTTAATATATTCGATTTAAATAGCAGTGCGGGTAGTAGGAAAAGCGTTTTTTATAATATAGTTGTATTTTGTGCGTATAATGTTAGCGAAATCGGATTGAACTGGGAAATTTTGTTTGGTAAAATTTGCAACTTTAAATGCTAATTTCTCATAAAATATAGGCCTCCGACGGCTCCGGTTTTTTATTTTGTACTCTGTGCGACCCCGTCTACCCGTTAAAAAAAACCGCTCCATTAACGCTTAACTAACATTATTGGAAAGAATCCCCTAATTTTAAATAATATATAATATTAAATATTGCACAACATCATCATTTATTGGCGCTTAACCGCCTAAGCGATTTTGGCCGTCGCCTATCAAAGCACGCCAGTCATTCCTTTTTAGCGATAAGTGACGCCAGTTGGAAACCCCAAGGGAGTTCAAGTCATCCTCCACCTGTTGTTTCCATCTCAGTCGAGGCCTCCCCTTTCCTCTGCTGCCGAACTCGGTTTTAAGTGTTTTTTTTTTTTAATAAAATGAACGTTTGAAGGCTCAAAACGAAATAAATAAAACTGCATTAAAAAAAAAAAAATTGAAAATAGTTAATTCATTATGAATTCGTGATTCATTTTAAAGACCGTGTGCCAATTAGTTGAATATCGTAAATTTTGACAGAGCGGTTGTAAATTCTGACAGTTATCGTGGTGAATTTTAACAGTTATTTTCTTGGTGAGAAGTAAATTTTATATTTAATAGAATCTGTATGATCGGGGGATATTGAATTGAAGAGCGTTGTGGTTGAATAGCTTAAAAATTTCAGATTTTTGAGTTAGCTCCCCTTAGATCTAGGTGTGTGATATGGAAAACTTATAGGCGAAAGTAAATTATATTACGAAATAACAAATATAGGTTATTTTTCTTCTATTATATTGCAAAATCTTCCGTTAAATTATGTTTAAGCATTTATTAACGCCTTGGCATAAAAACTCTTATTATATAATATGATTGTCAATATCACATGCTTCTCACAAAAATCACGCGATTTACAACCAAAATCAAGTAGTTATAACTAACCCATCAAGTAGTTATAAATAACTCGTAAAGTAGTTATAATTAACCCATAAGTAGTTATAACTAACCTCTAAAGTAGCTATAACTAACACATAAAGTAGTTATAACTAACCTATAATTATAATTAATGATGAATGATGATGAGAAACGGTTGCGTTTATTAAAAAAAAAGATTTTCGCCTGCGGCGCTTTTTCTATAACCGAGAAACCCCTACTGTTGTGTTAATTAAACAAAAAAGAAAACTAGTTAAACTAACCCATAAAGTAGTTACAACTAACTCATCATGAAGCTATAACTAACCCATCAGGACTAACCAATCAACTAGTTATAACTAACCCACAAAGTAGTTATAACTAACCCATCAAGTAGTTATAACTAAACTATAATTATACAAGTGTTAATGATGAATGATGATGAGAAACCGTTGTGTTTATTAAAAGTTTTCGCCTGCGGCGCTTTTCCATAATAAAGAAACCTGTAATGTTGGGTTTATTAGAAAAATATAAGGGTTCCATTGGCGCACACTTAACTTAAAAAGACTTGAAAATATTACATCTAGCAAATGGGAAGCACATGTATCTGATTACCGAAAAATTAAGTTAAGTTAAATTAAGTTTCCAAGTTCAGTGAGAGCCGTGAGAGTACTATTGTTGCCATACCATTTTGTTTAACGTTTTGGATAAAATTCTCCAACTAATCCATAGGGAAAATAAATTTTTGGATGTTTTTAATTAATATGGCAGCCGAAAAACAAACTGTCAAATAATTTAAAATCACATTAGGCCAACCAAAAAAATAATTTTTTTTTACCCAATATATTTTATACTTTATTTTGGGGTTTTAATATATATTGACTGAGAATAAGCTTAGAATATCAAAACTTTATGCACGGGAAATATTTTTTTGGCACTTTTGTAGGATTTATGTTTAAAAAGTCTATTCGAGAGGGTAACATGTTATAACTATCTGAAACGGGCTAATGAGCTCTCTCGGTCGCTATAGTGAAAATAAGCGGATTTTCGATTTTTGAATATATCTCCTAAACCGGAAAAATAATTAAATTGTGTTAATGCATTTACTTAGGTAATAAAGCCGTCTACAACTCACCAATACAAACCTTTTTTGCCACTTTTATATTTACAAAGTTATGAGCAAAAATAACCTAAAAATTTTGCGGCCGCCGTGGTGTAGCGGTTAAGTGTTCGGCCTTCTACACCAAGTCGTGGCGGTTCGATGCCCGGCAAAAGTAACATCAAAAATTATTTAGAAAAAGAATTTTTCTAAACGGGGTCGCCCCTCGGCAGTAGTTTGGCAAACTCTCCGGGTGTATTTCTGCCATGAGAAGCTTCTCAGCAAAAAATTCATTTGCTTTGCAAGTGCCGTTCGGAGTCGGCAAAAAACTGTAGGTCCCGCCAACTTGTAGGAAAAACTCAAAAAGCAACACACCACAAGTTGGAAAGAGAAGCTCGGCTAAAAATCTCGTTAGAGGTTATGAGATAACCTGTTGGTATATCGCCGCCATTATTTTTTATTTTTTTTTTTTTTTTCTTCAAAATGCAATAACTTTTTTTTTATTGATATTTGGAAAAAAAATGTTTAGTACTTTTTTAAAGTGCTATTTATTATAAACATTTTGGCATATATATATTGATGGTTGTCTGTTATAGTTCAGGGTGATTTAGAAGTTCAAAGTGGTACAGCAAAAAAAAAATTTTTTTTTCTAGTGTTTATGTAGTATTTGGGATTTTATTTTGTTGTTTTTATTTGCACTCCTGCGTTCAGTAGCAATGCTGAGACTGATTGTAACCCCAGAAATACTGCTAGTGGACCATTTTAAGCCGATTTCAATAACGAATTGTACGAACCCTTTCCACACTACTTTGAGGTAGAGTAGTAACTGCTTTTTAGTTTTGGCCACTCAAATTATTATAGTTGGCTCTGCCGAATGTTTCATTCGATAGTGTTAAATACACTCAACGAATACGTGCATCCCAGGAATCAATAGATAATGTGAAAAAATATTTTGAGTATGAGCTAGCATCCTTTCCATTAGCCCTATTTTCAGAAAAAGGTATGCGAAAGGGTACCAAGTCAATGTTATTCAAAGCGTTTTTACCTTTGGATACAACACTAAGTTTGGGAGAAAATAACGTATTTGTTATTGACGGAGGTTATCTTATACACACTGTTATATGGGATCGTAATGTATCATTCAAAATTATTTGTGAAAAGTATTCACAATATATCAAACATCATTTCGGTACCAATGTGATTATTATATTTGATGGATATTCGGATAATTCAAACGCTGCTGGTACTAAATCGTGGGAACGTTTAAGAAGGTCAAAAAATTATTACTCAACTGACATAATATGCAACATTAATACTATTCAAGAGTCCTTCCTTTTTGATTCTGTCACCATTGTTGCTGAAGATATAGATATACTTGTGCTAATGACTACTTTGGCATCTGATAGAAGTAATATTTTTTTTAAAAAAGCGAAAAAAAAGGACGTACAGTGGAAAAAATATATTCAAGTTCCAGTTTCAAACATGAAGAAATCGTACAAAAAAACTTACTGTTTCTCCATGCTTTTTCTGGCTGCGATACAACTTCAGCGACTTACAATATAGGTAAAATCAAATTTCTCACAACATTTCAAAAATATCCTGAGCTAGCATCTGGTGCGAAATTATTTCTTAAGCAGCAAGTTGAACCAGAGCAGTTAAGTTCAATTGGCGAACGCTTTCTTATTGCTTTATATTGTGGGAACAATTCGGAAGAGTCCATTGATGTGCTGCGTTACAAATTATTCACAAAGTCGTGTAAAAACAAAATTTTATTTATCCTCGCTTCCTCCAACAAGAGATGCAATTCATCAGCATTCCATGAGAGTTTATCGCCAAATTCAAAGTTGGCTTGGACATTTCAAAAACCCTGAATCGTGGGGCTGGAAGAAGACGGCACGAACATTTATGCCGATAATGTGTACCAAGCCTGCTGCCCCTCCAGAGTTATTAAAATTAATATTTTGCAGGTGCAAAACAAAGTGTGGGAAGGCATGTGGATGCCGCAAAGCTGGTTTAAAATGCTCTTCAGCTTGCCAACATTGCAGCGGAGAAACATGCGAAAATATTGCAGATATCATGCGATTGTTAAGTGATGAAGAAATAAACAATAATATGCCTTTGCCCCTATCACAAGATACTAGTGAATCACCACCAAATGATGAAATTTTTACTGATAATTTTGAACAAATACCACTAGAAACTGATATCCCACCTGTGCCGTCTAAAAAGGCTAAGCTCAACTGAAGGTTATGTACATGTATTTTTGATTAATGTTGCAGCAACCTAGGTGTACACCTTTACGTCAAATAACAATTGGTGGATTAGGCCTACAGGGGACACCACGTTAAAAAAAACGCGCTGACGACTCTACCTCAAGGTAGTGTGGAAATGAGTCGGCTTAAAATGGTCCACTAGCAGTATTTCTGGGGTTATAATCAGTCTCAGCATTGCTACTGAACGCGGGAGTGCAAATAACAACAACAAAATAAAATCCCAAATACTACATAAGCACTAGAAAAATAATTTTTTTTTTTTTTGCTGTACCACTTTGAACTTCTAAATCACCCTGAACTATAACAGACACCCATCAATATATATATGCCAAAATGTTTATAAGAACTAGCACTTCAAAAAACTGCTAAATTTTTTTTTTCCAAATATCAATAAAAAAAAAGTTATTGCATTTTGAAGAAATGCATCGCAAAATTTTTAGGTTATTTTTGCTCATAACTTTGCAAATATAAAAGTGGCAAAAAAGGTTTGTATGGGTTTAGGAGATATATTCATCCGCTTATTTTCGCTATAGCGGCCGCGGGACACGCCCCCCAGTCCCGAAAACTCGGTTTTAAGGTCACGGTTGTGCCCTCTATCGAATGCAAAAAAGAATCGCTGCCTATATGAAATGCAAAGTTGACTCAATTTTTTGTCTAATTTTCCTGGAGTAATAATATTATAAACAAAATGTGCAGTGAACAAGTAAAAAGGTAAACAAACTAAGTGCAGTGAAAAAACAATAACATAGTTTGTTCGTGAATATAACCAAAAGTTACTACTCGGTGTGAACCAGGGCACGAAAATAAACTGTACAAAATACTTTTCATTTCCTCATCGAGTAGCATGTCATTTAAGTTTTGTACAGTTTATTACTTTTTGGAAACGTTTGCTTTTTGTTTGTGACAATTCCAACAAAAAAAAATTTATAAACACAAACGTTTCAATTGATTGAAGAAAAATATAAGTGTTTGAATGTATGTTCATAGAGAACAAAATATTTTTTTTATTATGTTTTTTATTTTGGATGTAAATTTCAAAAAATGTATTTTACAGTTTTCAAAGTGAACTCAGCTTTTGGATTTTGTTTTGTACTGAACTATGAAAGTAATAAACAAAACGAAATAGTACCGTACAATAAAGTTTATTTTCGTACACTGGTGTGAACACAATTATTTCAATGGCCTTGTTGTTGCCAAGTCATGGCGGGTTTTTAAAATAATGTTTTATTTTGGTTATTCGCGTAAAAAGTGCGAAACAAATAATGGAAAATTTAAAGTGGTGAATAAACAAAATATATGCATGTTTAATTGAATAACCATATGTACGTATTTTGTTTATTCATGAATGATCATTAGGCAACTCGCTGTAACTGCAAGTAATGCAAATTGTTGTCGCCCAGTGATTCTGTGAAAATAAACATTGCGGGTTTTTTTAATTTTATAATTTGGCTTTTTTTAATATATTCGATTTAAATAGCAGTGCGGGTAGTAGGAAAAGCGTTTTTTATAATATAGTTGTATTTTGTGCGTATAATGTTAGCGAAATCGGATTGAACTGGGAAATTTGTTTGGTAAAATTTGCAACTTCAAATGCAAATTTCTGATAAAATATAGGCCTCCGACGGCTCCGGTTTTTTATTTTGTACTCTGTGCGACCCCGTCTACCCGTTAAAAAAAAAAAAAAAAACCGCTCCATTAACGCTTAACTAACATTATTGGAAAGAATCCCCTAATTTTAAATAATATATAATATTAAATATTGCACAACATCATCATTTATTGGCGCTTAACCGCCTAAGCGATTTTGGCCGTCGCCTATCAAAGCACGCCAGTCATTCCTTTTTAGCGATAACTGACGCCAGTTGGAAACCCCAAGGGAGTTCAAGTCATCCTCCACCTGTTGTTTCCATCTCAGTCGAGGCCTCCCCCTTCCTCTGCTGCCGAATTCGGGTGACGATTGGAAAACCTTCTGGGCTGGAGCTTCTTTGTCCATTCGCATGACGTGACCCAGCCAGCGGAGCCTTTGGGCTTTAATTCGCTGGACTATGGTCAGATCTGCGTAAAGCTCGTACAGCTCATCGTTAAATCTCCTTCGATACTCGCCGTCGGCATCACGGGAAGGACCATAAATCTTCCGGAGAACTTTTCTCTCAAATACTACAAGGGCCATCTCATGTTCTCTTGACATTGTCCATGAATCTGAGCCATACATCAGGACAGGTATGATGAGAGACTTATAGAGCGTGATCTTTGTTCTTCGAGAGAGGACTTTACTTCTCAATTGCCTACTCAGTCCAAAGTAGCACTTGTTCGCAAGAGTGATTCTCCGTTGGATTTCTAGACTGATATTATTTTTGGTGTTAATGCTGGTTCCCAAATATACGAAGTCCCTCACAGTTTCAAATTTGTAACTATCAACAGTGACGTGGCTGCCAAGGCGCAGGTGCGCCGATTCTTTCTTTGATGACAGCAAATACTTCGTCTTGTCCTCGTTGACCGCAAGACCCACTTTTTTCGCTTCTTTATCCAGTCCAGAGAAGGCAGCGCTTACGGCGCGGTTGTTAAGGCCAATGATATCAATATCATCGGCATACGCCAGCAATTGCACGCTCTTGTAATAGATTGTACCATTGCGGTTTAGCTCTGCTGCTCGAATTATCTTCTCCAGCATCAGGTTGAAGAAATCGCACGAAAGGGAGTCGCCCTGTCTGAAGCCTCGTTTGGTTTCAAATGGCTCAGAGAGGTCCTTCCCGACTCTGACGGAGCTGTTAGTATTGCTCAACGTCATTCGGCAAAGCCGTATAAGCTTTGCAGGGAAGTCAAATTCAGACATGGCGGCATACAGGCAACTCCTTTTTGCGCTGTCAAAAGCGTCTTTGAAATCGACAAAGAGATGGTGTGTGTCGATTCTTTTATCATGGGTCTTCTCCAGGATTTGGCGTATCGTGAAAATCTGGTCGATGGTAGACTTACCAGGTCTAAAGCCACACTGATAAGGTCCAATCAGCTTGTCTACGATGGGCTTCAGTCTTTCACACAATACGCTAGAAAGAACCTTATATGCGATATTAAGAAGGCTGATTCCGCGGTAGTTGGTGCGGTTAGCGGGATCGCCTTTCTTGTGGATTGGGCAGAGCACACTTAAATTCCAATCTGGAGGCATGCACTCGTCTGACCATATTCTGCATAAGAGCTGATGCATGCTATTTACCAGCTCTTCGCCTCCGTGTTTGAACAGCTCGGCGGGTAGTCCGTCTTTTCCAGGCGCTTTGTTGTTTTTGAGCCGGGATATAGCTATCCTCACTTCATCATAGTCAGGTGGTGGGACGACTTTTCCATCGTCAGGGATTGGGGTATCGGGTTCGACGTCTCCCTCGCAATTTAGCAGTGAGGAGAAGTGCTCCCTCCATAATTTAAGTACACTGCTGCAACAAGATAATGGTCCGAGTCGATATTGGGACCATGAAGGGTACGCACGTCCAGAACGGTGGAGCTATATCTGCCGTCGATCATGACATGATCAATCTGGTTTCTTGTTCTTTGATCAGGAGACAGCCATGTGGCTTGGTGTATTCGTTTATGCTGGAACCTGGTACTACTGATGACCATATTGCGAGCAGCGGCGAAATCAATCAACCTAGTGCCGTTATGGGATGTTATATCATGGAGACTAAATTTTCCAACTGTTGGACCAAAGACTCCTTCCTTGCCCACCTTCGCATTAAAGTCGCCGAGCACGATTTTGATATCATGTTGGGGGCAGCGATCATAAGTCTGTTCAAGTTTATCGTAGAAGGAGTCCTTCTCTGCGTCGTCCGTCTCCTCAGTCGGCGCATAGGCGCAGATAAATGTTATGTTGCAAAATTTCGCTTTGATGCGGATCGCAGCGAGACGCTCGTCCAAGGGGGTGAACGCTAGTACTTGGCGGCGAAGTCTCTTTCCCACCACAAATCCTACACCACGCGCACAACAGACGTATTTAAATATTTTAATTTTTTGGGGAAACGAGTTCAAACTTTTATTTTTTCATAAAATTTCAGTATAAAAACTAAACCCAAAGGCATCCATGGACGTCATTTACGTACTTTCGATTATTTTTCAATTTAGATAACTATCTCATCAGTCGATTATTTATGTTTGTCATAAAATCCCGAAAAACGAAAATTTTGATTTACAACTCTTTACTTTGGAACGGTCGGTATATATTTATTTGAGGACTCAACTTATATTAAGCAGATCAAAACATTTTTTACTTCAGACATCGAATTAAAAAAAAATGCTTAAGAATTTGTTTATTGTTTAAAAAAAAATATTTTTCTTCCCAAGAAGTCCGGGGTTTGTGGATTGTAAGCATGTTTTACACTGGTCGACTTGCAGATCGAATTTGGTCTTTCCACAGGGTAAATAGCAATTCTACCATCGACAAGCTGCATTTGTGCGACCCTTTATTTCAGCCGATCGACCGAATTGCTATTTAGACGTTGGAACGACAGTAATTAACCCGAGGAGTTGCCTCCTTTTTGATCTTCCAACAAAGCCCGCATTTCGTTTCATCGTTGTGATACAAGGAATCATAAATCGGTCTCCACTTCGACCTTCCATCTGAGTGGTGTTCTCCCTCTTTCTCTCCTTTTACCTGCGGGTGCCAATAAGAATACCTTCGAAAGCCTAACACGTACATATGTATATACATTTTCATTGACAGCGGAAATAAACCTAACTGTTACACTCCAGCTAACTGATACGGGTCCTGCAGAAAAGTACCATTTTAGGGAAACTGGTACCAAAGAACCATGAGTAAAAAAAGGTACTACTTTTGGTAGTTACTAAGGGCCGCTTGCATAAAAGCTGATAACGACTAACCGGAGTTTAATTGACGTATTTTGTATGGTTAGCTGTCAAGTTAATCACCGATTAGGCTTAATCGGCTTTTATGCAAGTGGCCCTAAAGTACCAACTTGCTACCGTGATTTTAAAGATATTGCAACGGATAACTGACAAGATAACGGAGATAACCAAATTTATGCAGCTGCATAAAATAAAAATCGCAATCCAGGAGACGAAACTTGGCTCTCACTCGAATCTCCGAGCGAGTGGGGGCTACCACGTTTTCCGGCACGACCGTACGGACGGTGGGGCGGTCTCGAGTGCCTAGTCCACCAAACAGTGCAGTATAGGGAATTTGTAATCAACACCGACCAAAGAGACTCGCCCTTAGAGTATCAGGGTATAGTTGTACAGGCTGGAGGTGTCAATCTGGAGCTGATAAATATATACATCCATCCCGTCACCTGCTGTCCCAGAAGTTATCGCTCTGACCTTAGTGCGTTTCTTTGTGGCGATAACCGTATCCTCATGGGCGATTTTAATGCCCACCATGATATGTGGCACTCACGCCTTTCTGTAGATGGCAGAGGACGGGAACTAGCCTAGGGGTGTAAGAGTAGGTCGCCTCCCCGTTGGTGCACCCTGGGTAACGCTAAATGACCTACGTGGCCTATACGGCTAGTTTATTGTATTGCCGTTTTCTTATATCGACCCGGCCAAGAGCAATACACTCGGGGTGACCCTTTCTGACATTTAGGCAGGGCTACACCTCGTTAAAACAAAAACAACTAGCCGAGCAAATTGACGCTTCGAAATTATGGTCCACAGTCTAATCCCTGTCCAATCCCACGGGTCCGCCAAAGAATGTCAACATCACCTTTGGTGACAAGACTTTCAACGACCCAAATAAATGTGCACAGACTTTTTGCAGACAGAATGTTGGTATCAACACCGACCAAAGAGACTCACCCAGTGTCAGGGTATAGTTGTACAGGCTGGAGGTGTTGATCTCGAGCTGATAAAGATATATAACTAACTTTATTTTTGGCTTTATGGAATTCACGTAGAGCTCCTTTGGTGATCTTCCCATTCCGACTGATGTACACGTTAGGTAAGGTTAGGTTGCAAGGGCAGGACCGTGTACACCGACCCCGTCCGACACTTACCCCACACGCCCGAAATGCCCGATTTATTAAGGGTCAGCAGGCAATTAGTGCGCCCTTTATTATAAGAAGGCTAAGTTAACCTGGATATCTCGCACGTCGAGAGACCTAACCAGAGCGTATTTGCTCTTTGTAAGGTATTTGTGCTGGCACGAAGTTTGAAAGAGGCCATGGGAATGCGTACCAAATCATTTCCTGGAAGGAGATGAGTGGTGGTACCCTTCCTGGCCAGCTCATCCGCTTTGCAGTTACCTTCAATATCCCTGTGCCCAGGTACCCAAATAAGGCTGATACCGAAGTGCTGAGCCATCACGTTAAGAGATCTGCGGAATTAAGTTAGCGACTTTGTGTTGTCGACACATGAGTTCAGTGCCTTTAGCGCGGCCTGACTGTCTAAGAAAATAAATATTCATTTGCCGACTCGGGGCGTATACACCAAGCTTTTAACTGCACCGTGTATAGCCAGCATTTCCGCTTGGTACACGCTGCAGTGGTCGGGAAGACGAAAAGAGATCTCTAGTCCCAGATCCGGTGAAAAGATACCTCATCAGCGAAAAAATGTCGGATCAAGTTGAAAATTTGCCAGAATTAGTAGCTAATTTATTGCTTATTAATTGCCAAAAGAAAAAATTTATAGCTCTTAAAATTTTTTTTTTTATGACATTTTTCGCCAAAATAAGACTGAAGTTAGCGAAACCAATAGTCGAAAAAATGTCGGATCAAGTTGAAAATTTGCCAGAATTAGTAGCTAATTTATTGCTTATTAATTGCCAAAAGAAAAAATTTATAGCTCTTAAAATTTTTTTTTTTATGACATTTTTCGCCAAAATAAGACTGAAGTTAGCGAAACCAATAGTCGAAAAAATGTCGGATCAAGTTGAAAATTTGCCAGAATTAGTAGCTAATTTATTGCTTATTAATTGCCAAAAGAAAAAATTTAGCGGTGTAGCGGTTAAGTGTTCGGCCTTCTACACCAAGTCGTGTCGGTTCGATGCCCGGCAAAAGTA
Source organism: Campiglossa producta (assembly GCA_964058755.1). Taxonomy (NCBI): domain Eukaryota; kingdom Metazoa; phylum Arthropoda; class Insecta; order Diptera; family Tephritidae; genus Campiglossa; species Campiglossa producta. The sequence continues at coordinate 86,273,909 of CAXKVI010000002.1, read as the reverse complement.
ACATCCAAAATTATTTAGAAAAAGAATTTTTCTAAACGGGGTCGCCCCTCGGCAGTAGTTTGGCAAACTCCCCGGGTGTATTTCTGCCATGAGAAGCTTCTCAGCAAAAAATTCATTTGCTTTGCAAGTGCCGTTCGGAGTCGGCAAAAAACTGTAGATCCCGCCAACTTGTAGGAAAAACTCAGAGGCAACACACCACAAGTTGGAAAGAGAAGCTCGGCTAGAAATCTCGTTAGAGGTTATGATGACCTGTTGGTATATCGCCGCCACTATTTTTTTTTTTTTTTTTTTAGCGAAACCAATAGTCGAAAAATTGTCGGATCAAGTTGAAAATTTGCCAGAATTAGTAGCTAATTTATTGCCAAAAGAAAAAATTTATAGCTCTTCAAATTTTTTTTTATGACATTTTTCGCAAAATAAGACTGAAGTTAGCGAAACCAATAGTCGAAAAATTGTCGGATTAAGTTGAAAATTTGCCAGAATTAGTAGCTAATTTATTGCTAATTAATTGCCAAAAGAAAAAATTTATAGCTCTTCAAATTTTTTTTATGACATTTTTCGCCAAAATAAGACTGAAGTTAGCAAACCAATAGTCGAAAAAATGTCGGATCAAGTTGAAACTTTGCCAGAATTAGTAGCTAATTTATTGCTTATTAATTGCCAAAAGAAAAAATTTTTAGCTCTTCAAATTTTTTTTATGACATTTTTCGCCAAAATAAGACTGAAGTTAGCGAAACCAATAGTCGAAAAATGGTCGGATCAAGTTGAAAATGATGAAATAATTATGGAAACAAATTTTGATACAGCATTCGCCGATGCAATAGAAATTACGCCAAGATTTTTAAAGCGTTGTACGCTCTGTTTTTCAATAACGACAGCTAAAGTGTCTGAAGCAGGTAACAGATATTGGGGCATAGTCATAGTCGAAGTAAAATGTTATTTTAAGTTAGTTGAAGAATTTTTGACAGATAGAACATATGAAAATGTGTCAAAAAGCTTTAACTAACTTAGGCCACTTGCTGAACGCAAATTTAAGTTTTTAACTCGGCTGTGTAATTGAATCACAGTACTTATACACATGCAAATTGCTTCACAAAATACCGCTTAGGTAAAGTAGGAGTGCCCAACAAACCATGAAGCTAGATCTCGATTGGAGGTTCATTTGAGAACTAGCCCCATTCTAGTATTAAGTGTGCAATCAAAACTTATCATGAGCTTTTTACAGGTCCGATTGTTTTTATTGAACTTTTCAATGCAAGGGATATGGGAAGAAGCTTCCGCTTAAATGCCCCGCCGCAGCAATTCAAAGTGACGGTAAAAGAGCAAATTAAGGAATTCACACTCCAGTCCATTATACACTACATTGGAAATCGACCAACGCGCTCTTCAGACGTATCCTTAGGACATTTCACTGCGTATTGTAAAAGGACAAATAAGACATGATGATGTACGATGATGTGCGAGAAAGAGGTGAAAAAAAGTAGCAATACTTTAGTAGAACCGCAGCTGCTAATTTATGTACTAGCAGAATGAGTATCAGTGATCATAAGCAATAACAGTTATTGAAAATGTACCTTAACATAAGACTTAAAATATGTACCTACCTTATACCAACTTTACTGCCTTATAATAAGGGCTTATATCTTCGCTTCCAACGACACGGTAAGACTAAAAAAAACATAAAGAAATGGAAAAAATAAATAAAAAAATAAGATAATAAAAGCAAAACGAAAAAAAAACAAAAAAAAACTAATTTAAAAAAAAATAAAAGTCTGAACTCATATTTACGTATAAAAATTAAGTAGAATAGCAAAAAACAAAAAAATTTTAAAAATTTATAAAAGGGAAACTTTTTTTAAATTCAGAACTCATATAAAACATTAATTTACAAATTAAAAAAGTAAATAAAAAAAACTTAAACCCCAAAAAATATCAGAAAAGGCTAAACAGAAATGGAAATGAATAATAGCAAAAAAACATAAAAAAGTTAAAAAAAATCAAAATTGGGAAATACTTTTTCAAATTTAAAATGTAAAACAATAAAACAAAAACTTAAAACCCAAAAAAAAAATATAAGAAAAGGCTAAAAGAAATGGAAATGAGGTATAAATAGCAAAAAAAAAAAATAAAAAAATTATAAAAATTCAAAGTTGGAAAATTCTATATTTTAATTTAGAAATAGCGAAACGCAATTAAAAAAAAAAATTAAAAAGAAAATTTTTTTTAGTTCAAAATTTTAGTAAAGTTAAAATAAAAATGAAAAATCAAAAGTTAGCAATTGTAAGCTATTTCGATAAAATTTCGAATCATGCCACTTTTGAACCCTTCTTCGCCCATAGTGCTATGAGACAAATCTGCCACTGCGAACATTTTTTCGATGGACGAGCTTTTCCTGTGCAAAAAACTTTTGTTTTTTGTTGACTATTTAACAATTTTTCGAAATTCGAATTATTTTCGAGTTTTATGCAAACGGCCCTTGAACAATTTTTGATTGATCTCTTTATCATCTTCATCATACATAAATGTTTAATAAAAATTAATAATAAGTTATTTTACTTTTTAATGAAAACTATTTATCTCTGAATTATTGTGAATTAGTAACTCACAACTTGTGACTACTATGTACATTTTTTATTTAATTTGGTACAACTAAGTATTTTTGATTTAAGTTATATAATGCTAGTATTTGTTTGTTGTCAATAGCTATGAGCAATGTACCTATTTAACATTTTTTTAATGATCTCTTTACATATATATATTCTAAAACGTTAATAATACGATGTTTTTACTTTTTAATAAAAACTATTTACCTGTGAATTATGTAACTATGTATATTTTTATTTAATAAGTCTTATTTTAGCGCAGAATATCATAAAAAAATTTGAGGAGCAATAAATTTTTTCTTTTGGAAATTAATTAGCAATAAATTAGCTACTAATTCTGGCAAATTTTCAACTTGATCCGACAATTTTTCGCTGATGGTTTCGCTAACTTCAGTCTTATTTTGGCGAAAAATGTCATAAAAAAAAATTTTAAGAACTATAAATTTTTTCTTTTGGCAATTAATTAGCAATAAATTAGCTACTAATTCTGGGAAATTTTCAACTTGATCCGACAATTTTTCGCTGATGGTTTCGCTAACTTCAGTCCTATTTTGGCGAAAAATGTCATAAAAAAAAATTTGAAGAGCTATAAATTTTTTCTTTTGGCAATTAATTAGCAATAAATTAGCTACTAATTCAGGCAAATTTTCAACTTGATCCGACAATTTTTCGACTATTGGTTTCGCTAACTTCAATCTTATTTTGACGAAAAATGTCATAAAAAAAATTTGAAAAGCTTTAAATTTTTTCTTTTGGCAATTAATTAGCAATAAATTAGCTACTAATTCTGGCAAATTTTCAACTTGATCCGACAATTTATCGCTGATGGTTTCGCTAATAGTCTAAGATCCGGCTGCAGATTTGTGTTGTCATCGAGTACATGCTAAAATCAATATTTTTACTCATATTTATGATTACGAGAATAAAAATTCACCAGGTTGCCAATCAAAATGTGGCCGCTAGTATTTTTAATTAAATTATTTAGGGTACTCACAGTCCCATATTAACAGCCCTGCTAATATTGCCAGCTGGCAATATCTTGACAATATACCAGGTGTCAAATATTTTGTTTTTGTTTTGCCTGCAAATAGAAGATACCACTTTGTGGCAATATTGCCGGGCTTGTGCCTATGTTTAAATTTTGTGGTAAAATTGAAAATTGTCATTTTGATTTGTTTTAAAAAAAAATTTGTTATGAATAAATAAACAGAAAGAGAAAAAGTAAGTTTTTTCATATTTTGAGTTTATTTAAATAATTTGAATACGTTTATTCATATTTTCAGATTGAATTCAGACGTGAACTAACAAAGGCCGTGTGGAAGGCTAAAGGGGGGTGCTCACAGTCGCCACATGGTAAGGTGGCAAAGTTAAAACGTTTCAAGTTTAGCAGATGACTGTGAGTTCCCTAATTATTAATGGAACAATGGAAAAATTTCACCCATCAAGTTTTGAGATAAAATATCGTTCACTTCACGGCAATAGGTGTGAAGACTTAAAAAAATCGGGGTTGCCGTTGCCCGCTTGGCCGCACCTCTCCGCAGCCTGGTATAAGCAGGTATGATTTCGATACATTTTTACACCCATAACGTATATTGATCTTTTATAGATCAAAATTTAGGTAATTTTTTTTTGATTATTATGGTATAGGGTTGCCTAAATAAATCTGGCCGCAAGTTAGGGTTGCCAGCTGTTAAAGATGGTAAATATTGAAGGTTTTCCATATTAACCAACAACTATCAAGTGCAACTACACATTTGTGCATTTTTATTGTTGCTAATAATTGATAGTGTGATTGTTTTTGGTTTTTATACACATTCTATTTTATGTTTATACATTATTTCTAATGCAGGTAAAAATACAGCATAAAATAGAATGTGTATAAAAACCAAAAACAATCACACTATCAATTACACTGTGCAACAAGATTCTACGTAATTGATGAAACCAATTGAAAATGAAACTTTAGCCCTCCCATATCAAAACCTCATACTGGGTTTTTGGCCTATAGGTCTGGAATCTTTTTTATTTTTATTTAAAGTTGGTAACCCTGTGTATGCGAAAAATTGATTAAAACTTGATCGATCAAATGATGCAATTTTAGATGGTTTTTTTTTGTATTTCGTTTTTTTTTTTTGGATCGAAAAATTAATTTTTGACATAAATTTTTACCTAAGTCTTACGGTAGGTGGCGCTGTCATACAATTTTTTTTTATTTTTGATAGTTTTTCATGCAAATTTCGCAATTTTAGATTGGTGTTTTTTGTATGTCGCTATTTTTTGGATCGAGGGACTCATTTTTGACATTAATTTTTACCTAAGTTTTACGATAGGTGGCGCTGTCATAAAATTTTTCTTATTTTTGATAGTTTTTTATGCTAATGAAGCAATTTTAGATTAGTTTTTTTTTTGTATGTCGCTATTTTTTGGATCGAGGGACTCATGTTTGACATTAATTTTTACCTAAGTCTTACGATAGGTGGCTCTGTCATACAATTTTTCTTATTTTTGATAGTTTTTCATGCAGAAATAATATAAAAATTGCTTTTAAAAGGGAAATATAAATATTTCAACCCTGTATTCATCGGCGGACTTAGGAGTGGGGGCCCCTCCCGTTCCGCACTCTCCTGTATGAAATAAAAGGATAATTTCAAAAAAATTATATCGCAAAAAATTAACTTATGAAAAGTTATAAACTGTATATTTATGCAAAAACATTTTTTTTTACTAATCACAATTTCTGAGAGTTTCGTGTCAGTTTTATTGCAATACCACAGCAAAATAAATTCTGAAGATTTTGGTAGCGTATGGTGTCTTATAAAATAAATTTAAAATGAATAAATGTTTGCGAAAGTTAAACACTGTTATTTTTGTAAGCTTTTTTTGCATTTTTTTCACGCCTACATATGTGTATATGTATGCTATTTATCATCTTTTTTTGTGTTGCAAATATAGTGTAATGTTGCTTTCTACATGTATCATATATGTACGAGCATTTCTACAATAAAAATAAAAAAGTAATTTTTCATGAAAAATTAGAAAAATTTTATGACAGCGCCACCTATCCTAAGACTTAGGTAAAAATTAATGTCAAAAATGAGTCTCTAAATCCAAAAAATTGTGTTATACAAAAAAAACTATCTAAAATTGCTTCATTAGCATGAAAAACTATCAAAAATAAGAAAAGTTGTATGACAGCGCCATCTACCGTAAGACTTAGGTAAAAATTTATGTCAAAAATGAGTTCCTCGATCCAAAGAAAAGCGAAATACAAAAAAAAAAAACATGTAAAATTGCATCATTTGATCAAGTTTTAATCAGTTTTTCGCATACACAAGGTTACCAACTTTAAATAAAAATAAAAAAGATTCCAGACCTATATTATCCAAAAACCCAGTATGAGGTTTTGATATGGGAGGGCTAAAGTTTCATTTTCAATTGGTTTCATCAATTACGTAGAATCTTGTTGCACAGTGTAATTGATAGTGTGATTGTTTTTGGTTTTTATACACATTCTATTTTATGCTGTATTTTTACCTGCATTAGAAATAATGTATAAATATAAAATAGAATGTGTATAAAAACCAAAAACAATCACACTATCAATTATTAGCAACAATAAAAATGCACAAATGTGTAGTTGCACTTGATAGTTGTTGGTTAATATGGAAAACCTTCAATATTTACCATCTTTAACAGCTGGCAACCCTAACTTGCGGCAAGATTTATTTAGGCAACCCTATACCATAATAATCAGAAAAAAATTACCTAAATTTTGATCTATAAAAGATCAATATACGTTATGGGTGTAAAAATGTATCGAAATCATACCTGCTTATACCAGGCTGCGGAGAGGTGCGGTCAAGCGGGCAACGGCAACCCCGATTTTTTTAAGTCGTGAAGTGAACGATATTTTATCTCAAAACTTGATGGGTGAAATTTTTCCCGCAAAATTAATTAATAATAATTTAATTAAAAATACTAGCGGCCACATTTTGATTGGCAACCTGGTGAATTTTTATTCTCGTAATCATAAATATGAGTAAAAATATTGATTTTAGCATGTACTCGATGACAACACAAATCTGCAGCCGGATCTCGTACTATAACTTCAGTCTTATTTTGGCGAAAAATGTCATAAAAAAAAATTTGAAGAGCTATACATTTTTTCTTTTGGCAATTAATTAGCTACTAATTCAGGCAAAATTTCAAATGATTTCGCCAACATATCGCCGCTAAAATAAGGGACGTCCTAAAATAAGGGATTGTCCCTACTTACTACATGGCATAAAACTCAATGTGCCAGTGAGGAACTTACGACATAACGATTTGTTCTCTCTTGATCTCTGCAAAACAAGGTATGCTCAAAATGAACCAATTATCAGACTATTAGCTGCATTTAATTTGTTATGTAGAGAAACAAACTTAGATATCTTTGCTAATCGTAATGAATTTATAGAAAAGCTGTATATGTATTATTCCTAATTTTTTTCTTTGTTTTAAGTTTGAATTTTCGCAGTCTGTAAGGTTTGTAAATCATAGACTAAATAAATAAATAAACACGTTATTTGGCGTGCAATAGGTAGTATTTTATGGTATGTTAACAGGAGCGTGAGAGCCTAAGATTGTGGCGTGTTCCTATGTTCCGTGCATCCAAACGCTTGTTTCCCTTATTCGCAGAGCCGTGATCACAGCTACTTCCTTCGCCACCAGATCGAGTGGTGGAAGATGCAGCATGGTATTTAGTGCTTTTGTTGGGGTGGACCCGAGGGCCCCGGTTATGCAGAGCTCCGAACTACTTTGAACTTTTTGTAGCTGCTTAAGGTGCGTGTTCTTAGTTAGTGCCGGCCACCAGACCAGCACTCCCTACAGTAGAATTAGCGAACAATGGCTGTGTATACCAATTGCTCTCTTGCAGGTAAACAACGCGCACGTAGCTTTTTTGACTCGTTCCGCTATATTGTCGCTCCAGAGAAGTTTCCTGTCCAGAATAACTCCTAAGTATTTGACTTTGTCGCTAAGTGTTAAAGTCGTGTTCCCAATTGTTGGTGGTGAAAGGTTCGGTATTTTATACCTTCTAGTGAAGAGGACCAGTTCGGTTTTCTCGGGATTAACCTCTAAACCCGAAGAATTCGCCCAGTCGCATACTTTAGACAGAGCTGTCTCCATTAAATTGCAAAGAGTTTGAGGGAATTTTCCCCGCATGATAACGCAGATATCATCGGCGTACGCAATCACTTGGTAGCCTTCAGCTTCCATAAGACGTAGGAGTTGATTTACAGTAAGCAACCAAAGTAGCGGAGGTGTTCTCTTCCTTGTGGGGTACCCTTGTTAACAGGTCTGTGAATCGAAATTCCACCTAATTCTGTTGTAATCCTTCTGCTAACAAGCAGTTTGCGGATAAACTCCACGAGGCAGGTGTCGACCCGCAGCCCCGTTAACGCCGAGGTAATAGCATCCGGTAGAACGTTATTGAAGGCACCTGCTATATCGAGGAAAGCCACCAGTGTGTATTCCCTAATGTCAAGTGACTTTTCTATAGCAGATACCAGAGAATGCAAGGCAGTATCGGTAGATCTGCCCTTGCTATAGGCGTGTCGGGCCCGCGAAAGATGAGTTGCGTCTATCGATCTTCTAACATAGTCCTCTAAGAGTATTTCCAGGGATTTAAAAAAAAAAGAAGATAGGCTTATAGGCCTTAAATCATTAGGTTTAGAATGGGATGGTTTCCTGGATTTAGGGATAAAAACGACCTTAACCTCTCTCCATGATGCAGGTACGTAGTTGAGCCTGAGGCAGCTTACAAACATAGTTATCAGCCAAGGCTTAATAAGCTCGGATGTTTGTTGTAGCTGGGCCGGGAATATTGCGTCCGGACCTAGCGACTTAAAGGGTTTGAGACTGGATAAGGCCCAGTCCAGCTTTTTCTCATCGGTAATTTTCTGTATTAGCTGATCCGAAAGCGTTTCTCCACTGATCGATGTAGTAGACATGTCGAAGGTGTCGGAAAGTGTGTATCCAGAAGCAGGTTCATGGTATCCGTACTCGAATCGGTCCAATTCCCATCCGGCTTTTGCGCGTAGCTCAGTGTTACTGGCGATTTGGAGAGCACCCTCCTCAGGCGCGACGCTGCAGATGTTGACTCGATATCACTGCAGAAATTCATCCAAGAGGCCCGTTTGGACTTGCGGCTTTTTTTTTTTGTAATTACTTAGTTTTGTGAAGTGCCCAGGATGTTTCGCAGCCATCCTGTTTGGCTTTGTTAAAAGCTGTCCTACATGTCCTGAGATTATCTAGATCGGACGACCACCACGGTGGTTTATGTGTTTCGGCTTCTTTCTAGGCGGGCACGCTTTATCTAAAGCAATCTTGCATTGATGTTTAAAGGAGCTGACGAGCTCATCTAGCTCTTTACGTTTCTAGGTGTTACCAGCTTATTTGACAAGTTTTTGCAAATAAGCTTTTGGTAGTAACCCCAGTTTGTTTTCCTAATATTCTGTATATATTTCGGACTTGTATGTGAATCTGCTAAGGAGAAACTAATGTACCTATGGTCTGAGAAGGCGTGCTCTTTTGAGACCCTCCACGATTCCACGAGGTCACTGTGGTAGTCAGTGACCAACGTAATGTCGAGGACATCCTCGCGGTTTTTTATTATAAAAGTGGGGTCGTTTCCCCTGTTGCATATAATTAGATTAGTGCCTAGTAAGTAATTATAGAGTGACTCGCCTCGCTCATTTGTGTCAGTGCTGCCCCATTGATTGTGATGGGCATTTGCGTCGCCGCCTAGCACGATGATGTCGTCACGTGGTTTGGTGGAACTCACGAGCTCTTGAAATATTGATAGTATTGGATCTTGGTGATCTTGGGTCAGATGGAGGACCCTCATCACTTTTTTTTGCCGCTCTCCGTCCTCGCTAAGAAGCTGACTCTCGGAGTAAAGCCTCCTGAGAGTCGAGCTACCGTCCGAGCTAGACGAGGCGTAGCCGCTCCGTTTTCCTGACGTAACTGACCCATTGTCGTCCACGTCCATTTCGTTGCCGCTGGGGGAAGGGTCCACCTCAGCAAGAGATGAAAAATTGGCAACGGCTTCGGCATCGGCCTTGTAGACTTTAAGAACAGCCTTTTTGTACCCATACCGTACCGTGTAGTTGACCGGGCCAGAATCTCGATGAATTTCGGCTGGTTCCGTGGGTGTCGCTGGAACCCAGGCTCTAGCCCTTGGGCGTTGCGGATAAAAGTAGGAATGCTCTCATTTAATTTCGTAGTACGGTTGTTACTGCGATGCATGGATATAAGTGCACTCCGCGAGTGTCCGATCGTGAAAAAGAAGAACATATTAGTAAGAAAATTATCTTATTGGGAGCGATTTGCAGTGTGCCATCAAGCACTTTTTGAACTTATTAAAATCTGTAATTTCTTTTATATGACTGGGTAGTTCATTAAAAGATTTCAGACCTTTATAAAATATATTTTGCTTGTCCAGTTCTGTTCTAAATCGCGGTAACCTAAAATGAATGACTTTCACTGACATAAATAAGTTTATCACTCAAGTACTCAGGTAGTGCGTCGAGCATGCTCTTTATTGGCGTATCTTAACGACTGTTAAGGATAAATCTCATAGCTTTATTTTGCATAATCTGTAATTTGTCGACTTGTGCATCAATAGCCACAAAAAATGTTGTTGGACAGTAAATAAAGTGTGGTTCTATTATCGATCTATATACTTTCAGCTTATACTCCTTACTTATATATTTGCAAGTTCTTTTCCAGAATCCGATTTTTTTTTAGCAATTTTGGCAACTATATAATCAATATGATCATTAAACTTCAACTTATTGTCAATCTGAACTCCTAAGTACTTGAATATGCTCACTTCCTCTATTTTTGTATTTATAATTTGAAGATCAATGCTATTCGACTCTTTTTTATTTGTTTTAGATATGATCATAAAATTGGTTTTACTAACATTGAGCTTGAGTTTGTTACTACAAAGCCACCTGTATCGTGAATCTAAATCTTCCTGCATTTTACTCATTGCTACCATTATATCAGATTCTCCTACTTCCCTTGTGGCAGTCCTACTTTTATCGCTGCCTTTTCGGAAACCACGGATCCTATAGCTGTTTTTTGTTTGCGATTTGTGAGAAAGCTCTCAAACCACTGCAGCTCTATATCCTTAATGCCTATATTCTGCAATTTGGCAAGCATCAGATTTCTATCTATTGTTTCAAAAGCTCTCTTCAGATCAATGAACACAACTACTATACTTTTTTTCGCATTAAGTTCTTTCCAGCTCGAGATTACATAATTAAGCGCAGTTTCGCAAGAATGCCCTTCCCTGAACCCGGATTGTTCTTTTATAAATACTTTGTCGAGGCCTCCCCCTTCCTCTGCTGCCGAATTCAGGTGACGATAGGAAAAGCTGGAGCTTCTTTGTCCATTCGCATAACATGACCCAGCCAGCGGAGTCTTTGGGCTTTAATTCGCTGGACTATGGTCAAGTCTACGTAAAACTCGTACAGCTCATCGTTAAATTTCCTTCGATACTCGCCGTTGGCATCACGGGAAGGACCATAAATCTTTCGGACAACTTTTCTCTCAAATACTCCAAGGGCCATCTCATCTTCTTTTGACATTGTCCATGAATCTGAGCCATACATCAGGACAGGTATGATGAGAAACTTATAGAGCGTGATCTTTGTTATTCGAGAGAGGACTTTACTTCTCAATTGCCTACTCAGTCCAAAGTAGCACTTGTTGGCAAGAGTGATTCTCCGTTGGATTTCTAGACTGCTATTATTTTCGGTGTTAATACTGGTTCCCAAATAGACGAAGTCCCTCACAGTCTCAAATTTGTAACTATCAACAGTGACATGGCTGCCAAGGCGCAGGTGCGCCGATTCTTTCTTTGATGCCAGCAAATACTTCGTCTTGTCCTCGTTGACCGCAAGACCCACTTTTTACGCTTCCTTATCCAGTCCAGAGAAGGCAGCGCTTACGGCGCGGTTGTTAAGGGCAATGATATCAATATCATCGGCATACGCCAGCAATTGCACGCTCTTGTAATAGATTGTACCGTTGCGGTTTAGCTCTGCTGCTCGAATTATTTTCTCCAGCATCAGGTTGAAGAAATCGCACGAAAGGGAGTCGCCCTGTCTGAAGCCTCGTTTGGTCTCAAATGGCTCAGAGAGATCCTTCCCGATTCTGACGGAGCTGTTGGCATTGCTCAACGTCATTTGGCAAAGCCGTATAAGCTTTGCAGGGAAGTCAAATTCAGACATGGTGGCATGCAGGCAACTCCTTTTTGCGCTGTCAAAAGCGGCTTTGAAATCGACAAAGAGATGGTGTGTGTCGATTCTTTTATCATGGGTCTTCTCCAGGATTTGACATATGGGGAATATCTGGTCGATGGTAGACTTACCAGGTCTAAAGCCACACTGATAAGGTCCAATCAGTGTGTCTACGATGGGCTTCAGTCTTTCACACAATACGCTAGAAAGAACCTTATATGCGATATTAAGAAGAATGATTCCGCGGTAGTTGGAGCGGTTAGCGGGATCGCCTTTCTTGTGGATTGGGCAGAGCACACTTAAATTCCAATCCGGAGGCATGCACTCATCTGACCCGTATTCTGCATAATAGCTTATGCATGCTTTTTACCAGCTCTTCGCCTCCGTGTTTGAACAGTTCGGCGGGTAGTCCGTCTTTTCCAGGCGATTTGTTGTTCTTGAGCCTGGTTTAGCTATCCTCACTTCATTATAGTCAGGAGGTGGGACGACTTTGCCATCGTCAGGGATTGGGGTATCGGGTTCGACGTCTCCCTCGCAGTTTAGCAGTGAGGAGAAGTGCTCCCTCTATAATTTAAGTACACTATGTACGCCGGATCTTTTCATAGAATTTTCGGGCATCATTCCTGTCAGCCAGCATCTCAAGCTCCTCACACTCACGCCTTTCGGCCCCCCTTTTCTTTTTTCTGAAAAGGCGTCTCCCTTCCTTCTTTGCCTCATAGCGTTGCCATACACTGCGGGTTGCGCCCGTTCGCAACGTCTCCTTGTAGGCAGCGTCCTTCTTTTTCGAGGCAGCTTTGCATTCCTCATCGTACCAGTTGTTCTTGCGGGCTCGCTGGAACCCTATAGTGGCCTCAGCGGCGGTACGCAATGAGTGAGAGATATGCTTCCATTGCCCGGTTACATCGTTAGGTCGAGGATTGCCCTCTGATAGCAGGTGTGAGAGTCGAGTGGAGAAATTATCAGCTGTCTGTGTCATGCGCAGCCTCCCGACGTTAAACTTTCCTTCCGTTACTGTGCGCACATTCTTTGCTCAGAGGCGTGTGCGTATCTGGGCTGCGACAAGATAATTGTCCGAGTCGATATTGGGACCACGCAGGGTACGCTCGTCCAGAACGGTGGAGCTATGTCTGCCGTCGATCATGACATTATCAATCTGGTTTCTTGTTCTTTGATCAGGGGACAGCCAGGTGGCTTGGTGTATTCGTATATGCTGGAATCTAGTACTACTGATGACAGTATTGCGAGCAGCGGCGAAGTCAATCAATACGCAAGTACCGCATTTATTTACCGACATCTCTTCTATACAATTCTCTACTTTATGCTCCCCCGAACATTTGCTACACCTTTCATTATTATTACAGTTACTTGCTATGTGGTTGAATCCTAAGCACTTATAGCACCTTCTTACTGTTTGACCATCATAAACGGGGCAGCGCTCCTAGCCAACATTAATTTTTTTTTACATTTTAGAGCATTTTCATTATGTTTATGATCGATCTCAATTACAGCATTGAAATTTGAGGCCTTATTATCTTTCTTTGGATGTATGTAAGACATTTCATTTTGGCATTTTTTAACATCTCGTTCTGAGCAGCTATTCTGCTAAAAATTTCATCTTCATTATTTTCAGCATTAATATAAGCGAAAACAATTTTTGGATATTGGCTATTTTATACTTGTTTTGATCCAATCCCTCAGTGAGCACATCTGTCAATTTGTTTTTATCATTAGCTGAATTAGCACTAATGATTATAGTACCCCTTCAAACAGTAGTCATCTATAGATGCACAAGCTAACGTTTTGTGGAAAACTTTACCACACACACCTTCACATTGTACACCTGTCTCCCCTCTTATTGGTTTGCGACACCTATCACACTTATCCATTTTTTTTTTTCTTTTCTTTTCTTTGTTCAGTTTCTTTACTTTTCTGCTTATACAGTTACACAGAACAGTGCAAGCAAAATATATTTTCTCTTTAAAATTTTAATCTTTGAATTTAATCTTTATTTATTTCGAATATATGTATATAAGTGCAGTACTTCACCTGCTTATTTCTGCTACTGCACTATTTATTTAGTATTCAACGCGGCAATCACTGGTAATTAATTTTTTTTAACTCCCGTATATAAAACACGTCCATTCGCTTTGTACATTTGATTAGTATCACTGTATTGTGACAATCAAGGTGCCATCAAATTTGCCAGTAATAACTCTTACTCACCGCGAACGAGACACATAGATGTGAAGGTCAAATTTACTCATCAACAAGTCACACAAAAGATAGTAAGGCTGATCTATTTAAGAACAAGTAAGGAAAGCTGTCTTCGGCTGTGCCGAAGGCTGTATACCTTTCATGAATAAGCGTCACGATTTTCACTGTTCGATCCCCAGTACAGCCTGTTTCAATTTAACTATATTTACTATACACATTACACATCTTTGTTATAATTTAAAAAAACTTACAAAATAATAGGATCCGAGTTATCGGAACAATCGATTGTATGGAGGCTATATATTATACGTGTTCAATTGTACTGACTTACACTATACACATTACATATGTATACATATGTCTGTCTTACAGACACAACCACTTTATTAAATAAATTGAATTGAATTGAAGTTTTGGTCAAAAAACCTTATATCTGAACAATCGGTTGTATGGGGGCTATATGTTACATTTGCCCGATCTTGTTGATTTTCACTATATACACTACATAAATTGAAAGTACTCAAGTTGCAAAATTTTATGTTCCTAACTTTTTAATTGCAGAAGTTTTGGCCAAAAAATCTTATATCTGAACAATCGGTTGTATGGGGGCTATATGTTACATTTGCCCGATCTTTTTGATTTTCACTATATACACTACATAAATAGAAAGTACTCGAGATGCAAAATTTTACGTTCCTAACTTTTTAATTGCAGAAGTTTTGGCCAAAAAACCTTATATCTGAACAATCGGTTGTATGGGGGCTATATGTTACATTTGCCCGATCTTGTTGATTTTCACTATATATACTACGTAAATAGAAAGTACTCGAGTTGCAAAATTTTATGTTCCTAACTTTTTAATTGCAGAAGTTTTGGTCAAAAAACCTTATATCTGAACAATCGGTTGTATGGGGGCTATATGTTACATTTGCCCGATCTTGTTGATTTTCACTATATACACTACATAAATAGAAAGTACTCGAGTTGCAAAATTTTACGTTCCTAACTTTTTAATTGCAGAAGTTTTGGCCAAAAAACCTTATATCTGAACAATCGGTTGTATGGGGGCTATATGTTACATTTGCCCGATCTTGTTGATTTTCACTATATATACTACGTAAATAGAAAGTACTCGAGTTGCAAAATTTTACGTTCCTAACTTTTTAATTGCAGAAGTTGTGGTCAAAAAACCTTATATCTGAACAATCGGTTGTATGGGGGCTATATGTTACATTTGCCCGATCTTGTTGATTTTCACTATATACACTACGTAAATAGAAAGTACTCGAGTTGCAAAATTTTACGTTCCTAACTTTTTAATTGCAGAAGTTTTGGTCAAAAAACCTTATATCTGAACAATCGGTTGTATGTTCCGACAAATGATTCCTATATTACAAAATGGTGGCCACATACAAAATTTCAGCCAGATATCTCAAAAATTGAGGGACTAGTTTGCGTTCAAACAGACAGACGGACAGACGGACATGGCTAAATCAACTCAGCTCGTCATCCTGATCATTTCGGTATACTTATTGATGGGTCCATCTCTTCTTCTTCTCATACTTACAAACATCGGACCAAAGTTATTATACCATTTCATGTTCATGAAAGGTATAAAAAGTGACATGCCAGCTGATGTGCTAACAAAACCCATACATTTTGTATGGGGAAAAATGGTATTTTTTTTCAAAGTGAATTTTCTTTCAACTCTTGAAACTTTTTTGAAAATATTTTTACATACTCTTAAAGTTGAAGCTTTCAAGCTTCCAAAATGGTAAGCCATGTGCGAATATCTTGACTATTAAAATAATTACAGCCTCTTAAAGTTTACTAAATTTTATACGTGTTACTGTGTATGTGTGTGCTATAGTACAAAACTCAGCCATTTTCAAATGGCTGTGATTATCTTAATAGTTAAGATAATCGCACATGGCTTACCATTTTGGAAGCTTCAAAGCTTCAACTTTAAGAGTATGTAAAAATATTTTCAAAAAAGTTTCAAGAGTTGAAAGAAAATTCACTTTGAAAAAAAATACCATTTTTCCCCATACAAAATGTATGGGAAAGGGCGAAAAAAAATAGCCACCCCTAAGGGTTAAGTTAGAGCGCTAATATTTTGCAAGGCTTATTTTCTCATCAATACCTAACTTTTTAGGGGGTAAGACCTAGTCGACATTTTTTTTTGAATCACCCTAATGCATATGTATATGTACTGGCATATGTGCTAACTTATTCTTTACATATGAAATGTAATTATTTAATTATATCGTTTGAAAAGAAAATGAAGTGAATTAAATTAAGTTAAGAATTTCAATTTAGAGTATTGGAATTTTATTGGAAGTTATAATGGCATATGTGCTAACTTATTCTTTACATATGAAATGTAATTATTTAATTATATCGTTTGAAAAGAAAATGAAGTGAATTAAATTTTGGTTAAGAATTTCAATTTGGAGTATTGGAATGTCATTGGAAGTTATAATGAAATTGAAATGTCAAAAGAAACAATGAAATTTAGAACAGTCATGTATATGAATAAACTCTCTTTGGATTAGGTAAATTCCCTGCGTAATCAACATAAATCTCTCACTATACCTCAGTTTCTTCAATTTCCTTTCCATCGGTGCATAGTTCATTCAATTTGGTCAAACAGTTCGCTCTCAGGAGGTTCCTAAATTTTTTCATGTGGCGTATTTATATATAAATAAGATAAATTAAAAAAAAGAGGTAAAAGCCGCATTTTAGTTTTCAGATATGTTATATATATTGAATGAACCTTTCTAAAATAAAATTTTATTTTTCAAAATCGTTTGATCTTTGAAGTGTTTTTCAGTTTCAAATTTTATTTTGGAAAACATTTTTTTTCAGTGTATTTTTTGAAAGCTTATTTCAATACCTTTCTAATGGTATGAAGATCTTTGAAATCGGTAAAGCCATTCCGTAGTAATCACACTTTAAAAGTACCTATTATCGTAATTTTTCGAATATTTCGATACCTGCCACGCCCACAATTTTTCGAAAATGCAATTTCTAAAAATGAGGTTGTGTTTGGATAGGTAAGATGTACATCTCGATACCTTGCCACGCCCACAATTTTTCGAAAATGCAATTTCTAAAAATGAGGTTGTGTTTGGATAGGTAAGATGTACATCTATGCAAAATTTCATCAAATTCTGAGGGGGTCGGGTTCAAAATTTACTTTTTCCAGCTTTTGATATGAAATTCATCATAGTTATATAACGGGTTTGTCCAACTTTTTTTCTCTAACCCGATCCCTATATCTATTTTAATCCATATCCCTATCTCCTTCGTATAGGAGGAACCACGCCCCCTTTTTCGTTATCCCCAGTTTTTTTTTGAGGTGGCAG